>JADMNL010000033.1:54547500-54752500 GCA_016271365.2 Neoceratodus forsteri
GCTGTTACAAAAGTGGCTATCTACTCACAAACTTGTGCTAAATGAGTCTAAAACCCAAGCCATGCTCTTTGGAGCTACTGTGAAACTAAAGCATGCCCACTCTCAATTCAAAGTCACCTCCTTAAATGGGTCAGTAGTTGGGGTGGTATCCTCATTAAAGTATCTGGGTATTACCCTCGATCCAGCACTAAATTTCGACTTACACATCAATCTAATTTGCAAACAGGAACACGCCAAATTGGGGTTAGCCTACCGAACCAGCTATATGCTCACTCCCTCTGCTAGGCTTGCCATTGCTCACGGCATACTCCTACCATCACTTACCTAAGGGACTGCAACATATATTTCTGCGTGCAAATCAATCCTTAGGAAACTGGATATTACATACAACAACATCTGTCGCTATGCCTCCTCCTCACACTGACAAATACCACTGCCTCTTCTATACTGATCTGGGATTGCTTCCTCCTGCTGAACTAAGGCTACATGCTTATGGCTCTGTCACTGACAACATGGTTCGTCAGCAAATTTCTAAATCCCTAGCCTTTTCCAAAACCTGATCCTGTGCTATGGGTTGCGTTCCAGGGTCCAGGCCCCTGTTTTCATCCCCAGACACTGCACCACTAAAGGTGCTAATGTTTTCGCCTGCCATGCCCCCAAATACTGGAACTCCCTTCCACTAACCTTGCGACAATCAACATCCCATGCGTCTTTTAAAAAAGGACTACGTACTTATCTTGAAACTTCTCACAAATGCTCCTGTTTCAAACCTCCATAGCCCTTATCACCCCAGTCTTACCTCTTCTTTCTTATCTGTCCCCAACACGCTCAGCACTTCTCCTTTACCTCACCTTTACACTTCTCCTTTACCTCCCCTCTCCGAATCACCTACTAATATCCCTCCCATAAGTTAACTCTTTGATCCCTTATTTGGGCTGAACATGTTTTTATATCAGGTTTCTCTCCAAGCAAACTGTCGTTGAATTTTGTTTTTGTACTACTCCATATTTCTTCTGCACTGTTAACATAACCTCGTTTTTAGCCAATTCCTTGTAACCTACTTGTAAACTGGTGTAATGATTTTGTTGTTGTACTTGTATTTGAAATGTCTTCCCTGTATTTGTCGTTTTGTATCCTCCCGGGTCGTGCCTGAAAATAGTCATGTCTATCGCTAGTGCACCTACCCGGTAAACAAAAACTAAATAAATAAACTGTTTATTTTATATTTGTCACCAGAAACCCCAAAATGCCATACAGCCTTCCTTGGTGGTTCTGGTTTGAGTGAAGTAGGAACTTGCAATTTGCATCCACACCGTTGGTGAGTTTCTGAACTCACCGATAAAAAGGCTGCAAATGCCTTTGGTTTATACATCCATATTAGATACTGTATATACATATTACATACTGTATACATAAATGTACAAGGGATATACAATGGAAGCAAGTGTAATAAATGACTTATCTGGACAAGAGCAGTTTGACCTCGGGTAACCTGAGTGGCATAAGCCACACGTGAGGTGTCCAAGGTCAAACTGCTCGCGTGCAGATAAATAATTTATTACATGAGTTTTCCAATGCAAATTCCATTTATGCAATTCTTTTGTTTTTGCTTTTGTAAGGGGCATGTTAGTCAAAAAGGTGAATAAAAATAGAATTTTCTGCCATTTTTTGCTGATTGTAGAAAATCTAAAAGGAGTCTAGAAATGAAACACCGCTCATTTTATAGATATTTTTATGCTGAACTATTTTTGCGCTCAAAGTACCATACTATCCTTTTTTGTTTTTAAGTTATTTACATTTGTTGGATGAAAAAGTGTACAAAAATGGAATTTTCTGCTGTTTTTCGCTAATTTTGAAAAAAATTAAAAGTATCTATGAATGTAACACCACTCATTTTGTAGATACCTCTGTGCTGAATAAACTTTGTGCTCACAGTACCATGCTATAGTTTTTCATTTTAAAGTTATTTACATTTGTTTGCGGACAAAATGAAAATAAATATGAATTTTCTGCTGTGTTTTTGCTAATTATCAAAAAAGCTAAAAGGTATCAATAAATAAAACACCACTCATTTTGTAGATATTTCCATGCTGAACAACTTTTGTGCTCGCAGTACCATGCTATCATTTTTCGTTTTAAAGTTATTCACACTTAGTAAGCATTAATCACTGCTAGCTGAGGGCTCTACGGTGGATTAATGCCGCTGGGGTTCGGTACGGCGCTCCTAGCGGGCATTAATCACCGTAGAGCCCGAGGCTGCAGGATTAATGCGCTTGTAACATGGCAAGCGCGATGGGGACAGTGTGCGAGCTGTTGATCACTCGAAAATACACCGGAGTTACCGAAAGTGATACTGCTGCTGCCTATTCTATGGTACTATTGCTGGCATTCTACTCACTGTAATTGTCTGATAGCATGTGCGCTCACGGTTGACACAGGACAATCTTTTAGATAGTGGCGCCTATTTCTAAACACACAGGAACAGCATATTGCTGTGTAACAGAGTCAAGCAAGGCAGATTTTTGGCATTTCTCTCGACCTGTTCTACGGATTTGCCTTACCCCACATACAGCGGTCGCCGATGGAAGCAGTGCACCATGGGACATGTATTGACTCCCACTACCAACTATTCAGACACTTACTGTGGCTCTACTGCGCTTCCATCGCTTCTTTCTGTGTGACGATATCTGTAAGTTTACTATTGCTTCCCTTTTAGCAACAGTTTAACTAATTTGCTGTGTGTGACACCATCACGCTGGGGGGGGGCCATTCCGCCGAAGATTTCCTCCGTGCTTCATTGCTGCTCCCATCTACAGGGTTCTACGGGTACCTAGTGCCACTGGCTGTGTCTACCACTGCTGCCAGGCGCGCTCCCGATTCCTGCTTTCGCTGTCTCAGTGTGTTCATTCCAGGCTCAGTGCTGCACCCTCTGCCTCCTGGCCAATCTGGGTACTACCCCAGCGGGCTGCTACTCTCGGCAGCCTCCATGGCCACAGCTGGTACTGACCGAGCAGGCGTTATGTCTGGCTTAATACCCGCTCAGTTTCAGTCAGCTGTGGCGATTCCGCCTATCGCCGCGCTCCTTTCCGCCGCCCGACTGAGAGCCATGTTACAAATATGGTTAATACTGCTACTGAGGCTGAACATTCTAAATGACATAAGCACTGTGTGGATAAACAGCTGATGACATAAGCACTGTATACATAAATGAAATTTATGTACAGTTACTCAGATAAACGGCTGTATCACACTCTTCTCGCCACCCCTGTTGCATGTGTGTGTGTGTACATATGTTGTATATATATATATATATATATATATATATATATATATATATATATATATATATATATATGCAGTCCAGTGTGATATCGACTATCTTGGAAGTTGCTGTTACCTCAAGTAACCTCACGAGGGCCGGCGCACGAGGAGAGCACAGAGGTCACTGGAAACTGTACAAGATAAATGCATTATCACACACTGAACCGCTGCATATTCCATTTATGCAACAGGTTTAGATGTTGTGTGAACATTTTGATTTTGGTAGGTGTAAATAATCTGTCAAAAAAGGGGAAAGAAAATTGAATGTTATGCTGTTTTTTTGCTAATTATAAAAAAAAAAATGGTATCTATAAATGAAACACCACTCATTTTGTAGATATTTTTGAGCTGAACATTTTTTGCACTCACAGTACCATGCTATCATTTTTTGTTTTAAAGTTATTCATATTTGTCAAAAAAGTGACCAAAAATTAAATTTTCTTGTTTTCTTGCTAATCATATACAATATATGGGTTTATCAGTGCAGATTTATTCAAACACCTGTTGCATAAATATATCTAGAGAGAGAGAGAGAGAGAGAGAGTGAAAGAAAAAGAGAGAGATGCTATACAATCAGCAATTATATTATGGAACAACAGTTGCACGGCATAGGTGTTCAGATAGGGTCATTACTTTTGGTTAACTATCCCTACTTTTCAGTGGCAGAAACACTAATCAGCAATAGGCTTCCCGAAACCTGGAATAACCAACATAACTTGCTCCCCAAGTCCTCTCCTTTACATACCTTACCCGAATAAAATTCACCCTCTTGAATATGGCTACATGTCTCTAATCATGCTCACTGTAATACTATATAGAGAATACTGGATGGGCAGTTATGCAGAACCAGTTTGTTCTGCCACAGAGGGATTCCGATTGCCTCCGACCTAGAGAGCGAAACTCGAGAGCTCCATGGGAATCAGAACCCCGAGGTGGCAAAACACACTGGTTGTGCATAGAGTTGCTCATCCTGTATTTTTTATAGTGTATAGTACTGTGTGAAAAATGTGTTTTGTGAGTTCTTTTGCTTTCAAAATTAAACTGACTCATGCTGTCTCTAGAGGTTCTAAAATGCTGTTCTACCACAGTAAGGTAGAACAGCATTCCATGACCTTGGAACTGTGGCAGAACAGCATTTTGAAAGGGATGGAATTCTATATAGAACAAACACTCCACTATACACTACTGTACTAAAGGAATAATGCCTGACAGGGTGGGTGTTATGCTGGGATAACATCCCACCTCGAGTGGTTGGGCCTGAGGCCACCGGCCGAGGGTGTCCAACACCCGAGAAGGGATGTTATCCCAGCATAACACCCACTCTGGAGGGCATTATTCCTATTATACAATGGCTTATTGTTTTATATTTAAAAAAAAAAAGAAAAAATTTTAAAGAATGTTTTTGTTAGTGTGTAAAAATAATTTTGTTTCTTAAGAGAAAAAAAGAGCTCAGCCTCAGCCTCCATATCCTACAATCAATCAGCAGGGACGGTATGCCAGGATAACATCCCTGCTGTGACAGCCAACTGACCAATCAGAAGCCAGGATTCTTTCTTGCCATTGTATAATTAAACAATAAGGCACGACAGGGTGTGGTATATCATGGGATATTGTCACACCTAGGGTGCGGCCTCGTGCGTCCAACGACCCGAGAAGTGATGATATACCACACCCCGGAGTGACTTATTGCTATTATGAACCGAGTTTGAATTTTCATAAATAAAAAAAAATAAAACAGGTTTTAAACGTTTTATGAACAAGTTTTGGGGTGATGTAGGAATACATTCTGAAAAAATAATTCTCAGACAGAACAGAGCAAGGAGGCTGGTGGCACCGGAACTTTTTTGAAGCCGTGATGATGTAGCCGGATATCATCATGGCTTCAAAGAGCTCTCTGCCAATCAGATTCCTCTATTTACGCACCTCAGTTCATAATGTTATGTATTCCCTCAGTCTGTAGGATTAGCCATAGTTTTATGTGATTAGTTCCTACCCCACGTCACATCTTTAAAATGAGAATTGTATGATTTCCTGCATTGCTTATCTGGTAATATGTCAATAAATAAAGGCAGTGGTGGTATTACTTCCTTAGATCTACTTATAACAATTCACTAAAACTGCATTGGCTGTTCTGCAGCCTTCAGTGCACTGCTTAGCACTCCTGAAATCTCTGGTTACAAATCACTCCCAGGTCCTTTTCATCTCCCTCTGCGTCCACCATCTGATCTCCCAATGTGGGTAATACTGTTCACCATTGTCAAAATGGAACGCATTATTGGACAGCTACTACTAAATTTCAGCTGCCACCCACTGTCCGTCCCAATTTATCCAGATCATCCTGTAGTTTTTTTTTTTTTTTTACATTCTCAGTTGCCTCCAGCCACTGTATGCCCTGTCTTCCGATCACCTGTAGTCCGATATCCAGTCCCCTAATAGTCCAAGTCTCCAACATACAAATTAAGTAACGTCGGCCACACACTCAACAACGACCTCAGTAGCAATCCACTTTCCACACCAACCCAACCAGGCCATTCCTAATCCACACCCGCAGCTCGTCGAGGTGGAAACACTGCCAGAAGGCTAGAGGTTCTAACCCCAGCCTCTGCACTACTAATGCGAAATCAGGAAAATTTGCCCAGTACTCTCATCACGGACCACTTCCAAGCCACAGTCACTATATTACCTGTAATACTGCCTCTTCCAAAAGGAGAAGCAGCCAGAAAAAAAGTTTACAAACGGAGTACTTTTAAAGTTAATCCTTGGAAGTGAGGACATTTTGAAAGAGTGGCAGCTATAGAACCAAATGCGGCGTCAGGTCAACTTGATGAAAGAAAAACAGCAGGAAAGACCGAAAGTTGTGAAGCAGCAAACTCAAGAGGACAAAGTTCCCCTCGGTCTTCCCCTTCCCTGGCCGCCCGCTCGCTCTCCTCCTCCTCTCACCTTGCCTTTCTGATCCAGGATGAAGACCGCTGAGGCGGACATGGTTGCGCGGGGGTTGGCGACCGGTTCTGAGCGCGGAGAGGGACGGGGAGCCGCCGGGCTTCGACTTCGGTGGACGACGGCCGGATCTTACTCGCTTGTCGCTCAGATCGGCTGGTTCCCAGCTCCCCCACCGGACGCTTCCTCCTTCCGACAGGGCCCGCCCCTGACCCAGCCGACGTCACCTGGGCAGGTGAGAACGCGCCCGCCTGGCCAGGCATTAGCAGCCACGCGCCAGGTGGGTGTGGGCCCCCTTCCCCGCCCCCCGAGGCGTGCCACGTGGCAGGTAACTTAGAACACACCCTCCGGCCTTCCCGCCGAAACCACAGTGGGGAGCAGCCATCAACGTGATTCCATAACCCTTTCCACCCTACCTGACTGACAGAAGAAAGTGCGGAAAAACCAGTAACAGCCAAAGACAAGAAGCCTGTCCCAAAAAGGAACGGTAAGGGGTGCAGCGCTGCCGTATCTGGCGGTCTGTGTCGAATCCAGCGCCAAATGGAACTGGGCTTCACGCCTCAGTCATAAATAATACCGTGTGCCGGCCCACCTAGTGTGGCTGAAATGTGAAATACTGGCCCTCTATATGACACGTTGTCAGACGCGAAGATAGAAGCTCAGAATTCTGGAAAATGATGCCTTTATTTTCACAAAGTTTAATTTTTTTGAATAAGCATTTCTAGAGTGTGTTATAAACTTATGCTGCCTATCTGAGTTTGCTACATGAAAGTCTGCCTTCTCTAAGTGACAGTGAGCAGCACGCCAGTACCGTTCCCATGTGGGACAAGGCAGTTTCTGAGGGGTCAGATGAGGAACATCCCTCATAATGTGGGAGACTTGCAAGGCGTTGGCAGCATGATCTCATAGCTCACGCAACCATTTCTGACTAAACTGGGGCAAATATCCCGGACTTGGTTACTTGATCTTGGCCAAGTGGTGTAGAGCTGTTGTATCCTACACCTCCATGGGGCACACGTGGTAGGACATAGAAACTGACGGCAGATAAGGACCGCTAGGCCCATCTAGTCTGCCTGTATACCCTACCTGTATCAGCGGGCGCTGACCCTACTTGGTCATAGGCTTTAGCCTCTCCTTCCCCCTTCTAGGGTTCCCTTATGCCTATCCCATAAATGTTTAAATCCCACCACTGTGCTTGCTCCCACCACCTCCTGGGGTAGTTTATTCCATGCATCCACCACCCTTTCCATGAAAAAAAAGTACATTCCCCCTTATCCTGCCTCCTCCACTCTCATGTCATGCCCCCTTGTTCTTGTACCTCTCCTATATTGACAAATGTTGCCTACCTGCACCTTGTTTATGCCCTTAAGATACATACATACTAACATATTAAGAAGCCAGCAGATTAGGCCCTATGGTCTATCAGGTCTGCACAATAATCAGTGCCTTCCCTGGCACTGTTGTTTGCCCCACCCTCCTTACAAGGACCCCCAGCGGGGCTCTGGGATGCACCTTCCCCCTATATCTATCCCAGCCTTTCTTGAACCCTTCCACATTTGCAGCAGCCACCAACTCCCTGGGCAGCGTATTCCAGGGCTCCACCACCCTCTCAGTGAAGTATTGTCTCCTAGTTCCCCCCCTCAGCCTCCCCCTTCCAGCTTCATTGAGTGGCCCCTGGTGGCTCCCACCTCCCTCATCTGAAGCACCCTCAAGCCAGGCTTACCCTGTTCATTCCTTTGAGATATTTGAAGCTCTATCATATCCCCCTTCTCTCCTCCAGCAAGTACTGGATGAGCTCCTCCAGCCTCTCCTCATAGGGCCTTCCCTAATCCCAGTATTTTCCTGGTCTCCTCCTCTGGACCTTCTCCAGAAGAGCAATGTTCCTCTTATGGGGACACCAAAACTGCACGCAGTATTCAAGGTGTGGTCTAACCAGGCAATTGTACAGCGGAAGGAGCACCTCTCTACTCCTTGAGGTTATCCCCCTGGTTGTGCACCCCAGCATTTCATTTGCTTGCGCAGCAGCCCTTCTACACTGCTCTGAGTTATTCATTTTCAGGGGTTTAAATAGCTGGTATAGCATAGCAAAACGCTACACAAAACAGGGGGTTATGCTAACCATTTCCAAAAATGGATAGCAGTAGACTGCTAACCATTTTTTTCCAGTGAGTGTATGGCACAGTAGACAAAATTAATAAAATTATATATATTTTGTTAAATTCTACTAACCATTCTGTGCCAAGTGCTATACATGTTCACAGCTGATTAGCACTTTCATGTGTAAAACTGCTAATCAATTTTTTTGGCTTATTTAATACCCTGATTTTGGTATCCACCACCACCCCGAGGTCCTTCTCAGCCCTAGAAACCTGCAATGCCCCCTCCCCGGGTGTATTGATGAGCCAGATTTTTGGCCCCCAGGTGTAGAACCCTGCATTTCCCAGCATTGAACTTTAGCTTCCATGCTCTTGACCATCTCCCCAGAGCCTCTAGGTCTTCCTGGAGAGCCAGCTTCCCCTCCTCTCCTTCCACCATCACCCACAGCTTTGAGTCATCAGCAAAGAGGCTCATCTTGCTTCTGATACCACTTCTGATGTCCGAGATATAGGTGTTAAACAGGAGTGAGCCCAGTACCGACTCCTGAGGGACCCCACTAATGACCCTCCTAGAGGATGAGACCTCCCCCCACCCTCACCTTCTGTACATGCCCCACTAGCCAGTTTCCTATTCACCTGACCATCTGCCCCCCCACCCCCATATTCTCCAGCTTCCCCAGTAGCTCGGGATGTGGCATGGAGTCAAATGCCCTGCTGAAGTCCAGAAAGAGGACATCCTCCGGCCTGCCCTGATCCAGTGCACTAGTCACCCCTTCATAGAACTCCACCAGGTTGGTCTGACATGATCTGCCCCTGACAAAGCCATGCTGGCGCTCATCTAGGTGACCCCGTGCCTTCAGAACCCCATCCAGCCTCTCCTTCAAGATGACCTCCATCACTTTGCCTACTACCAACGTCAGGCTAACCGGCCTATAGTTTCCCAGCTCCTCTCGCGAGCCGCCCTTGTGTATACACACAATATGGGCCATCCTCCAGTTATGAGGTACCCATCCCGACTGCAGGGAAGAGTTAAATAGGTCCGCCAGGGGTTGAAAGTTTCTATCGTATCTCCCCGTTCCCTCCTCTTTTCCAGTATATACATATTGAGATCTTTTAATCTCTCCTCATATGTCTTCTGGTGCAAACCTGCACCATCTTAGTTGCCCTTCTCTGAACCGCCTCCACCCTGTCTAGGTCCTTACGAAGATGTGGCCTCCAGAACTATACACAGTATTCCAGATGAGGCCTCACCAGTGTTTTGTGCAGTGATATCACCGCCTCCCTTCTTCTGCTAGTGATACCCCCTTCCTGTGCACTCCAACATGCCACTGGCTCTCCCTGCAGCCTTTGTACTCTGCTTGGCCACCTTTACATAATCTGAGATGGTAACCCCAAAATCCCTTTCTTCCCTGGTGACTGTTAACAACTCCCCCCCCTCCTGTAACTCTCCGCATGGTTTCTGCATCCCAGGTGCATGATTGTGCACTTCTTCACATTGAACGTCAGTTGCCACACTTCAGACCATTTTTCCAGTTTTCCTAGGTCCCTCCTCATTTTCTTCACCCCATCTGGAGTGTCTACACTGCTGCAGATCTTGGTGTCATCCTCAAACAGGCAAACCTTCCCCTTCCAGCCCTTTCGCAGTGTCACTAATGAAGACATTAAAAAGGACTGGTCCCAGGACTGATCCTTGAGGTACCCCACTGGTCACCCTCCTTTCCTCAGATTAGATCCTATTTACCCCCAACCTCTGCTTCCTGTTCCCTAACCAGTTTCTAACCCAGTTCACCACCTTGTGGCCCACGCCCAGGCTACCCAACTTGTTGACCAGTCTTTTATGTGAACGGTGTCAAAGGCCTTGCTCCTTATCCACCTCCCTCTTCACCCAGTCAAAAAAAAATCAGATTTGTTTGACATGATCTTCCTGCTGTGAATCCATGCTGTTTCAGATCCTGTGCTCCACTGGATTCCAAGTGTTCCACAATCCTTTCCTTAAGCAGTGCCTCCATTATCTTATCCACTATTGAGGTGATGCTGACCGACCTACAGTTCCTTTAATATTCTGGGATGGATGCCATCTGGTCCCATTGCCTTGTCCACCCTCAGTTTTGTGAGCTCCTCAAGGAGTCTCTTCTGTAAATGGACTGGTGTCCACCTCCTTCCACCCTTTTTATCCAATGCCCAGCTGTGGTCCATGTTCCTCCCCTTCTTCAGTAAATACTGAACAGTATTTATTCAGTATTCACGTCTTTAACATTTGAGAGATAAGAAAGGTGTTGTGTGCAGCTCCAGACACCACATTGCAGGAAGGGTATAAAGGTGCTGGATAAGGTACAGTATAGACCTACAAAGCTGTTTACAGGGTGAGATAATGTACTTTATGAGGAAAGACCGGAGGACTGTAGGTTGCTTTCCCTAAAGATGAGATTGTGGGGCAGTATGACTGAGGTATCCAAAATCATGAAGCTAGATACAAAACACATGGGTGCAACCATAACTAAAAAGTTGGGTGGGGGGTGGATCTATAAAGCCTTTCATAATGATGCCAACTTCATTGTCTGTTTTGCAGGGTCTTAAAAGTTGAGGGGGCTGGACCCCTTCATCCCCGTGATTGTGCCCATGTTAAAAAAGTAGACCAGAACAAATTGTTCAGTAGAATTCAGGATAGCAGAACAAGGGATGGAGGGACATAAGTTAAAGGGGAGAGAAAGAGAGAGACGGTCAGGAAGGCTATATGAAAAATGTTTTCACCCAGAGAGTGATAATGTTGTGGAACAGTGATAAGTGCAGGTAATGTTCAGAGTTTCAAGACTAGGCTCAATAGGAACCTGACATAAAAAGGCAATACAAGTTATTATGGAAAGCGTGGTGGAGGGTTGGTTGGAACAAGCTGAGAGAGGATGTGATTACTGCTAAAACCATAGGGGACTTCAAGAGAGGGTAAGGTAAGTATAAGGGGAAGACCAGGGGGGTACTGGTTGGTGAGGCACTTGGACCTATAAACCCCCCTACATTGGGTAGACTTGATAGACTGCAAAGCTTTCTGCCGGCATATTTCTGTGTGTCACACAGCCTTATTTTGTCTCCCCAAACCTTTACCTAGGTATGGACAGAGAGGTTCTGAAGGGTAAAATTAGGGGTGTCCCTCCTAATGTGGGACAGTAGACAGGTATGGACAGAGGGGCACTGAAGGGCAAAATGAGGGGGTAACACCCCATTTCCATTTTATGGAAAGAGATGTTCTGAAGGGTAAAATGAGAAATGTCCCACTTAAAGTGAGACAGACTGGTGTGCAGAGGGGTTTTCAGGGGTAAAATGAGGGCCATCAGCACTAATTTATTTTATTTTTATTTTAGTCTTTAGTAACCGGGTTAGGCCTACTAGGCACAAGTGCCTGTTTTCAGGGGTTACCTGGGAGAACTGGGCGGTTACGTGACTTTCTCAAAGTCACACAGTATGCAGGTGGAGGTTGTGGGAATCAAATTCAGGTCTGGTCTGCTGGCTGTATCAAGCTCGTTCACACCTCGTTCCTCTAACCTCTAGGCTATACTGCTAGCTGATATGTGGGACTAATGTGGGACAGTAGTCAAGTATGGGCAGCGGGTTCAAAGGGGGTGCCCCTTAATGTGGGAAAGTAGACAGATATGGAGAGGGGAGTCCTGCGCGGTAAAATAAGGGATGTCCCTCCTAATGTGAGACAGTAGACAGTATTAGATCATTTTATTTATTTCACCAGGATAAGGCTTCATTAAACAAGCTCATTTACAAGGAGGTCCTGGGTAGGACAGCATACAATATAAATCAAGAGATAGCAATATAGTAGTCAGAGCATTATACCATGTCACAGATCTGTGAATAGCAATATAACATAAAAAATAGAATAATTTGTGAGTACACATTATATTACAAAGAGGAGGAACTGGAGTACATGAGAGAAGGTTTGAAGAATACATGTAGTGGAGAAAACTTTTGACCGGGTGTTATGGCCCTATTTATTTGACATTTTGCATGTATATAACATTGCCGCAGACTATTCAATGGGTCCGACTCCTTTACAATAACCCTTCCGCTACTATTTTTTGTAATGGGATTCTCTTGAAACCGTTTTCTATTACTTCTGGTACTCACCAAAGCTGCACACTGTCTCCTTTTCTTTTCAACTTTTATTTAGAACCTTTAATTTTAAAACTAAAAGGAAAACCGCACATTCAAGGAATTAGGTATCAGCAGACTGAGTACAAGCTCTCTGTATATGCTGATGACATTTTATGGCACTTGACTAACCCCGAGACGTCTGTTCCTGCTGCCTTAGCCAAAATTGCATCCCTTGGGAATATTGCGGCTTATATGATAAATTTGGGTAAAACCAGCGTTCTACCACTCAACTCATTGGTTGACAAGTTTTCCATTCTTTCTTTAGTGGGAACCTAAATTAATATGTTATTTAGGTTTAAATGTTCCCCTCTGTCTCTCCACATTATGTAAACAAAATTTAGACCCATAGGCCGGCCTGGTGGCGCTGAGGGTTGAGGCGCTGGATGCCCCACCTCGTGCCACGCCGGTGACCTGGGTTCGGAAACGCACCCTGGCCGTTGGGGGTTGGCCGAGGAGGGAAAGGATTGAGCATCTGAAGGACTGCTATTCTTTCCCTGGAGAGGGATCGGGGCCTCCATCACTCTGCGGCAGCCCCCGATGGAAATTGGGGGCACTGCAGGAGCGGTGCACTTGTGGGTTGAATTGCGGTGGACGTCGGCACGCAGTGCCTTGCCATCATTGCATGTCTGCACTTCAAGGGAGAAAAACCAGAAGAAAATGGCAGTCGACCAGGCAGCTTGATGGCCGCCCTTCTCCACCCAGGGGGCCTGTCGTGGAATCGCACTGTGGAAGTGGTTCCCAGCCCGGCAAGTGGAATTGGGGGTCCCCTCCATGGGCACGGCATGCCAGCCGGTATGTGAGTGAGCCTGCAGGCTGAATGGGGGAGAAGGCGGTGGCTGGATATAGGCAGGTCAAGCTGTGAGGAGCAGAAATAAGAATTAAAAAATTAGACCCGTTAATTGAATCTCTTAAACAGGATCTACAGAGATGGTCTGTCTTACCTCTTTCCCTATGGGATTGGATCAGTGTGATAAAAATGAATACCTCCCTCATCTTCTATACCCTTTGGGGATGTTAAACATTATCTTGCCATGTACTTGGTTTCAACACTTGCAGTTGTTACTCTCCAGTTTTTTATGGCAGGGTGGGGCATCCAGGAGAGCGTATTTCAGACTCACCTTTCTGACTCTTCATGGTGGGCTTCGGCTCCTTGATTTTAATTTTTATTATTTGGCACTCCAAGAGGCTAAGTATTTTAAATGAGGTTGCCTTTCTGATGAGACATGTGACTCATATGAGCCACAGTGGTTATCTCTTGAAAAAGACCTATGTCTGAGTTTTAACCTGTATAAGACAATGTGATCAGCATAGAAGTGTATGGTGGCCGTATTGATATTTCTATTTAAATCATTGGTATAGATCTAGCAGGGGACCCAGAACTGATCCTCATGGCACTTCCCTAATTAAGGTTGTGCAGGAAGAGAAAGAGCCTTCCGCTTTAACTTGTTGCTGTCTACCAATTTGGTAATTTGAGAACCATAACCAGGTGGTGGCCCCTATTCCTATATCGTGAAACTTGTGTAAAAGTATGCAGTATCAAAGGCTTTACTGAGATCAAGGAATATAGCTCCCGTGATTTGTCTGTGGTCAGGGGCTGATAACCAATCACCGGTGTCCTTTGCAAATGTGGAAGTTGTGCTGTGTTTGGGTCTGAACACAGATTGTATGGGCAGAATTAATTTTTGATTTTTCTAGATATTCTCTTAACTGAGCATTAACAAGTTTTTGCAGGAGTTTGACTAGGACAGGTAGGATAGATATTGGTCTGTAGTTGCTTAGTTTACACACATCGCCGGATTTGAATAGTGGAATAAGGTGTGCCATTTTCCAGATTAAGGGGAGGTCACTTGTGGAGAGCGAGAGATTGAAGAGATGGGCTATGGGTGCCACAAGTTGTCTGAAGTCGGTTTTTAGGAAAAAGGGGTCTAGGCCATCTGCACCTGCAGTTTTATTTATTTATTTATTTTTTGAGTCAAGGCCCAGTAAAAGATCTTCTACCTGCTTGTAGGTGATGGGTTGGAAAAATAACTGGTTGGTTGACTGGTTATTTGTGTAAGTACTTTCAGGAGAAAGAGCAGGGTAAGACACAGCTGGTGAGTTATCAAATGCCAATCTGGCCTTGGCAAAGTAAGTATTTAGTTATTCCAGTATAATTTGTTTATCAGTTATGAGTTTGTCTTGAGACTCGATTTTGTGTGGCAGTGAGAGGGCTATCTTTTGGTCTCCAACGGTTTTTACTGCATTCCAGAATTTAGCTGCATTATTTTGGGAGTTATTCATAATACTGAAATAGAAATTCAATTTTTTGTCTCTTATAAGTTTGTTATAAGTTTGTTACATGTGTTTTTCATTTTTTTAAAGGCGATCCAATCAGTTTCAGATTTTGTACGCCTAGCAGTGGACCAGAGTCTATCCTTTTTCTCTTAACGCCTTTTTTAGATCTCTGCTAAACCAAGGACATGGTGTGATTCTTTACCCCTATGTTTTATCATTGGTGCATGTTTATCACTCCCAGGATCAATTGATTGAAGTAATCAGTCACTTCATGCACTGTACAGGCAAGACAAAATTGTTGTCAATTTATTTTGTCCAGATCTGCTAGAAATTCAGAGGCCTTGAATTATGTGAACATTCTTTTAGTGATTCATTTTGTTTGGGGCACTTATTTTTTTAAAATTCTTTTAATACAAACTACTAAGCTGTGATCATCGATATCATTGTAAAACACAGCTGCATAGGTAATTTTGTGCAATCTGTTGGTTAAGATAAGGTCTAGTGTGGAAGCCTTTGAGGGATTTTTTTGGAGTTTTGCCTTGTGTGTTCATTAGGGTTAGTTGTGTCGGCCTTTGACTGTCGTAGAGATTTTTTTATTATCTAATTTATGGGCGTGCCAGTCCAGATTTAGATTCTCCTAATATTATAGATTCAGTGGGGTGCAAACATACAAGGGTGGAGATGTGTTTCAGTAGTTCTGATCCACCTTTCGGTGGTCTATAACAGCCCATGACATTGGTGTCCATCTCCGATAATGTAAACTTCACTGCCAAGCATTCAAATTCATTGGGTATAGAAAGGGAGCAAAATTCAGTTGCTTTGAATTTACTATTGATGCAGAGAACAATGCCTCCTTCCCTGGTAGGTGTGTCAAGGCAAAAGTAGTCATAGGTGGGTATGGCGATTTGATTTTGGGATACTGATCCATTTAGCCATGTTTCCATAAGGATGATGACATCTGGGATAGTATGAGATACCCAAGCTTTTATGCCATCCAGTTTTTTAGTAGGCTGCGTACCTTTATTAGTATGACTTTTAGACCCTTGAGGGATGCAAACTCTGAGGGTAAGAAGGTTAGGTTAGGTGGGCCAGGGTTGACCTCCACATTACCAGATCAAATTGATAATAGAAGGATCAGCCGTTTACTCATGTGGACTCTTATTATTTAGCTTCTGTTTGTTGTAATTTGATTTCAGTTTAACACCAAATATTAGCAGGGGACACTGTCGCTAGTATATTTTGTAAAGTGAGCCTGGACAATCAGTAGTGGGCTCACAGGAAAAGGTCTGCGGCAATTAATAGGTGAGCTATTTCAGTGTTATTTCTGCTCCACGATAGGTCATGTCCCATACAGAATATCTGCTGGTCTGATGGCGAAGAGGGCAGGGAATAGTCCTGGGTAGAATGTTCTCTTATATAGCAAAGGAGCAGAAAAACACCTAGTACGAACCTCTCCATACTCCTATATACAGAACTGTTGTTATTGACTACGCTAAGGTTGACTATACCAGTTATGTAGGAGATAAGCATCAAACAATGTTAGGATGTCTAATAAGGTATAGGAGTCAGGTAGCAACAAACTGTAGGCAGAACTTTAACAGTAATTATAGTGCACTCCAAATAGGGTGTATCTAGGATAGGGTTATTATATTAATTAGTCAAAACAGTTCGCTATAGTAATATCAGTATTGTGAAGGATTAACTTTCATGAATAATAATGTACCATGTTTCCTAGTTGTCCTAATGTCATAGTTGATATATCCTACCAAAACAGACTTAGGTAGTCTATTCTTCTAGTGCTGTTAAGTAACATAGCTGTTATATCTTCTGATGTTTCTTAGCAGGGCATGTGATGCTGTTGTAGCAGTATAAGGAGCACAAGATGAGGCAAACAAGAGGGGATGGGAGTAGGAATGGGATGAGGGTAGTTGAAAGTAACAGAGGTGAGAAGAGTAGTAGGGGGTAGAGTTAAGTGGTTTAAGAGCTGAGTGTGAGCAGCCCTGTGAATGGAAAGACAGGATGACCCTATATAGGGCATTACTATGGTTAACAAGGAATTGGGGGAGGAGGAAGAGTGGCGCAAAACAGAGGATGGAGGGGTGGTAGAAACAGAGAGGAGGTTATAGCCTAGAGGACAGGACCAGAAAGCAGGGAAGATATGAGGCGCTAAATGTTTGCAAGACGACAGTAGTTACCTGGAGAGGACTGGTAGCAGAAAGGAAATAGAGAGTATTGATATCCAGTTATGAGCAATGTAGTTAAAGGTAAGGACAAGTACCAGTATGGAGTATTAAGGCAAGAATAAGTATCTGTGCAGAGCCGCAGCCAAACAAGCAATAATGGAAGCTACAGTCAGTCTACTGACATAGGTATCCGAGTCAAAAACAACCTAACAGCTGCATTACCTCAAGCATCAGTAGTGTCCATGAAAGTAACTGTAGATGGTGGGGAGAGTGGAATATGTCCTGTGCAGAGTGGCTGGCTGACCAGCTAATGTCCGTCTGACTCTGGCAGACTTGAGGCAGACAACTTCACTGTTCTTTGTGCTTGGTCCTTTGTGTGGAGGACCACAGCGCAGAGGACCACTTCAGAGTCATGAACATTTCAAGGGCTAGGAGTCTCTTGATTGGCCAAACTGTGGAGGGGAGGTGCGGCTTTCCAGACTGGGAAGCAAACAGAGTTCAGCAAATGCCTTGCCTTTATGCCGTCTGGAGCAGTGATCATTTGTTGGGGAGGGGTGGCTTGATTCAGCAGCTGAAGCCTGTCTCGATCCCAATGTGTTCTCCGGTGGAGTCCACGAGGGGCACTGAGTGGTGTACAGGGGCTCAAACAGAGGTGATCAGCCACTTGATTTTAGTCCCTGCTTGCTCCTCGCTAGGAGCATCTTGATTGGCCAAACTATGGCAGGGAGGTGTGGCTTCCCAGACCAGGAAGCAAATAGAGTTCAGCAAATGCCTTGCCTTTATGCCGTCTGGAGCAGCGATCATCTATGGGGGACTGGATTCAGCAGCTGAAGCCCATCTCAACCCCAGTGTGTTCTCTGGGGGCATCCACGAGGTGCACTGGTATGGACAGAGAAGTTCTGAGGATGTTCCCCCTAATGTGTGACAGTAGCCCAGTATGGACAGAGGAGTTCTGGGGTAAAATGAGGAGTGTCCCCCCTAAAGTGGAACAGTAGACAGGCATGAACAGAGGGTCACTGATGGGTAAAATGAGGAACGTCCCCCTTATTTGGAACAGTAGGCATGTATGGACAGAGAAGTTCAGAAGGGTAAAATTAAGAATTTCTCTCCTAATGTTGAACGCTAGGAATGTATGGACAGAGAAGGTCTGATAGGTGAAATGAAGACTGTCCCTCCTAATGGGGGACAGTTGAGAGGTATAGAGAGAGGGGCCCTGAGAAGCAAAATTAAAATTGTCCCTCCTAATGTTTGA
The DNA here is from genome assembly GCA_016271365.2 of Neoceratodus forsteri. NCBI lineage: Eukaryota > Metazoa > Chordata > Ceratodontiformes > Ceratodontidae > Neoceratodus > Neoceratodus forsteri. The sequence continues at coordinate 54,565,719 of JADMNL010000033.1, forward strand.
CAGTAGGAAGATATGGACAGAGGGATTCTGAGGGCCAAAATGAGGGGCATCCCTCTTATTGTGGGTCAGTAGGCAGGTATGGACAGAAGGGTTTTGAAGGGTAAAATGTGGAATGTCCCTCTTAATGTGAGACGGTTGAGAGGTATGGACAGAGGAGTTCTGAGAGATGTAATGAGGGATGTCCCTCCTAATGTGGAGCAGTTGAGAGGTATGGAGAGAGGTCTTGAAGGGTAAAATGAGGGCTCCCCTCTTACTGTGGGGCAATTGAGAGGTATGGGTAGAGGGGTTCTGAAGGGCAAAATGAGGGTTGTCCCTTCTAATGTGGGACAGTTGACGGGTACGGGAAGAGGGGTTTTGAAGGGCAAAATGTGAGCGGTCCCTTTTAATGTGGGACAGTTGCAAGGCTTGGGCAGAGGGCGTCGTAATGGTAAAATGAGTGATGTCCCTCCTAATGTGGGGCACTTGAAATGCATTGAGATGGTTCTGAGGGATACAATAAGGGATATCCCTCCTAATGTGGAACTGTTGAGATGGATGGACTCATTGGCTTTGAAGGGTAAAATGAGAAACATCAGTTTGTATGTGGTACAGTGGGGAGGAATGGAGGAGTTCTGACGTGTAAAATGAAGGTCGTCCCTTCTAATGAGGGGCAGTTGAGAGGCATTATTATTACTCTCTTGCCTTCTCCTTACATTCCTTGGGTGTGACAGATAACTCTACATGATAACTCACTGCCTTATGACTCCTCCATGTCACTATTACACAATGACACCCACTACAATAACACCACCTTGAGGCAGTGTCTCCTCCTCTTTCGTGTCCCTGGGTGTAGTATTCTACACTGTGCTGTCTGTTTAGCCAATTTTATTTGTTTATTTTCCATATTTTGTTTGTCCTGTCTGGCCGAGGCAGGCTTGGGCTTCCTTCTGCCCTGCTCCATTGACACCCCACCATTCAACACCTCCCCAGGTTTACCTGACCAGGTCAGTACTCTAAAGAATTGCCCCCCCCCCACTGAGGTGGAGTCAGGAGGGGGAGGGCCATACTCCCACTGCCGAAGTCATAATCCAGTAGGCCAGCAGGTGCTTCCTGGGGGTGAAGTGGGTTGGGACTCGGTGCACAGAGCTTCATTGATGCCTGGCTCGCAGTATTTTGTATTTGTATAAATTAATTGTATTCACTCTGTATTATAACATATACATCTGTATCTGTATTTAACTTGTATTTAATGTATATTATTTCTGCTGTATTGATGCTCCTATTCTGTATGATAGTCGTATACCCCCACCCCACCTGGACACATCTGGAAACGAGCACTTGCTGCTCAGTATGTTTTTCCTGGTAAAACTTTCAATAAATTAAAATAAAAAAAATGTCCTCCTAGTTTTCTCCCTTCCCTTAGTTGTGGTGACTCGAGCTGTGCATGTATATGGAGGGGCACATGCATCCCACAGCCACGGCTTCCCCTTCCCGACTTCTGGCTGCCACTTGTGCATTGGCACTACTACCATACATCCACGTGGTGGCAGCCAAGAGCGGAGATGGAACACCACCCTGATCTGGGAGAGGAGAACTGCCAGGCGGCCATTGATTCCTCTCCTAGCCCTCCACCAGCCGACCCCCGCCAACCTGAGCTCATTCCTGAACTTGGGTCGCCGGTATGATGAGAGGTAAGGTGCTCGGCACCTCAGCCCTCTGTGCCACAGGGCCAGCTTGTATAGCCGATTTCAGCCACCCTCAGTCCCTGCGGTAGCTGGGGTGGGGGCCTACCACAGAGAGCCCCTGACCAGTGCTAGTGCAGGTCATCAGTCTTTATAAAATGTATTTCTTTTTATTTTATTTGTGTTATCAGGTTGTCGGCTGTGTTAGAAACCTGTTTTGTAAATACATGGCTACCTCGTTTTGCCTGTGGTTTCACAGCTAACTGTTAAGAATTACTTTTTTGAATCAGATCTGTTAATTAATTGAACCAGCACGTTTAATGAAGCTGTCAATCAAAAACTGCTTTCACAGAGTAAGTGTTCACAGCTGCTGTTTTAAACTACAGCTGAAGCTGTTTTGCACCTCTGTTGCTGTTCAGTGCAGTTTTCATTGGATTTCAAAATACTTTTCTATAAAACAAGGTAAGTAAGGTACAAAATAAAATCAACCAACCAAATGTTGAGATCAGGCCAGTTCTTTTACCTTGTGGGTTCTGTGACATCCAGAGCTCTCATGCTTCAGTCTCATGCTTACATGATGTCACTCATCCACTCGGTGTTAAGAGTCAGCCTGGTGGTGTGGAGGGCTGAAGTGCTGCCCCTGAATGCCTTACCTTCAGCCACAGCGGCAACACAGGTTCGGGAACAGACTAGAGTTGCTTGGGGGCCAGCTGGGTGAGGGAGGATTGAGCATCCGAAGGACACCTCCACTCCCTCAGGGAGGGGAGGGACTCTGAGTCCCAGTACTTGCCTGCCACACAGCAGAGGCTGGGCGTCAGCACCGGCGGGTCCAGCAGACATGCATGGGAGGTGTGATGACACAGTCTGCATGTGTGTCTATACACACACATGCAGCTGCGTAACACACCAGTCCCCCCAACTCACATGTCATCCCATGCAGGCCCCACACATTCCTACATGGCAGGTCACCCACCAATATATGGCTCTAGGTAAGTGGTGGTTAGCCAGTAAGATTACGGGATGGGTTTATGGGGATATGCCGCATAGAGCAGGGACTACTGGTGAGAAAAAGGAAAAAAGAATCTCCCTGTTCTTAACACTTGGGGGATAATTATTCTGTACTAGCCATGCCTGATACAGAACATTAAGGTAGTAGTAGCACACAGTATACATTAAATTTACTAACAATAAGAAAAACTGTTATAAGAGAACTGTAAGTGCCACATGTCACAGTACTAACGGCTTTTAGCTCTACATGTTTGAAACAGTGCCGCATCCTCACTGGACTGGGCGGAACCTTCCAACATAGTATCATCATGCATTGAGGTTACCCACCAAGCTTCAGCCCAGCCAGGTAGGTCAAAGGTGCACATCGTTTTTGGATGCCCAGACTAACCCTTCTGGGAACCCCAAAACCATAAGGTCATCAGTGCCTGCCATCTGTGTTCTGCTATATTGTGTTTTGACTGTGAGTGCAGTGGTTCTTTCTTGTTACCCACTTGTTTTTCCCCTCAGGGTAACGACTATACCACGAGGAGTCACTTCTCCCATATTACACCAGGAAGGACCTGGAAAATCATTCCAGTGTTAAAGCGCTTTTCCATAATCCAGGAAAACTCAAACACAATTCAGCATATGTTTCATTCCTTTCCCTGGGACTCCTAGAAACACCTTACTGTTCCTCAAATGCACAGACAGACGCTACACAAATTAATTGTACTTTTGCTTACAAAGGTGAGGTGTTCATATGGAACACAAAAAGAATAGAAAGCGTAAGATGCTTCTGGGAGTTCCAGGTTTCCACCTTTCTTGATTGCACAGCAGAACTGTATTCTGAGAGGCCTTGGTTCAAATCCCAGCTAAGGCACTTATTTATTTCTGTCTTCTGTCTGTTTGTGTTCCACATAAATGCACAATGTGAATAAAAGTGAAATGAATATGTGCATCACCTGTTTGTTCTTTTGAAAAAGTGTGATGCTTCTGGGAGTCTCAGGTTTTCAGTTGTTTTGGTGGTGCAGCTGGTAGTGTAGTAAAATGGTATTCTGAGATAACTGGCTTCGGATTCAACCTAGGGCATTTATTTAAGGCGCTCAGCGCCCCTGGAGGGTGGGGGGAGCGGGCTGCCTTGCATTCATGTACCCCCAGCTGGCTAACCTCAGAGTGGCAGTTAAACTAGCTTTGAAGGCAGCAACCTGCCTGCCATCTCAGCAGACATACTGCTCAACCTTTTATCACTGCAATGAGGGACATTGGCACTCAAAATGAGGGACACTGACCCTCATAATGAGGGACACATCCTTAAACTTGGAGATAAAAGTTTAAACTCTGTGGAAACATTGCCTGTACTGGTACACATTTTGTTTTTTATTTCGCATCTTAGAATATTATGAATTTCTGCTTTAATGAATTTATGGCACCTTCTCTGTGTGAGCAGCACCACTTTCATGAGGGACACATGAGGAACAGAGCACTATTGAGAGGTAAAATAAGGAACATCCCTCATAATCAGAGATAGTTGAGAGGTATGTGGCCAGAGGAAGGGTGCTGCTGAGGTGACCCTTAATGTTGCAGGTGGGGAACAAATGTAACAAGATAAATCAAATTAACAAAGAAGACAAAAAATGTAATTTCCAATAGAATTTATTTTAAAAAGTTATAGAAAAAATAAAAGCACCAATAAATACAGTATAATGACGATATGAAACAAGAGGCAACCCTCAATGTTATTTTTTCCCCATATTTTCTGTTTTCCTCCTTAGAAAGGCTGCGTGGCTGTACCAGCCTGCCCCTCGTTGGCACCGTGGGCGTCCCAAGTCTCTGACCTCCTTCATCTCCAAGACCGGGTGGGCCACTGGTGCCAGCTGGTGGGGCTTCATGAAGTCTCCAATCCCCAGTTTTGTCCACCGAGTTTCTCCTCTGACTTCCTTGAAACCCCCAGTGGAAGGTTGTGCATGTGTGTTGAGACGTGCACCTACGCCTTGGCCTGAACTGACCCTGCTCTTCCCACCCAGCATAGTGCCTAGCCCCCCCCCCCAACGCCCACACTACCATCACGCCTCCACATGGTGGCGGTCAAAGGCCGGAAAAGCTAACCTCCCCAATCCGGAAGAGGAGAGTTGCCTGGCAGCAGCTCAATCCTCACACAGCCTTCCCCGGCTGACCCCCAGCAACAACCCTCAGTGTTATTAACAGACTCCTCCGGGTGTAAATCTACAACATGATGCTCCTCCCACCGGTATACTGTCGCTGCAGTGACTCCCAGACGGCGAAGACCATCACAGCAACAGGATCTGGCCAAAATCCGCATGTCGCTGTGATGGTCTCTGCACGGCCAGGGGATTGCCTCACAGGGTGTTTTGCCCACCCCCCGGTCCAACTCCAACTCGGAGTTAGAATCCTAGAGAGCGGGGGATGTGAAGCAGCCCTCGATGAAAACATGGAGGCATCCCCAACACCGCATTGCCAACACTCGGCAAATGCGGCCGTCACTGTCGGAGATGTCTCCGTAACCGCTGTCGTTACGGTATGGTAAAACCCCTTCCACCATGTATCTGGTCCTAACATTCTCATGTCATAATTTAGACTATGCCAAGGAATGCCACCAGAGGGCAGTATTTACAGTCAAGAATAGAATGAGAAAAGAAAAAATACACAGAAAAAGCAAAAAAAAAAAATGAATGGTATTGTCTAGACTTCGGTAGTACAGAGATCTTTTCCTACATGATAAGCAGGTCTTCTGCCACTCTATCCCCCCTTCACCAATACTTTATTTTCCTTTTCTCCCACCATATTTTTTTTTCCTTTCTCCTGTCACCTCTCCTCTTCTCATCCCCTCATCTGAGCTATAAAATAATAATTTTTTTTTTCTGTTCAGCTTATCTCCATGGGCTTCACCTGGATCAACTACTTGGCAGCCTTAATGGCATGGATACTAAAGTACCTGCATAGTTGGAACATTGCTTAACAGGATCTTGTGACCATTACCAGGATAACTGTAATATTATATGCTGGAAAGTTGTCAGGCATCGAACACCTTGCCCTTTTTTATCAGACACCCATGTAATCCATCCAGGCTACCATAGCAGGGATACCTAGCTGCATCAATTCCTAGTTTCCAGAGCTCCTTGTGACTGCTATACCTGATCTCTGCTGACAGCTAAATGCACTGGGATCTCCCTCTTTTATCATTTGCCTCTGTATAGCCCTATGCTGCTGCTGCGCTACTCCACTCACAGCACTTCATCCCTTATCCCTTTCTCATTCCTGCCCTCTTTTCATTCTACCTCATCCCCCTCCTTACCTCTTCACTCCCACTTCCCTCCTCTCTCCTCTGTTTCCTTACCTTGTTCTCTCCCTCTGCCCCCCGCCCTGTGGGTCTTTCTGCTAAGCTTCATTGTGACATCTCCTTCCTTGCTCTTATTTTGCTCCTTCCACCATCCAATTGTCCTGGTTAAACAATTAAAAAAAAAAAATTCACCCCCTGTACTTCTCTCCTTGTAAGCCGTTTCACCCCTCTTCGGACAAGGCCACTGGCTGCACTTTACACAACATTTATCTTGCCATATTGTTCTTTTGTTTATGTAATTACTTTCCTCTTGTTGTACTACTTACTGAAACCATTGTAATTTGTTATTCTTGTGACGTGACATGGAACCTCTGTAAAAGAGCCCTTGGTTCAAAGGTCTTTCCGATTTGTTTGTAAAATAAACAAAGTTAAAATAAGCCTAGTAGCATTGAACCATCCCTGTACATAAACCACATTAACCAACCTTCAGTATCCTTTACTCTTCTTTACCCGCCTTCACTCTCCTTAAAAGCCCTCATGTACCCTCTTTGGGGTCCACCAGCAAGCACAGCATCATCTCACCCTTGCAGTGATTTCCACTACGGCAAAAGAGGTAAAATCCGACTGGCAAGGATATTACTGGAAGCACTGAAGAAAATTATTTTTCTACTGCTTATCTGCGCAGGTAATGTTTTTTTTTTTTTTTTTACTTTCTTTTTATCCCCACCTGTCGCCCCAATGATCCACTCCTTCGGGCTCGCTCACGCTACCCACCCCAACACTGAGTCTGCCCCTAGAGTGCCCTTGGGTGACTCCTGCCTTTCCTCCCCTCTTTCGTGGAGCACCCTGGCACAGCGGGGTCTGCCCGTGATTCCTGGACTGGGCAGCAGCTGGAGCAGCCGTCATCTAGGCCCGCCGAGGTTGGTTTCCATTTTTCTGTGCTTCCCGTCCCCCCCCCTTCCCTGAAGACGTCGGCTCGGGCAAGTGCGTGCTGATGCACGCCTGCCAAGTGCCTAACAACATCCTCCCCTCCCCGACTCCAGCCTTTCTGGAGCTGCCAGTGCCCCGTGAGAGCCGGTGCTCCCACCGGCCCCCAGGGACGTCGGGTGCACACAGCACCCCTGGTAACCCACCCCGAAGGAGGAGAGGATCCATTGGGACGCTCAATCCTCCTTCCCCCCTGCCGACCCCCGACGACGCGAGTCCATACCTGAACCCAGGTCGCCGGCATGGTGCGAGGTGTGGCGTCCAGCGCCTCAACCCTCAGCGCCACCAGGCCGGCCCCGCAGGTAATGTTGAGCTTAACCCAGGACCCCTTCCCTCAATATCAATGTCTGCCCAACTTGGCCAGCTGAATGGGATGAGCTTTATCTATATCAATGCCTGCATTCTACTTACAGAAATGGACACCATCCACACGTGGATCGATCACACTTGCCCTGATGTGATGGTGGTCACTGAAACATGGCTTAAACCAGCGACGTTGGATCATGTAATAAACATTCCTTCATATAATATCTTTAGAGCAGATAGACCCACGAGAGGTGGGGCTGTAGCAATCTACATTCGGGACAAATATACAACTTCAGTAGTACACTCCACTTACATGTCAAAGGAATTCGAAGGTCTTATCTTGAAAGTACATCTTTCCTAAACAATCCAGCTCCGTATAATTGGTTGCTATAGGCCCCCCCGCTGCAGGCCTAAAAATGCTGATGCATCTAAATGATGTACTAAGCTCCCTAACCTCCGAAGTAATAATCTTAGGGGATTTCAACTTAGATTGGTCTTCAGTAGCCGCCCAACCCCTGAAGGACCTTTGCGATGACTTTGGCCTTGCACAAATCATATCTGATACCACCTGGCTTAATGTTAAAAACTCTGAGAAGAGTACCTTGCTTTACTTAATTCTAGTGGACAAACCACATCTGTTTACCCATGCAAGCACATTCTTTAATGACATCAGCGATCACTGTGCAATAGTCTGTGTGAGGTCTACCCCCAAAACGATATCATCCTCTAAATATATCTATAACTAAGCATTAATCACCGACAGAGGAGGGCTCTACCGGTGGATTAATGCCCGCTGGGGAGATTGGTGCATGAGGTGAAGCCTAGGGGTTCCAACCCCAGCGGTATTAATCACCGGTAGAGCTCGACTCTGGAGGTGATTAATGCGCTTGTAACCGCAACGAGCCTATGTTGCCGGTGTGTGCACCTCGCTGCTGGCGACCCTGGGGGCACAGGAACAGTTTGCTGCCCGAGACTGTGTATGACACCCCCAGTGACAGCAGTCACCAGAACCGGCCACAGGGCTCAGCCCAGCATGCGTCGGCGATCACGGTACGGGGGGGGGCATGGGGCTCGGAGCGATCACAGCAGGGCGGCTGATGGCTGTGTGGCGCACTCATTAGCCGTGCTTCCACCTGTTAGGTGCCTGCCAGGCACATTTTTTCGTGGTGGGGGGGGCGTGCAGCCGTGCATTGCTCTGGTGAGCACGACATCATCTGCCATTCCTTGCGGGGCCGGGTGTCCTGCGGTGGGTGGGAGACCGGTGCCGGCGTGTGCCCTACCAGGCTGCAGCTCGCGAGCACCGCGGGTGGCGTGAGGGGGTGGTGACGGAGTGGGCGGCTACCCTTTGGTGCCTCCATGGCGACGGCTGGTACTGACCGAGCGGGCGTTACCTGTGGGTTAATACCCGCTTGGTTTCAGTCAGCTCTGCCACTTTGGTGAACCTGGAGGCTCCATTCTGCTGGTCTGCGGTGAGCCGTGTTACAAGAGAAGTCGAAGTAATTTCAATCCAGCTGTTTTCTGCTTGGATCTCCAATGTGCTAACTGGCAGGACTTTTACTTAGCACAAACTGTAGACATTGCATATGAGGAATCCCATAAAATAGTGATCAGGGCCATAGATGTACATGCTCTACTAGTAAAAATCAGAACAAAAAAGAAAACTTGCGCCGGCCCGGTGGCACTGGACGCCACACCTCACACCACGCTGGTGACCTGAGTTCGGGAACGAGTTCGGGCCACCGGAGGTTGGCCAAGAGGAGAAGGCTAGAGCGTCCGATTACAGCTCGCCTTCTCCGGGGGGAGGGTGGGTCCTGTACACCAGCAAGCGGTGACCCTGGGCGGAGGCTGGGGGCGTGACAGCTGCTGGGGTCACTGGGGCGTGATTGGTCGGGGGCATAGGCCTTGGACCAACCAGCTCGGGATGGGTTCTTGGGGTGGGGGACTCATGAGTGTCGGCGCCATGCCTTGACGCCAGGGCACGCAGTCAGTACATCCTAGAAAAATGGAAAAAGTCCTCCGAGTCAGGTAGATGGAGTGCCGAGCCGGGTCCCAATCTACCAATGCCTATGCAGCTGAGTCGAGGACCTAACGAGATCGTAGGTTCGGGGGTGGGCCCGGGTGGGCCCCACCCCAACCCTGCGCAGGGGGCAAACCGCAGCAAGATGGAGGACCCCGATCAGTCAGGTAGGACGGGGTAGGGACAGGCTTAATTGGCTCTCCCAAAAAGGCGACTCTGGAGGGAAAGGGGGAGGATAAAATATATATAAAAAAGAAAACTTGCACTTGGTTCACAGGTGAATTGAAAGCTGAACTTCTACATAGGGACTCCCTGTAGAAAAAAGCAAGAAAATCTAAACTTGCAGCTGACTGGTCCGCCTTCAGAACAGCTAGAAACAGGTGCACTGAACTCATAAGAAATGAAAAAGCAAGGTTCTTCCAAGCAGAAATTGAATCTGGGTCGAGCAACTCGAACAAATTCTGGAAAACCCTAAAGTACATCGAAGGCTACTCTCCAGCAAACTCTCTGCCACAGAAAATCACACTAGGAGGTGTAACAACCACAGAGAAACACTCAGTCTTAGAACTTTTAAATACACATTTTGCCACAGCAGACTTAGCCTTTGACTCTTCACCTGCAAATAATCTTAGAACACAGTTAAGTGCTCGGCAGCCTAAATGGCTTAACCCCAACCAACAAAAACCTGAAGCTGTATTTACCTTTCACCCTGTCACTGTAAAGCAAATTGAGGATCTGCTTCTGGCCCCCGACACCAGGAAGAGTCCTGGTGCAGATCTTATAGGACCATATTTCCTGAAACTAGGTTACTACATTTTAGCTGCCCCAGTTACACATCTGTTTAATTTATCACTTTCGCAGAGCTTTATTCCAACAATATGGAAAACAGCACAAGTAATTCCCTTCTTCAAGTCTTGTGATAACAGTGACTTGAATAACTATCCTATCCAAGCTATTGGAAAAATTAGTGAATACTCAACTCAGGCAACACCTAGAGAACCATAATTTACTTTACTCGGCACAATCTGGATTCAGACCTCATCATAGTACAATCTCCGCACTTACCAAAGTCACCAACGACTGGCGGATGGCACTAGATGACAAAAAGCTGGTATGCTCCCTGTTCCTAGACCTAAGTAAAGCCTTCGATACAGTGGACCAAGACCTGCTTCTGACTACACTGCGTATTGCTGGAGTAGATCCTCTAGCATCCAAGTAGTTTGCTAACTACCTTACAGATCGATGTCAACAGATCAAAGCAGAAGGCAACCTCTCCACCCTGAAAACTTTACAACGAGGAGTACCCCAAGGGTCCATTCTAGGACTGCTGCTGTTTGCCATTTATATTAACAACCTAAACAATGGAATTAAGGATGCTAGAATCCACCTATTTGCACATGACACGGTGTTGTATTTGGACAGGCCTACTCCGGAATTGGCTTACAAAGATCTCCAGCTTGAATTTAACCACTTGCAGGAAAACCTACTCCACTTGAAGCTACTCTTAAATGCAAAAAAAAAAAACAAGGCAATGCTTTTCATGCCTTCGGCCCAAGTTAAAAAATCTAAAGGCCAACCCACAGTTCCGCAAATACAAACACATTTGGGTGAGCCCCTGGAATTTGTATCAAACTTTAAATACTTGGATGTATGGGTGTATGAGAGGCTTTCATTTTCTGATCACATCAGAAACCTAACAAAAAAAACTAAAACAGAGGTTGAGTGTCTTCTTCAGGATAGTACTTATGCAGGAGGCTAAAATACGTTTAGTACAAACCACCTTTCTACCCCTTCTGGACTATGTGGATATTTTGTATAGCCATGATCCTAGCTTGGCTTTAAGGAAACTAGATATTCTCTGCCATCGGGCAATCAGATTTATTACCGGTGCCTCATTTTCCACCTACCGCTGCACCCTTTATTCTGTGTTAGGCTGGAGTTCTCTTACTTACAGATGCCACCAAAACGCAATCCTTTGGACTCTTAGAGCAATTTCTGGCAGACTACCTAGATACATCTCTGACTGTCTTCCAATCTACCAGGTAGGAAGCTACCCACTTAGAAACCTTTCTTATACTTCCCTTGTTATCCCCAAGGTCAGAACACGCTTTGGAAATGCAGACATAAGTCACTCCCTTCCTGTTCTCTGGAATAACATGCAAAAAACCCTAAAACTCGTATTACCAGTAAAAATACCCTTATTTAAAAATCTTTTTGCAAGGGCATTTAAGGAAGCATGCAATTGTTTTCGTTAACTTAATCACTTTAGCACTCCTCTCCATCTAAACACTTGCCTTGTGTGAGCCTGACACTGTGAAAATTGTATGTTTACCAACTATATACTGTACTATAACACTGTGAAAATGGTATATATGCCAACTATATACTAATGTATGTATTGTAAATTCTGTATCCAGCTACTCTGTATCTTTGTCTGTGTGCTTGTTTATATTTCCATTACTTTGTTGTGAATTGTAACATTTATCTGACCAGGTCCACCTTGCAAATGAGTTGTCTCAATGGTGTTTTCGCCTGGATAAATAAAGATTGATTGATTGATATCTGTGTATGTATACTTTTCTTCCCTGTAACTGACAAAACCTCTGGCTGCCTAGACATGTTAGTGTTCTCATAGTATGTATATTGCCTCTATGTTTTTCACACAGTAACTGAAGTGGAACCTTTGTAAAAGAGCCTTGGCTCAAAGGTGTTATCCAAAATCTAAATAAATAAATATCTCTCTCTCAGCTACCCCTAATTTTAAGGGATTTCCCTGATTTAGACCCTGAAATTTCCTTCGCACCTTCCTGAAACTGATGTCCCTGTCCTTAAAGAGTATAATGTACGGGCACAAAATAATGTCAAACATTAATTTTTAGTCTAGTGTACTGTACAGAAAATGTATTTTTTCATAAACTTAGCTATTCTTACAGTTTCATGAACTAGTAAATAAGTAGGTAAAGTTTTATTTGTTGAGCTCCCCTTCACTGGAGCTCAGGGCGCTGTACGTAGGTCAGAAAAAATTGTACGTAAAACATTATCATATAAAATCCAAATTCATAACCATATGATAAATAAAGCAAGTAGATAATAAAATAGATACAGTTAACTAAATTGAAATAACTAATATCAAGGTAGATAGCAACCAGAGTGTCAGGGGCCCTAACTGTGACCCAAAGGCCTCCCAAAAAAGGTGAGACTTTAGGCCCCCACCTTAAAGGACTCCAATGAGGGCCTCTCTCAAGGATCTTGGAAGTGAGTTCCACAGGGCCAGCCACTTCAAAAGCTTGCTCACCAGATGATTTAAGCCATGCCCTTGAAACCGCTAGGTGGCCTGCTTTGGAGGAGTGAAGAGGGCGATGGTTATGGTAGGGAGTAAGGAAGTTACTTAGATCGCCAGGACCTGGTTTGTATAGGGCTTTATAGGTCTGTAACCTGATCTTGAAAGCGATTCACCACCTCACTGGCAGCCAATGCTGGTCACACAGTACCTGGATCACATGATGAGACCTCAGAATGCCCATCAGCAATCTGGCCATTACGTTCTGCACCAACTGCAGATGACGTAGGACCCCTTTACTAACCACAAGTTAAAGAACGTTACAGTAGTCCAGTTTGGAAGTCACAAAAGCATGAACTGGTAATGGCAAGTCAATAGGTGGGATAAAGGCTTTAATCTGGACAATGTTCTTGGGATGGTAAGAGCCACTCCAGACAATAGATGACTCCTGAGCCTCAAGTGTCAATTTATCATCCAGAATGACACTAGAATCTTCACTTTAACAGAGGCTTCAAACTGAGAGGGACCAAGCACCAGGCCAGTCACCTCTCCTGCCACCTCTGCACCCTCCTGACAACCAAGCTTAGTCCTCAGAACCTCCATCTTGTCTGGGTTGAGCATCAGCCAGCTAGAGGACATCCAGTCCTGGATCTCAGCCAGGCACAAGTTTATTACCTCTGCTACATCAGGTGCAAATGACAAATACAGCTGGGTGTCATCTGCGTAGCAGTGAAACAACACACTGTAGCATCTGATGATCTCCCCTAGGGCAGCATGTACACCATGAACAACATGGGTGAGAGGATCAAGCCCTGAGGAACTCCACAAGACAGTCTTTGGGAGTGAGAAGAAATTCCCTATCACCACCCTCTGTGTCCTGTCTGTACACGCCTAGACCTACATTCTGACTGGAGAAGCCTATAGATGTCAAAGGTAGTGAGATGTGGCTTGAACTGCAGTGCCACTGTCTTCTTAGTAATCTTTCCCAGAAAGGGAAGGTTAGAAACTGGTCTAAAATTCTATGAGCAGTCCAGGTCTGAAGATGGTTTCTTCAGTAGGGGCTTCACCAGCACCTCTTTCAAAGCGATAGGGAACGACCCCTCTGAGAGAGAGAGAGAGAGAGAGCACTAGACAATCTCAGTGAACAGTGGACCTACGGACCCCACACAGCCCATTAAAAGACATGCCGGGCCTGGGTCCAGTTCAAAACAAGTGGGCTGCAACTTCGAGATTACCTCACAAACCTCTTCCACCCCTACTTACCTAAACTCACTCCATACGAGAAGCGTGCTCCTATTGACAACCAGCTCTCCTTTGCTGGGCCGCAACAGCCCAGTTGGGGTAATCTCAGACCTGATAGAAGACACTGTCAGAGGAGAACTGGGCAAACTCTTCACATCTGGCAGCTGAAAATGCCCTTATCAGTTGTAGACAGGTAGGATGAAATAAACTGTCTACAATCTGAAAGATCTGAGCCAGTCTGTTTCTTCCTGAAACAATCTCCTTGGGCAGAAATGCTGCATTCTTATGGGAGATAAGTCTTTGATACTCCCTGTAGCGAGTTCTCAAAGTCAGCTTGTTCTTATCAGTCCCAGACTTCTACCAACAACTCCCCAACCTCCGATCCCTTGTCTTCATCTCCCTGAGTTTCCCATCAAACCACAGGGATCTCAAGTAAGAAGACCTGGGTCATCTACGCAGTGGTGTGACAGAGACGGGAGCCAATGCAACAGCCCTGTCATAAGCCAGCACCACCTCTGCTGATCGTGCTCCACAAGTAACCATCACACTTGAGAGGTCCATTACCGCTTGGAGTCCTGCTGGAGACAACCCCTTTAAAGAGCAATAGCGGACCATCTCCACAGTGTGGGAGGACTACCAGGCGGAACCCCAAATGAAAACTTTACCGTGCAGTGCTCCAACCAAATGACTGGATCAATCTCAAGGTTACTTACCTCAAGTCCCAGTGAGAATGCTGTCCAAGGCGTGACTGCATTTGTGGGTTGCAGAAGTAACAATTTGTGCGAGGCCCAGTGAATTCATTGCCTGGAGGATGTCTTGCCCAAACTTTGAGAGTTTATTATTGATCCAAGCATTGAAGTCACCCAGAACCAACCACCTGGGCGACACCAATACTTCTCTCAGTGACGAAGTTCTCCAGCCTCCTGCAGAAATTCCCTCTCGTGCCCCGGGGACTGGTACTCCAGAAGGATTCTGCAACTTGCACCTGTACCCCCACATACAACCACACATTCAAACAAAATAGAACCCACTGGGTGCACAGAAAAGTTCAGGTTGGATCTAAAATCAGATGGCCACACCCCCACCCCTGCAATCCCTCCTCCGGCAGTGGGCCACGGAGAATCCAGCCGGGATAGATGCCTTCAAAATTGTGCCAGAGTAATCACTGAGCCAAGTTTCTGTGATACAAGCCAGAATGACTGAGGAAATCAAGTCTGCTGTAAGTGCAGTCTTGTTCCTGATGGATCTGGCATTACAAAGCACCGCCCAAAGGGGATGAGCAGAGGTTTCTGTCCTAATGGCTACCTGCCGGCTTGTTCAAGTGGGAGTACTGGCTCTGGGGACTAAACACATCTGGCCTCTCCCTAGGTCCCATTTAACTCTAGGATGCCCCCCCACCAAAAAAAAAAAAAGATTTCGTACTTGTTCTTGTCATACAATTGTCTGGGGCAGTGGGACTGTACACCCTCTGATTCTGGTGAAAGGATGTCTCAGGGTAGGGGTCGGGAGGTGGATATAAGAGTTTACTTCCAAAACAGTGATCCGTAGTTTGCTGCTGCTTGTTTCCTCCCCCCCCCCCCCAGCACTAGTAGAGTTTTCTCAGCTCTCTGGGGTCTCTTTAAATAGGCATCTGCCATATTAAGTGTCTGGGAGACCTATCCAGACATTTAGTCAATATAACATTTATTGTCAAGTTCAAGCAGCTAAAGCCCAGTAAATGAGCAGAGTGACGTGTCAGTGAGTTCTTGTTCTGGAGAAAAGTAAAACACCAGAGTGATGGGTTGGCTCAGCAGTCTGCTGCTGGGTGATGGAGGCTTTCACTACTAGGTCTCCGGTTCTGATTAAGCCCAGAAAGGATAGTAGCCTAAAGCCTTTATCATTGGATGGTGTTCAGCAGACTATGCGGTGGCCCCAGTCAGTTGCTAGTAGGCAGGTGTCTACACCTGTCATTTCTGGCAGAGAATGTACAGAAGGTAGTACGGTCATAGCTGTGTGAGCATTTAGAGTTTGTGTTTGTTTTCCATCCCAGTTTGGCTTCCAGCAGTGCCACAACAACGAGACAGCACTGGTCAAGGTGTGTAAGGATCTTCTTTCAGCAGTGCCACAGAAGTGAGACAGCACTGGTCAAGGTGTGTAAGGATCTCCTTTCAACAGTGCCACAGAGGTGAGACAGACCTGGTCAAGGTGTTTTAAGTACCTCCTTCCGGCAGTGCCACAGCACTGAGACAGCCCTGATCAAAGTGTGTAATCACCTTCTTCCGGCAGTGCCACAGTACTAGGAAACCCCTGGTCAAGGTGTGATATGACCTCTTTTCGGCAGTGCCACAACAGGAGAACAGCCCTGGTCAAGTTGTGTAATGACCTCTTTCTGGAATTGCCTCAGCACTGAGACAGGCCTAGTCAAGGTGCTTCCAGCAGTGAGACAGCCCTGGTCAAAGTGTGCTATGACCTCCTTTTGGGCAGTGCCACAGCAGTGAGACAGCCTTGGTCAAAGTGTGCTATGACCACCTTTTGAGCAGTGCCACATGAGGGTGAAAGCCCTGGTCAAGGTGTTCTGTGACCTCCTTCTGGGCAGTGCAACAACAGGGGAACAGTCTTGGTCAAGGTGTGTAATGTCCTCCTTCCGGCAGTGCCACAGCACTGAGACAGCCCTGGTCAAGCTGTGTAGTGACCTCCTTCCAGTAGTGCCACAGGACTGAGACAGTCCTGGTCAAGCTGTATAATGATCTTCTTCCAGTAGCGCCACAGCAGTGAGACAGCCCTGGTCAAGGTGTGCTATGACCTCCTTTTGGGGCAGTGTCACACCAGTGTGAAAGCCCTGGTCAAGGTGTTCTATGACCTCCTTCTGGCAGTGCAACAGCACTGATCTAGCCATGGTCAAGGTGTGTAATGATCTCCTTCCAGTAGTGCCACAGCACTGAGATAGCCCTGGTCAAGTTGTGTAATGACCTCTTTCTAGTAGTGCTACAGCAGTGAAACAGCCCTCATCATGACCTCCTTTCGGCAGTGCCACAGCTGTGAGACAGCCCTGGTCAAGGAGTGCTATGACCTCCTTTTGGGTTTAGTTTAGTTTATTAGTCTAGGAATTAATACCTTTGAGCCAGGGCTCTTTTACAAAGGTTCCACGTCACAAAGAACATTTAACAAAGCACGATACACATTACAGGTAAAACCAGACAGGAAAGTTACATCATAAATTTGCTATTAACAGTTTAAGGCAGTAACGTTTTTAAGTTTCATAGAAAACAAGCTATAACAGGTTCAAGCGTAGTAGACAATTTCGAGGTTAAAGAAACTTCCAGGAGAGGGTGATCATTAGGAGCCAAAAGGAGGCTAGAGAGGAGGGAAAGGTGGTGAGCGGGAGAGTAAGGGAGGGGACAGGAAAAGGGGGGAGTGAGTTTGGGTGGAGACGGAAGTAGTAGAGGTACCAGAAGGTTCATTAGTAAGGGAGGAAGAGGCCTCAGATGTGAGGATGGACACGAGGAGTAGTAGTCTTTATCTAGCGCAATCACAGTTGCTAGTGGTGGTGAGTTGGGCATAGAGCATGGATTTGAAAGCTAGCGAGGTTGAGGATAGAGTAGGTGGACTAAGCGCATTGAACCATGTCGGGGCCCTGTATGCGAAAGATCTTTGTCCCTGTGCAGTCCGGCATCTCGGAACCAGGAAAGGGTGGCGTTCAGATCTGGTGGAGGGTCGTGAGCCAGGATTAAATCGGAGTAGGTTTTGAATACATAATGGAGTCAGTCCCAAAATAGATTTTTTTGCCATTGTGCAGGTGAGATAAATAAGACGATTTGATAGGTTCAACCAGCTTGATTCATAGTACAGATCACACGTGTGAGTCAGTCTTTGAGCCCCCGTGAGGAGCCGGCAGGCCTTATTTAGAGTGATTGAGATACGCCTTAGAGCAGTGGAGGTAGCTGAGCCATAAATAATAAGGCCATAGTCAATGATTGAGATTATGGAACTCTGTATAGCTATTCTCAGTGCCGCTTGATTTAGAAATTGACTTGTACGGAATAGTATTCTAAGGCGTGGTTCACTGTTTCGCAGTGTTGTCAATGTGGGTTGCAAAGTGAGCCCTTGGTCAAAAGTGATGCCAAGGTATTTGAAAGTATTTACTTGGTCCAGTGTAATTCCACAGAGGTTTGTATGGTGAGTGGAGTATGCCTATTTTTGTTTTGGTGATTGGAGAAGAGCAAGGCTTTTTTTTATTGTGGTTTAGCACAAGTTTACTATCCAGGAACCACCTTTCAACACTAGAGAAAGCAAGTTGCAGGCTTTTCGTAGGGAGTTTAGATCCTTTTGGGAAGAGAGAATTACAGCACCATCAGCGTGTAAGATTATTTTCTCCTGGCAGATATCTGGGAGGGAGTTAAGGAACAGGCTAAAGAGGAGGTCCAAGAATTGATCCTGTGGTACACCCGAGAGAACTGGTTTGAAGTCGGAGAGTTCATTAGAGATTTTTACAGCCTGTGACCGATTGACAGGTAATTTTTACCTAAGCACAAGACCTTCGCCAGGCCTAGGCTAGAAAGTAGGGAGGTAAGTAGGCCATGATGGACTGTGTCGAAAGCTTTTGTAAGATCGATAAGACTGCACCTGTTTGGCACCCTTTGTCCAGGGCTGAGTGGACTTCTCCAGAGAAATCAAGTAAGGCTGTTGTTGTACTATGTCCTTTCCTAAAGCCGTGCTGTTGATTACAGAGTAGATTGTATTTGTCCAGGTAATCAGAGAGTTGGTCTGCCACTATTCGCTCAAGTGCTTTGGAGAGGGAGGAGTATTGATATTGGTCGATAGTTTCCTGTTGAGGTTTTGTCCCCCTTTGTGCACTGGCGTAACTATGGCAGATTTCCATTTGTTGGGAAATTGACTTTGCAAAGTGACAGATTAAGAATTTTTGCAAGGGTGAATTACTTCATCCAGGGTGAGAGACAGGATTTTAGATCTAGCGTGTCACTACTTGTTCTGGATTTGGAGCAGGCCTTTCTTATGTACTTTGTGTGCTTCGTGCACTTTGATTTTTGAAGTAAAATTGTGGTTTGTCACTGGGGTGTTTTGTGATACTAGGCTAGGCACAGGTAAGTCCGGAGAAGAAATCTGGGGGAGGACCCCACTAAGGTCTGTGAATGTCTTATTAAGCGCATCTGCACAGACTTTGGGTCAAGAGTGGTGGATCCATCAACTTTCATAATGGTAGGTGACGATTTTGATTGTTTACCCATTATGTTTCGAAGTTGTCCCAAAAGCTCTTCCATCACCCCAGGTGGATTCAAGGGCATTTTTGAAATAGGCTTTTCATTTGCCTAATTTGTGAGGTACATCTATTTCGTGCCTGCTTGTATTTTAGGTATCATGAGGTGAGCCTGTGTCTCTGGCAACTGCCCAGAGGTGGTCCCGAACCTTGAGCTCGGCACGTAGTTTGGCAGTAATCCATGGATTTGATAGCGCTTTGATTTTACGTCTTTTTACTGGGGTGTATAAGTCGCATGCCGAGATGAAAGATTTAATGAAGTATTCTAGTGCGGTATTAATATCAGTTGATTCAAGGATTGGCGTCCAGTCCTGTTGTAGGAGATGGGTTTTCAACTTGATAAGATTCCCATAAGGCAATACTCTGCTTGTTATAACTTTGGGGGGGTGGCTTGAGAAATTTATTAGACCAGGTACAGGACACTGGGGAGTGGTCACTGAGGGAGTCAGGGAGGACTTTAATGTTTTTATCCGGTCAGGGTGATTTGTGAGAACCCAGTCAATAAGGGTGCCTTGTACCAGTTTTGTAATTTTTCCGGATGGGGGAGGTTACCATCTGAGTCAGGTTTGCTGCTAGGATGTCTTCTTTGTAAGAGCCAGTGTCAGAGGCGAGCCAGTTTATGTTGAAATCCCTGAGGAGGAGGAGCTCATTTTCAGAAGGCTGCAGACTAACAAAATCAAGTACAGACTTAATACTGGCACGGTGGTCTTTTGGAGGATATAGATCTACGGCCACTGTGAGAACTTTGTTTTGTGCACCAAGAAGCAGTTTGATAGGGAGGAGTTGCATCTTATTTGTGGGGTGAAGCTGCCGCCATTGACAGGAGAGGTTGTCCTTTATGTAGATAGCACAGCCCCCACCTTCTTGCTTGCCCGGTCGAGTCTGGAAAAGATTGTAGCCTTCAAGCGAGACCGCATGATCCGGGTGTTGGGAGATAGCCAGGTTTCCACAATGGCTAGTATATCAGGGTTTTTTTGTCCAGCGAGAGTTTGAAGAGATGCCAATTTGGGAAGGAGGCTGCAGATATTTAGAGTGATAATGGAGAGACCACTACTAACTTTCCCTGTTTTTGTCGGCTTCAGTGCAACAGGACCAGGGTTTGGGTGTATCCCACCAGATATTAAAAGTAGGAGGAGCAGGAGTTTCAGCGATGCCATTCGTAGTTCATAATAAGTTGGAGTGAGTTTCTGCTTGTACTTTTTAAGATGCTTGGATTGTCTTCTGGAGTCCCAGTAGAGGGTGATCGTTAGTGAGTTATAATGATGTGGCAGTTTCCAATTAGGAAATATGGCTCTTTGGCACCAGGTATTAATTGGGTGATGTTTGTTTAAGACTTCCAGAGTAAAAGCCATGGTACAATTTCGTTAGTAGTATAGAAAGGTGAGAGTAGGTGGAGGCAAGGTAGGCGGGGGGTTGGCATAAAGGGAAAAGGAGGGTGAGGGTGAGCAGGAACAGGTGGTGGGGACTAAGCCAAAGCATTATTTTAGCGAGGCAGGAGAGAGCCAAGAAGTAGTGTGGGCTGGGCAGTCGGGGGGTGGCGTAGCAGAGGAGGGTGGTGTGTGATGATTTTAGTGGGCTTAGGTGGATAGCTAAGCACTATGGCGAAGTACAGAGAAAATGAAAAAAAGACTGGGAGGGTTTGGTGCCAGAGGTTTAAGAGAAGTACTATAGAGAGTACAGGAAAAATACTGGGAGGGTTTAGTGGCAGGGGTTTAAGAGGAAACAAACGAGACAGTATGGAGATTTAGGATGCAGAAAAGTGTAAAAGAAATGGCAAAAGAACAAGAAGCAAGGAAACACAAAAGAGGTAAAGAGCAGCTTAAGGGGTTTAGTGAGTGTGCATCAGAGCAGTGGAGGAGGGAGGAATATGCAGGAATAGGTGGGAGGCACCTGCTTGGGGGTGGGTCTTTACTACGAGGAGCGAGGAGAGGGCCGATTTAATAAAGGTCGGGGGAGGGGGCGGCGTGAAAATTCGTCCGAGAGCAGTGCAAGTGAATGGGCCGAGCCCAGCACAGCACCCTCTCAGCAGTAACCAATGGCAGGGCAGTTGCTGAAACCGGGGGCCAATGGGCAAGCGTCTTCAGGCGCTTTGTCCAATAGCGGCCGATCCCTGCTTACCGGCCTAGTTGAACTCCTTACCCGGCTTCACAGGAGGGTTTGCAGCGGCTGGTGGGGGTGTCGGGGGGGCCCCGAGCCGTGCCAACGGGCATACGGCTGTTCTATTCAGGTGACAAGTCTACGGTAGAAAGAGAGAGATACAGATAAGTAAGTGGCTTAAAATGTTTTTTAACAAGCAAGTCAGACAAAGGAATAGTGACACTCTAGACTGTGATTCGCTTATATGGCGGGGAGGTGAGGCAGTCACAGAGTGAAGGCCAGAGGTTAGTGTGATTGAAAGAGGAGAAATTTTGAATAAGAATAGAAGGTAATTTGAAAGACAGAAGAGGCGTTGGGGTGGGGGTAGTTAGCTTTGGGAGAGGTGAACTAATTTATGGCCACAGGTAAGGGCAGAGCCTTTGGGCGGGCAGTGAGCAACCTTGGAAGGAAAGGAGAAAAGAAAGCGTGGTGTGGGGGAGGTGAGCTGAAGAGGAGAGAGGGGCAGAGAGGATAGGAGCTTAGTATGGGTCACACTAGTAGGGGTAGGAGAAGTGGAAGAAAAGCTCCTTGCAACAAACTTTTTTCTTGCAGGTAAAAGAGAGCAGCAATTGTGGGCGTTAGACGATCTGGCTGCAATCCCTGTTTCTGCCTGGAAGGGGGAAAAAAAGTAATCTTTTGCAAGAGCACACTAATTATTTATCAAAAATGCAGGGCCCTAGGTAGAGCACTCAAAAGCCTGGGAGCAGGATGAGACAGAGCAAGGGATGGAGCTTGGGTAGCGTGAGCTGAGCAAGGGCGCTTGGGTGCAGAAAACAGACTTAGAAGGGAGTGGAGAAACAGCAGGTTCAGAGGCGGGGGTAGAGTAGGGGCAGGTTCAGTAGAGATTTCATTAGTATTTAGGGACCTGGGTAAAAATTTAACATGAGCTTACTACTGGTAAAATAAAGCCTTTATAGTTCATCTAAGCTGTGTTCAAATGGCGACTATGCAGACAGGCTTTGCAGTAACATATAGTTCTTAAACAGTGCTATAAACAGATTCAGCGCTAGCTTTGCAGACCTGTTATAACCTTTACACAGGGAGAAACTTCACCCAAGACATTTTGGAACAGCCATATAGAATGAGAACTAGCAGTGCATCTAGAGGATTCCGTAATGGCTATTGTACAGTGGAGGCATTAACAACAGTAGAGAGAAATTAACTGAGTCTATGCATAAACATTGGTAACAGGCAGTCTAGGTATCGCTTAGCATTGTAGCAGCTCACGGCGGTGATAAGGAGAGGAAAAGTAAAAAAAAAGGGAAATAACGGGAGGCAGCGTGTCCGGGCGAAAAATTCATCCGAGAGCAGTGCAAGTGAATGGGCGCCGAGCCCAGCACAGCACCCTCTCAGCAGTAACCAATGGCAGGGCAGTTGCTGAAACCGGGGGCCAATGGGCGAGCGTCTTCAGGCGCTTTGTCCAATAGTGGCCGATCCCTGCTTGCCGGCCTAGTTGAACTCCTTACCCGGCTTCACAGGAGGGTTTGCGGCCGCTGGTGGTGGCGTCGGGGGCCCCATGCCGTGCCAACGGGCACACGGCTGTTCTATTCAGGCAACCAGTCCGGCTTCACAGGAGGGTTTGCGGCGGCTGGTGGTGGCGTCGGGGGGCCCGAGCCGTGCCAACGGGCATACGGCTGTTCTATTCAGGCGACCAGTCCGGCTTCACAGGAGGGTTTGTGGCGGCTGGTGGTGGCGTCGGGTGCCCCAATCCGTGCCAACGGGCATACGGCTGTTCTATTCAGGCGACCAGTCCGGCTTCACAGAAGGGTTTGCGGCAGCTGGTGGTGGCATCGGGGGCCCCGAGCTGCGCCAACGGGCATACGGCTGTTCTATTCAGGCGACGTCCGGCTCACAGAGGGTTTGCGGCGGCTGGTGGTGGCGTCCGGGGCCCCGAGCCGTGCCAACGGGCATACGGCTGTTCTATTCAGGCGACCAGTCCGGCTTCACAGGAGGGTTTGTGGCGGCTGGTGGTGGCGTCGGGGGCCCCGAGCCGTGCCAACGGGCATATGGCTGTTCTATTCAGGCGACCAGTCCGGCTTCACAGGAGGGTTTGTGGCGGCTGGTGGTGGCGTCGGGGGCCCCGAGCCATGCCAACGGGCATACGGCTGTTCTATTCAGGCGACCAGTCCGGCTTCACAGGAGGGTTTTGCGGCAGCTGGTGGTGGCGTCGGGGCCCCGAGCCGTGCCCAGCAGGCATCGGCTGTTCTATTCAGGCGACCAGTCCGGCTTCACAGGAGGGTTTCGCGGCTGGTGGTGGCGTCGGGGCCCCGAACCCGTCTTAGCGGAGCATCACGGCTGTTCTATTCAGGCGACCAGTCCGGCTTCACAGGAGGTTTCTGGCGGCTGGTGGTGGCATCAGGGGCCCCGAGCGTGCCAACAGGCATACTGCTGTTCTATTCAGGCGCACCAGTCCGCTCACAGGAGGGTTTGGCGGCGGCTGGTGGTGGCGTCGGGGGCCCCGAGCCGTGCCAACGGGCATATGGCTGTTCTATTCAGGCGACCAGTCCGGCTTCACAGGAGGGTTTGCGGTGGCTGGTGGTGGCGTCGGGGGCCCCGAGCCGTGCCAATGGGCATACGGCTGTTCTATTCAGGCGACCAGTCTAGGGTAGTGTCACACCAGGGTGAAAACCCTGGTCAGGGTGTTCTATGATCTCTTTCTGGGAAGTGCAGCAACAGGGGAACAGCCTTGGTCAAGGTGTGTAATGTCCTCTTTCTGGCAATGCCACAGCACTGAGCTAGCCCTGGTCAAGGTGTGTAATGACCTTCTTCCTGTAGTGCTACAGCAGTGAGACAGCCCTGGTCAAGGTGTGTAATGACCTCCTTCCGGCAGTGCCACAGCAGTGAGACAGCCCTGGTCAAAGTTTGTAATGACCTCCTTCCGGCAGTGCCACAGCAGTGAGACAGCCCTGGTCAAGGTGTGTAATGACCTCCTTCCGGCAGTGCCACAGCAGTGAGACAGCCCTGGTCGAGATGTGCAATGACCTCCTTCCAGCAGTGTCACAGCACTGAGATAGCCCTAATCGAGGTGTATAATGCTTCTGGCAATGTCACAGCAGTGAGACAGCCTTGGTCAAGGTGTGCTATGACTTCCTTCCAGCAGTGCCATGACAGAGGCACAGCCCTGGTCGAGGTGTGTAATGAAATCCTTACAGCAGTGCCATGACAGAGGAACAGCCCAAGTCAAGGTGTGTTATGACCATTTTTTGGGCAGTGCCACAATTTGGGAACAACCGTGATCAGGTTGTGCTATGACCTCCTTTTGGGCAATTCCACAGCAGAGTGACTTCCCTGGTTAAGATGTGTAATGGCCTCCTTCTGGCAGTGCCATAGCACTGGGACATCCCTGGTCAAGGTGTGCTGTGACATCCTTCTAGCAGTGCCACAACAGTGAGACAGCACTGGTTGAGGTGTGTAATGATGACCTTCCAGTAGTGCCACAACAAGGGCACAGCCCTGGTCAAGGTGTATAGTGACCCTCTTTCGGCAGTGCTACATCAGTGAGACAGGCCTGGTCAATGTAATGACCTCCTTCTGGGCACTGTCACAACAGGGGAACGGCCCCAGTCAAGGTGTGTTATGTCCGTCTTTTGGGCAGTGCCACAACATGGGATCAGCCCTGGTCAAGGTGTGCAATGACCTCCTTCTGGGCAGTCTCACAGCAGTGAGACAGCCTTGGCCAAGGTGTGTAATGACCTTCCAGCAGTGCCACAGCAAGCGAGACAGCCTGCTCGAAGTGTGTACTTCTGGCAAGAGATTGAGCAAGGTATCTGTTTGGATTCTTCTCGGCCTGTCATCAGCATTTGACACAATGGACCAACGGATGATGGTAGAGTGACTCTGGGAATATGGGAGACTAACTGGAGACAGGCTGGCAAATATCAACATGTACTCATTGGAGGGAAGGGAGATAGGATGGAAACATACAGGAGGGGTATAAATAAAGTGGATACCAAGGACCTGTTCAGCAGCAGATGAAACGCAGTAACAAGGGTCATGATGAAAGACCTGGGGGTGGGAGATTTAAAAAGGATGTGAGAAAGTAATTTTTCACAGAAAGTAGTAAGTCAGTGGAGCAGGCTGCCGAAGGAGGTAGTGGAGGCATGGACTGTGATTAGATTAAAGTCATGGGGGACAAATTCAGGGGTCCAGTGAAGAAGAAAAAGGAAGGGAGGGGCAGAAAATTAGACCCATGTAGCGGTAGGTCACCAGAATTACAGTTAGCAACTGAAGGGCAGACTAGATAGACTGCAAATCTTTTACTGCTGTCACCTTCTATGTGTCTGTGTACAGCATGTATCTGTGTATAGTATGTGTTTGTGTACAGTATGCATCTGTGTACAGCATGTGTCTGTGTACAGCATGTGTCTGTGTACATCATGTATCTGTGTACAGCATGTGTCTGTATAGTATGCATCTGTGTACAGCATGTGTCTGTACAGCATGTATTTGTGTATATTATGTATCTGTACAGCATGTATCTGTACAGTATGTATGTATACAGCATGTGTCTCTGTACAGCATGTATCTGTGTACAGCATGTGTATGTGTACAGTATGTGTCGGTGTACAGCGTGTATCTGTGTACAGCATGTGTCTGTGTACAGCACGAGTCTGTGTACAGTATGTATCTATGTACAGCATGTGTCTGTGTACAGTATGTATCTGTGTACAGCATGTGTCTGTGTACAGCATGTATCTGTGTATCGTATGTATCTGTATACAGCATGTACCTGTGTACAGTATGTGTCTGAGTACAGCATGCATCTGTACAGTATGTGTCTGTGTAGAGCATGCATCTGTACAGTACATGTCTGTGTACAGCATGTGTCTATGTACAGTATATATCTGCGTACAGTATGTGTATGTGTACAGCATTGTCTGTCTACAGCATGTATCTATACAGTATGTAGCTATATACTATATGTATCTATGCACTGTATCTGTGTATATTATGTATCTATGTTCAGTATGTTTGTGTGCAGTGTGTATGTGTGTACAGTACCATGTACAGTATGTATCTGTGTACAGTATTTGTCTGTATACAATGTGTATGGGTGTACAGTATGTATATGTGTACAGCATGTGTCTGTACACAGCATGTATCTATATACTGTATCTGTGTACAGTATGTATCTATGCACAGTATGTAACTATGTACTGCATCTGTGTGGTATGTATCTATGTACTGTATGTATGTGAACAGTGTGTATGTGTGCACAGTACGTCTCTGTGTACAGTACTGTGTACAGTATGTATCTATGCACTTTATGTCTGTGTACAGTGTATGTGTGTGCAGTATGTCTCTGTGTACAGTACTGTGTACAGTATGTGTCTGTGTACAGTGTGTAGTGTGTACAGTATGTATATGAGTACAATATATGTCTTTCTACAGTATGTATCTGTGTACACTGCATATCTGTGTAAAGTGTATATAAGTACAGCGTGTATCTGTGTGCAGTATGTATCTGTGTTCGGTATGTATTTGTGTACAGTATGTATCTATGTAGCTAGCTCTGTTGTCATATGGCTCATCATTTCTCATAGGAAGGGATCAGTCGGTCATGATTGCAACTTTCCAGTCATGTCCTATGGTGACTCAAGGGTTCATCCTCTCCCCAGTGCTGTTTTCTGTGTACATGCTTCTGCTGGAGGAGGGGAACATTGGGAGGTTCAGAGTCGAGTTTTGTTGCCACACTGATGATACTCTGTTGTACGTGTCCTTTGCACCTGACCAGGGTTGATCCATGCAGATGCTTGAACATTCCATGTTGGAGATCAGTAACTGGACAGCCTCCAACTGGCTGGTGCTGGACACAGGGAAAAATAGAGCTGCAACTGGTTGAGTCAGACAGGCAGATCGCTGCATTAAGATGGTTCCCTGTCCATGATGGTGTTGCACTGAAGGCTGACAAGATAATACACGGTCTGAGAGCTTCCCTTCGAAAGAGGCGTATACTTTAATCTCAGATGTCAGCAGGAGTCAAGAGCTAGCTACTTTCGTTGTTTAAGAAGAAAAACCAGACAGTACCTATTATGGAAATCTGTTGATCTGAGGTTATTAGTTCCAGTCTCACACGAGTAACTTGTGCTACTAACTAGTTGTGACACTGCAGTGCTGTACTGGGGCTGGTACAGTGTTGAGGTGCTGTCCCTTGTATGAGACATTAAATCAAGCCCCCTTCTACCCATCTCTGGTGGATCTCCATATGGAAGATAAAGATCCCATGGTATTTATTGTAAGGGTAGGGAATTTTCTGTGATGTCCTGGCCACAATTCCTTCGGTCAATAAAAAGTTCCACGTAACATCCCATGCACCCAAAAAGAGCAGCCACAGCTCTCTTTTATAGTAGAATCGGGAAGCCAAATGTTGCTGTACACCACCTGTGATTCTGGTGACAGGATTATCAGGGTGGGGGGGGTGGATGATGGGGTTTACATCTGAACCAGCGATCTGTAGTCTGCTGCTGCTTGTTTCCGCCTCCCCCCCCCACCGACCAGCACTAGTAGAGTTTTCTCAGTTCTCGGGGGTCTCTTTAAATAGGCATCAGCCATATTGATTAAGTATCTGGGAGACCTACCCAGACATTTAGTCAATCTAACATTTCTTGTCAAGTTCAAGCAGCTAAAGGCCAGAACATGAGTGGCGCAACACAGCTCCACACTTCACCCAGCCCACCATCTTGTGCAGCAGGAATGAGTGAATAAGGGCTCTCAGCAGTTGCAGGATGGATGTTCTGGGGACTGTGCGGTGCCCTACACATGGCAGGTGACACTCCATAGGACTGGGGTGCCTGGTCCCTCCAGGGAGGGCTTTGTAGATTGGGGCCAAGTTTTGCTAGAATTGGTGCTTAGAAGACGTTAATAATGTTTGTCCATCTTGCGTTTATGTCCTCTTTCCCTTTCAGCTTCCTGCCTAACCAGCCACATCCCCACCATCTCTGGGACTTTCCTGGCCTCTGACGATTCCCTGCGGATTGCCTCCCATGGCAGGGCTAGGGGAAGGAGGTGCATCTTCCCCATCTCCAGTAACCATGTCCAGATGCAAAGCCGGGCCAAGTCAGTGCAGTGGGACCTGCAACAGGCAGGAGCTTCATCCTGTGGGGGGGGGGGTTAGGTTTCATTTTCATAGCCCCACCTACCCCTCCAACATCAGGCCTGCCCTTTCATACCTCATGCATGCTAGCGTACCCCTGCAGAAGAGGCACGCTCTCTGACCCACCACAAGGATCACTAGTGCAGCAGAACCTGATGCCATCTCTCCCCAGCTAGGAGCGCTGCCCCATAGCAGCACCTCCCAGGCCCTTGGGGTTGCCCGACTCACTCCCCAGGCTAACTTCCAATCCCTGGTCGATGACATGGGAGAGTGCAGTGCTACCCACTGTGCCATCAGGCGGCCCACCATGTTAATCTTTTTTTTTATTAACATTTTTTCTGCCAATGTGGAGCTGGCAGGCAGCTCCAACCCTTCTGTGAGGCCTTGTCCTCCGGTCCCGGGCACCTTGGCTATCGTGGAGCCTGCCAGCTCCATTTTTCACATTTTCTCCCTGGGTTCCATGAACGTGCAATGGGTGGAGTGGCTGGACTTTGCCTCCACGGAGGCAACCTTATGCCGTGGATGTGGGGCCCTCCCTGTTCTGGCAGCATGTATGCACTGACACCCAGCCACCGCTGGGTGCCAGTCAAACAGTGCACCGTGCTGTCCCCCTCCCTGAGGAAGGAGACCTGTCTACCAATGCTTGATCCTTCCTCACCTCTGCCAGCCCCTGAGTAACCCGAATCCGTTCCGGAACCCGGGTTGTCTGCGTGTCATGAAGTATAAAGTCCAGCGCCTCAACCCTCAGTGCCATCAGGCCAGCTAATGTTAATAATTTTTAAAGTTTAAAAGTAGCCAGTAGTTACTTTTTACTTTAGAAGCCTAGTTCTTTTTTCCTTTTACCAATTAACTGGTTTTCTACTGGATGGTATTAGGTGTGATGTGATGTGCACTAAGCTACCTAGAGGCTGACATCTCTAGCACTAGATCCACACAAACAGATGATAAAGGGGCAATCCAGGTTCAATAAAAGGCATCAAGGACCAATACGGTAACAAGGTTTTTCTGTGGCATTTCTAGTACTAGTCGGCTTCCTACCTCATCAGCACTGTGACCTCAATCACTGTGACATCTCTGGTGACCAATCTGGTAGAAGGGGGAGTGTGTCTTCTTGTTCAATTATGATGTCAAGTCTCTGAGGTAATAATGCCAATAAGGTGTAAAGGGGAATAGAATTAGATGTGGCGGCCTCCTGGTACAGCACTGTCCCACACTTCACACCTAGTACTGTCAAGTGGGAAATCATCTAATTAGCAAAAGGGAGAAGAGAGAAATTATTGAGATATCAACAGTTCCAGCTTGGTACTCTTCAATAGTGAATGTACTAGCTCTTTATGTCCCTCCCCCAATCAAGGAAACTCCAGTGGTTGGATCCCTGCTGTATTCCCGTGAGTCAAATAAATCAATAAAGTATGGAGCCGGAACAGTCAGGGCGATGATGTCATGCTGGGCACTCAGCCAGTGAAATGCAAGAGCTTCTAACGGAGCCTCTGCCAGCTCCGAGCACCCTCCCTCTATCAATTATAAATGGCAGGTTAATTGTTTGGCTGCTTCTTGCATACCTGAGCCTTTCCCTGCACCACCAGAGTGCACAGGGCAGTGTTACTAGCTTGACTAAAAGGCACAGCTGTGGCAGGGCCCTTTTAGAGGAGTCTAGGGGGCTGATGGAGGGGGAGGGGCTTTTATGTGATCCAGCCATTTCTGATTTCTCATAGTAGCTTGTCTCCACCACCCTCCAAGAAACACATAGAAGGGTTTCCATTCAATGTAAAACCTCGTTCTGTGCTTTGTAAAACAGCCAAATCGTCTCATTGGAAAGCTTCACATGATGTGCACAGTTGTGGTTGCTCAGTGACGTGGAAGTACCATCTTGTTGTTTTTTTGAGAGGCAGGGGGTCTATTCAAGCACCAGTTATGGAACCAGAAGCTCACAGGTTCAAACCTCACCAGAGCTAAATATGGCTGGGTATCCATGAGCAAGTCACTTAACCTCTCAGTGCTCCAGTCCACCCAACTGTGGAAATGGGTAGATACAGAACCTCACCGGAAATGAGATGTTGTATCTCAGCTGGGCAATCCTGGGGAAATAATTGTAATACAAAAAATATATATATTTTTTCATCCCAGAATGGCTGCCTACCTCTGCCCCTACACCTGACTCTTAGGCTAACATCAGCATGTCCAGCCCAGTAACCTCTCCTCCCTATGCCCTTGTGGCTTCACCCCCCACAGATGGGCACCACTACCTTCACACAGCGTCAGGAAAGGGGGGTCCAGAGAGAGCAAGAAAGGTGGCCCATTAGGGTGGCTGGGTGGGCATCACTCTGCCATATCAATCCCTTGATGTTTACACCCCCATAAAATCCCTCCCACCTCCCCATTTCTATTATGTCCCATGCCTGTCTGAGGCATAGCCGAGTGTCTTCTATCATCTGAATGGTGTGTACTGACTTATTTAGAACTGGTGACTGAGAAAAGCAGATGGCGTTGAAGATCATTTCCGAGTGCAACGGGGGGGGGTTGTTACAGGTGGGGGGGCAATAAAACAAAACATAATTCAAGCAGACAGTGTCAACACAGTGCAAAACTGAGAGAGAGAAGAAAGATGTACTATATAAACATGCACTAAGAAGTCAAGTAATAAACGCAAATAAAAAGCATGTCAGCAAATTAAAATAGGACAAGACAGAGAAGTGCAAAATAACAGTAGCAGCTACAAAGTTAGGAAACCCCATGGAAACTTGGCTGAGTGGGGGAGTCCCTACAGTGTCAAGGGGAAAGAGGACATGTTCCCCTGGGGTAAGATACAGAGCAGCCCGGGGTGGTCTCTAAACAGGACAAACAATGGGGCAGAAATCAAAGGAAGGGAAATAGGGGTGAGAGAAGGGGCAGAGGAAAGAAATGGGAGCAAGGAATTAACTACATTTGAGAGGTGGGATCTTGAAGGAACACTTTGGAAGATAGGCAGGGGAAGGGGGGGGACAGCATGAGGGAGACTGAACCACAGCAAGGGGAGGCAGGAAGAGAAGAAGAGAGTGGGGTGCAGAGGGAGGAAGGGGTTAACTACATCTGAGAGGAGAGGTCTCAAAGAAGGACTTTGAAAGATAACGAAGGGAAGGGTTGAGAGAGGCTGTTCTACAGGAATGGTGGGTAGTTGAGAGGAGAAGGAGAGAGGGTGGGTGGCAGAGGGAGAGGAGGGGTTAACTACATTTGAGAAGAGAGTTCTCAAAGGACTTTGGGTGGTAGGGAGATGGGGAAGGGGTGAAGAGCCAGAGGGAAGCTGTTCCACAGGAAAAGGAGGCAGTGTTTAAGCAGCCACTCGTCAAATTGCATGTTGCTGCTCATTTTTAGATTAGGCTATTTTTTCTGGGGTCCAGATTGTGATGCTGATGGCTGCTGTGTGTATTTCAAACTAAATGAAATGTTTTGGTTTGGCTACAGATTTGGGAAATTCAGTACAAAAACAAGAAACACTGGCCTGATATTCAAAAATGCGCAAAGCAGAGCACAAAAATGTGGATGATAGTGTACAATATCGGGTACACGTAGGACCTATGCTAGCGTAGAGCTCAAGTTACACTATCTGGTAATTTTGATCCGTTCCTTTACTTTTTATTAGTTTATCTGGGTTGGGTTTCACCCCACACCCACTATGTAAAAAAAAAAAAAAAACAACGGGATGTAGAGGCAGAGCCCCCAACTTAAATAAACTGACACCAAGTAAGGCACATGAACAAATCAGCGCTGTATTCAGAAAGCTTTTATGGCAAACTTCCTAGGTGTACCCGACATTCTACACCATCACCAAAATTTGCACTTCGCTTTACAATATCCCAGGTGCCCAAAGATGCTATATTCAGTGGAATAGTGCACTGGCTCTGTTCGACTCAATATAGGGCCAAGTTGGCCCATGGCTTCCAAAGTACACCATCAGAATGGCTTGCACCGAAATGTGATTTGCAATATTCAAACAGACCCATTCAAATGAGCCTATTGGGCATGCAAGGCACTAAGGGGCCATTTGCATGGGTAGCCCGGCAATTTAGTGCAGCGCCAACCTCTCCCCATTGTCTGGTCCCAGACATGGAGCTATCCCTGGTGCTAGTGGTGCCCACCTCCCTCCAACCGCACACCCATAAAGTATACATCATTTCCCTGGCGTCTAGTGGTCCCTCCCCCCACCTGCACCCATGCCAGATTTACACACTCAGTGTCCCTGGTGTCCAGTGGTCCCTCCTGCCACCTGCACCCATGCCCGATGCCCACACTCAATTTCCCTCCCATCTAGCTCTCCCTTCCCCCACTCACACCCATTCCCGATGTACACACTCGGTTTTCCTTGTCTCCAGTGGTCGGTCCCTCTTTCTGTCCAATCCCTGTCACCGTACCTGTGAAAGACCACCTTGGTTTAACAGTCCACCCCCCGGCCTGCCACTAATATGCGGGATGCCTGTAGCAAGTAATGCCACCCCAACAACACAGCTCCATCCTCGTTCCCAAATAGTGATACTCCAAACCCCTCCCAGCCTGTGTCTAGTGGCCTCCCCTCCCTCTCGCGGCACTGAGAATCCCCTTCCCCGTCACCCTTCCCTGAATCTTGGTGCCAAGGTGAAATAATGGTGAGTGACACAGCCCTCCACACACCACCTTGGATACTCGCCATCTGACAGAAGCATGGAGTGTGCTCTATCCTGAAAGAGCAGGAGGAAAAGGCCTTGTCAGTTGAGCAGTTGCCTTGATTAATCTCACCACGGCCATTACTATGCATACAGAAGTAATTTAAATCTGACTTTAAGGGGGTGCACTACTGCACTCTTCCTGAGCATGCATCATTATGTACCCAGGTGCAGGTGCGGAACAGATCAATTGGGCAGTGGAAGGGATTAGCCGGCTACCTTACTGGAGCCAAACTATGATCCCTTCCCTCCCATGTGAACTTCACATAAAATTTGTAAACTACAACAAAACTTTCACTGGCTAAGCTTACAAACTATGTAAGTATTACCCTGGCAACAAAAGCTTGGAAATTCATGGAGGAAAATAGATTGCAGGACAGGAGGCAGCACATGTTCAGAGCTGGGAGATCTTGCCAAACAAACCTGATCGATTTCTTTGACTGGGTCACAAAGGTGGTGGACGGAGGCCAAGGAGTTGATGTGCTGAACCTTAACTTTAGGAAAGCCTTCATTCCCCACAGAAGGCTCATAATGTCCCCAGGATGCATCTGGAAACAAGCTAATTCAAAGCTCAGCATGTCTTTCCTGGTGAAATGTTTTAATTAATAAATAAAATAAATATTAAATCAATAATAATAACTGGATTAGCCTTTTTCCCATAGGGAAACCATGGCGTAATTTGCCATTATAAAGGAGCGTTTATAACGGCAAACACGCGCACGGTTTCCCTGGCTCTGTGCATGCCCCACTGCTGCTTTTCCTTTCTGAATGCACACGGTCGCTTTCCCCCAGAAGACTGAACTGCCACTTACAATCGAACTTGGTGGTAAGTTTAACTTAAAAAAAAAAAAAAATTTAACTTTTAAAAAGAACCTGTTTCTACTGCTCAGCCCTCCAAAAAGTTTTAAATTTATTGAAAAGGACACTATGAGTCACTGTCGCAGACTGGATGGTCAAATCGAACCAGGTGGGCCGCACAGCAGCCTGCATTCATTTTATATAATGTCTGAGGCAAAAAAGACAAACCCAGCAATTATATAAAATAAAATATGGGTCTGGGTGTGTGAAAACTCTTACACATACCCTTGGGGTTTGATGCTACGCATAAACCCCTCATGTGTGTATAAATTCTCGTTACACACCCAGACCCATACTTTATTCTCTGTATAATAATTTTTACTTCTTAAGCACAATTCAACATATCAAACGCTTTACAATAAAATAAATAAAACTGTTAAAACCATATATACTTAAAAGTACAGCGATAACATACAAACAATAGCAATCTCAACTGTTAGAAAATGCCAGATTAAATAAATAAATCTTCAGTGCTATTTTGAAGCTCTGCATGATCTGGCACTCTCAAACCTGATGAGGGAAAGAATTCCATAGGGTCGGGGCAGCAAATGCAAATGAACAGGCTCCAGATAAAAATAAATGTAAATAAAGCTGGGTAACTGAGAACAGACTGTCCATGTGGTTAGGAAACGGGATGGAGGGCAGGATGCAGAGGGTGGTCATCAATGGGGCACACTCAGAGCCCAGTGGAGGCACATGTGGGGTACCACAGAGATCAGTTCTATGACCACTGCTCTTAAGTATCTTCCTTTGTGGTATAGGAGAGGTAATCCAGAGTAAGGTGTGTGACACTTGGAAAGCTGGTTCTGATCACTGTATCATTTTTTGTAATATAAATATGGGTTATGGACTGTCTCTCTTAAGAAATGCTGAAACAACATGTGAGATCACACACACACACAGGTTTTAAATACAAGGTGTTACCTGGAAGGCAAGAAGCTAATTACAGGCTAGAAGATACCTAACTGTCAAGACAGATCATAAACTTGTATAACGCTTAGAGGAAGAAGAGCAGGGTATGATGTTTTAGTGTGAAGTCATAAAAGATGCTTTGAAGTCCTGGAAAGGGGAAACTGATCATAGATCAAAGAGAGTCATTTGAAGAACATGAGTTATGCTGAGGTTGCAGAATGTAATACTTGGAAAAGACATCCTGTTTTTATATAGATATATTTTTATATATTCTGACAGGGAGGAGCTAGGTGACCTCATGCAAAGAGGTGGGCAAAGCCAGCTTTAAACATAATTCTGTTTTACGTCAGAGACACTTTTATCTGGACTCTGACAAAGAAACATATGTGAGCACTTTAAGCAGGTATTTAGAGAGAGAGACAAATGTGAGTACTGTAGTAGGAATTGCACTGTTAAAACCTGTTTGTTTATGTGATTTGTATGTTTTGTGATATAATGGGTCTATATTTTATGTGTTACATATTTTTTGTTTTAGTAAAACTCTATTTTTAGAGCCTAGTTGGTCTGTCTTTGATTTTCTTTCCTTTTACAAGTGGAGTATATATGGTTAAAGCAGACACTGTACATAAGCTTGAATGGTGATACCAAACTGGAAAAAATAAACGTTTTAAATCTGAGGTCTTTTATTACAGTTTTTAAGGGTTAATTTCTGTACACCCAGTTAGGTGCCCATAGGCAAAGATATCTGGCCCTGCCAAAGACAGAATTATCTGAGCCTGTACATTGGGTACGCTAACAAGAGGTTCACAGTTTGAATCCCTCCAAGACTTGAGACCAAAGGTTGATTCGAATCCACAAAAACAGACAAGAGGGTTACCTTGTTCTGTTAACTGTTCACAGGACTGTGCTCGGAGGTTGGCACTTTGGGAGTAGAAGGCTGACCTGCTAAGTGGGTTTGTGACAGATTGGTTGGCAGCAGTGGCATCATTTTGGTGTCACAAGCTTTTATTGTTCAGCGTGTCAGCTTGAGACTGTAAGCTCACTTGCAAAGAAAGAAAAAGGCAGTGATTTATTTTTAAAACGGAAACAGAACTATATCACGTGGCATACAGTCAAGTTCCTACCCGTTTTATTTTTTTTTTATAAAGTGCAAGTCAGGGTAGCAGTAGTGAGGGAAGAAGATGGCTTCTGACTACAGCAGGCACACTGTAGACTCCTTAAAGCAGTTGAGCGGCAACAGAGGAGTCCCGTTTGCATTGGAAGCCAGCAAGCAGAACCTCATAGATGTCCTGATGGTAGCAGACACCCAGAGCAGTGAGTCATGGACCGTGACTGAAAAGGACCAAACCTTGAGTGTGGCAGGGCTAGCGGCCAGTTCAGTGTCCAGATCCGATGAGGAGGGCAACAGGGCCACTGTCAGTGAAGGGCCACAGCAGCAGGGAAAGGTCACCAGTATCCTGGATCCGGCAGTACTCAGGCTGCAAATTGAGTTGTGCAGGATGGAGCTGGAGTTCCAGGAGAAGAGGGAGCGAGAGAAGCGAGAGGCGGACCGTGAGGCAGAGCGAGAATGCTGAGAGGCAGAGTGAGAACAGAGAAACGCTGACTGTACAGAGCAGGAGTGCCAGAGGCAACACGAACTGGAGAAGATATGACTTCGACCAGCGGCACCAGAGCAGGTAAGTGGCTTGGGTTTAACTGGGACTGCAGGACTGGGTTACAAATTGAACTCCAAATTAATAGTTGAATTTAAAGAGGGGGAGGATATGGATGCCTTTTTAAATTCTTTTGAAAAAGTTTGTATTCAGACTAAAATTCCTAGAAAGTCCTGGAGCGTCCAGCTATCCCCGCTACTTACCGGGAAAGCGCGGGATGCATTGGGTCAAATGGACAATGAGGACAGTGATGATTACAACAAAGTTAAAGCTGCACTGTTAAAAAAAAATTGAATTAACTGCTGAATCATACAAAGCTAAATTCCTTAAGCTCAGGAGAAGCCCTAACATGAGCTACGAGGAGCTAGCCACGAAACAACTTCAGTTGTTAAAACTTTGGTGGGAAGGAATTGAGGCAAACTCTGTTGATAAAATTGAAAATGTGATTTTTTTTTTTTAGTTTAACCAGGTGAGGCACACTAAGCTGAAAGCTTTTTTACAGGTGCAACCTGGGAGCACAGGGAAGTTAAGTGACTTACTCAGGGTCATACAGTATGCAAGTGGAAGCTGTGGGATTCAAACCCAGGTCTGGTCTGCTGGATGTCACCAGATTTGCAGCTCAGAGCCTTAAACCACTACGCTATACTGCCTCCCTGCCCAGGTGAGCTAAAAACCTGGCTAGAGGACCGAGATCCCAAAACAGTGCAAGTGGCTGCTGAACTCTTGGACTGCGATGTTAAGAGCAGACCTGCTCTGAGAGCGAATGGGGCAGGCTTGGCAGCTCAGAAAGGGAAAAGCACGCCTTCAGGGCAGCTAAAACCCTCACTGCCTCCACCGAAACTAGTTAGCCCCAGGTTTCAGAGAAAAGATTTCTCTGAGAGAAGAAATGCGTGCTGGTTGTGTAAAGAAACTGGGCATATTGCCAGACAGTGTCCCAAAAAGGCGAGCAGTAATACACAACCGGGTGCCAGAAAAGAAGTGGGTTGTTTGTGTGTCCCTGGAAGCATGCTAGTGAACATGATGGAACACATGCACCCAGTCATGGTGAATGGTGCACAGATGCAGGGGTTGAGGGACACAGGGGCATCCCTGACCTTGGTAAAGGGGGGGGTCTGGTACAGTCTGGTCAGCTTATACCCAATAAATATGTCACCGTACAGGACTTTGCGGGCGGGGAGAAAACATTACCCCTTGCTAGTGTTCTCCTAGACCGGGGTGAAACAGGGGGAACTGTGCAACAGGTGGTTGTAGCTAAAATGTTAGTAGTGGATGTGATCCAGGGCAACAATCTCAAACAAGGGATGGTATGTGCAGTTGCCCGTAGCCAAGTGGCAAGGGAAAATTGTAGTTCCCTGAACCCCACAGAAGCCATTGTGTAAACCACTAAGAGGCTGGTTCCCCAGCATGTGTCTCCTGATATGGAGATTAATGAAAAAGGGGTAGAAATTTCCCCAGTAGCAAGTAACCACACAGTTACAGAGGGTTACTCCGAAGAGGGAGGGGGTTACCCATTGTCAGAGGGTTGGGATTGACAGTGATTCTGAGTGCCCTGATGCTAGTGCTTGGGACCCTAGTTTAGCGACTGAAGGGGACCTGTCCCATGCCTTGGGAATGTGTGAAGAGTTTGCAACTGCTCAGAGACGTGACCCTAGTAGAGAAGCTGAGGGCTTGGGCAGACTCAGACAGCACACAGGGAGGTGACGGCAGACATAAGGTTTATTGGGAAAATGGACTTATGTATACTCAGGCAGTACAGACAGAGGGAGGGATGCTAGGCAGGCAGCTTGTTCCCCAGGGGTATTGTGAGCAGTTGCTCAAAATTGCACATGATATTCCCTTGTCTGGTCATCTGGGAATTGCGTGCACTACGCAGTGGATAGCCCAGAATTTCTACTGGCCTAACTTCACCCAGCAGGTGAAGGAGTATTGCAGGTCTTGTCGCCGGTGCCAAGAAATAGGGAAGGCGAGCAAGAAAACCCAAGCCACCCTGATTCCATTGCCCATAATGGAGGAGCCATTCCAGAGGGTAGGAATGGATATTGTGGGGCCTTTAAATACCCCAGCTCCTCAGGGAAGAGATTCATCCTGACTGTGGTGGATTATGCCACCCAGTACCCAGAGGCAGTCGTCCTATCCTCACTGAGGACAGACAAAGTGGCCGATGCCTTACTTGGGATTTTCTCCCGTGCTGGGTTTCTGCAGGAGGTTATCACCAATCGAGGGGGTTCCTTCATGTCAGACCTGATGAAATGTTTATGGGAGATGTACGGAGTGGTGCAGAGATGCACGACACCATATCACCCACAAGCCAATGGTCTTGTGGAACGATTTAATGGTACCCTAAAGTCAATGCTCCGGGTGTTTGCTGAACAGCATGGGAGGGACTGGGAGAAATACCTTCCCCTCCTATTGTTTGCATACAGGGAGGTGCCCCAAGAGTTGACAGGATTTTCCCCCTTCAAACGCTTATCTGGACGCTGGGTACATGAGCCCCTAGACTTGATCCGGGAGGACTTTGAAGGCAAGCACGCCACCCAGGGAACTCCCATTGTGGATTACGTCCTTAGGTTTAGGGAAAGGCTGAAGGAGCTTATGGGGACCACCCATAGCAACCTGGCAGCTGCCCAATAGAAACAAAAAGTGTGGTACGACCACAGAGCCAGAGCTTGCTCATACATGGTGGGTCAGGAAGTCACGGTCCTCATTCTGGTCCGGAAAGACAAGCTGCAAGCTGAATGGGCAGGACCATACAAAGTGGTTAGTTAGGTAAATGAGGTGAACTATATTGTGGAGTTACCTGACCAAAGACAGACAGAAAGGATATACCATGTCAACATGATGAAGCCATATGCAAATAGGGCTGACTTGGTGTTTGCAGTGTGTAGTCATGGGGATGGGACGGACGAAGGAGACCCCCTTCTGGACTTGCTGGGGGAAAGTAAGTGGGAGTCCTCTGTGGAGGCAGTAAAATTGTCTCCCCAGCTAACCCTGGACCAGATCCAGAGAGTAAGGGAGGTTTTAGCAGTCTTTGCCCCATTGTTTAGCGCCAAGCCTGGACTAACCCCCTTAGCGACGCACAGTGTGGAGACAGGGACACAGACGCCCATACGGCGGACAGCATATCGGGTGTCAGAGGCTGTCCCAAAGGACATCAGGAGGGAAGTGGAGGAGATGCTGGATTCAAGGGTAATCCAGAGATCCCACAGCCCCTGGGCCTCACCCATAGCCCTTGTGCATAAGCCAGATGGCTCTACTTGTTTCTGTGTGGACTATCGTGGACTGAATGCAGTCATGAAGTCAGACGCCCACCCAATGCCCTGGATGGACGAACTTCTGGACAAGTTGGGAGGGGCGACCTATCTTACGACCACTGACCTGACCAAGTGGTATTGGCAGGTAGAGTTGACAGACAGAGCTAGGGAAAGGTCGGCCTTCATCACTCCAGTAGGCTTATTTGAGTTTAAAGTAATGCCTTCCGGAATGAAGAACGCCCCAGCCACTTTCCAAAGGTTGGTGAACCAGGTGTTAAATGGTGCTGAGGAGTACAGCGTGGTGTACCTGGATGACACTGCCATCTTTAGTACCAGCTGGGAGGAACACCTGTCCCACCTTAGGAAAGTGTTGGGCAGGATACAGAGGGCCGGGCTCACTGTCAAAGCCGAGAAGTGCCAGGTGGCCATGGGAGAAGTGGCATACCTCGGGCATGTGGTAGGCCGGGAACAGCTCCATCCTAACTAAATAAAGATAGAGGAAATCCAGGTGTGGCCCAGACCAGAAACACAGAAGCAGGTCAGGAGTTTTATAGGGACAGCAGGGTACTACAGAACATTTGTACCCAATTACAATGCCCCGGCTGCTCTCCTATCTGACCTGACAAAGAAAAGGATGCCCAAGAAAATTTCCTGGGGCCCAGCCTGTGAGGAAGCCTTTTCCAAACTAAAGGAGGCACTGTGCAGTGCTCCTGTTTTGACAAGTCCGAACTGTAGCAAAACCTTTATAGTTCAGACCGACGCCTCAGATGTGGGTATTGGGGCAGTACTGAGTCAGACATCCAGCCAAGGGACAGATCACCCAGTAGTGTACCTGAGTAGGAAGTTACTTCCCAGGGAGCAAGCATACCCCATGGTGGAAAATGAGTGTCTTGCCATAGTGTGGGCCCTAAAGAAATTAGAGCCATACTTATATGGGCAGCATTTTGTGGTGCAGACTGACCACAACCCCCTGATTTGGCTGATGCAGATGGGAAAGAACAGTGGTAGACTGCTAAGATGGAGTCTTGCTTTGCAAGGGTATGATATGACAATCGTACATAGGGCTGGAGCCAAAAA
The DNA here is from genome assembly GCA_016271365.2 of Neoceratodus forsteri. NCBI lineage: Eukaryota > Metazoa > Chordata > Ceratodontiformes > Ceratodontidae > Neoceratodus > Neoceratodus forsteri. Next base: position 54,606,406 of record JADMNL010000033.1, read on the forward strand.
TCAGAACTCAGATGGGCTGTCTAGGGTCTATGAGGAGTGAACTGATTTGGGAAGCTCATCCCATGCGGCGGATAGAGACCCCAAATTCAGTCTAGGTGGGGAGGAATTGTGACACTTGGACAGCTGGTTCTGATTACTGTATCATTTTTTGTAATATAAAAATGGATTATGGACTGTCTCTCTTGAGAAATGCTGAAACAGCATGTGAGATCACACACACATACACACACACAGGTTTTAGATACAAGGTGTTACCTGGAAGGCAAGAAGCTAATTACAGGCTAGAAGATACCTGACTGCCAAGATAGATCATAAACTTGTATAACGCTTAGAGGAGGAAGAGCAGGGTATAATGTTTTAGTGCGAAGTCATAAAAGATGCTTTGAAGTCCTGGAAAGGGGAAACTGATCATAGATCAAAGAGAGTCATTCGAAGAACATGAGTTATGATGCGGTTGCCGAATTTAATACTTGGAAAAGACATCCTGTTTTTATATATATATATTTTTTTATATATTCTGACAGGGAGGAGCTAGGTGACCTCATGCAAAGAGGTGGCCAAAGCCAGCTTTTAAACATCATTCTGTTTTATTTCAGAGACACTTTTATCTAGACTCTGACAAAGAAACATCTGTGAGCACTTTAAGCAGGTATTTGGAGAGAGAGACAAATCTAAGTACTGTAGTAGGAATTGCACTGTTAAAACCTGTTTTGTTTAAGTGATTTGTATGTTTTGTGATATAATAGTTCTGTATTTTATGTGTTACATATTTTATCTATTTTAGTAAAACTCTGTTTTTAGAGCCTACTTGGTCTGTCTTTGATTTTCTTTCCTTTTACAAGTGGAGTATATACGGTTGAAGCAGACACTGTACTTAAGCTTGAATGGTGATACCAAACTGGAAAAAGGTAAGCGTTTTAAATCTGAGGTCTTTTATTACAGTTTTTAAGTGTTCATTTCTGTACACCTGGTTAGGTGCCTGCAGGCAAAGATATCTGGTCCCCCCCCAAAGACAGAATTATCTGAGCCTGTACACTGGGTACGCTAACAAGAGGTTCATAGTTTTAATCCCTCCAAGACTTGCGACCAAAGGTTGCTTTGAATCCACAAAAACAGACAAGAGGGTTACCTTGTTCTGTTAACTGTTCACAAGACTGCGCTCGGAGGTTGGCACTTTGGGAGTAGAGGGCTGATCTGCTGAGTGGGTTTGTGATAAGGTGTGCCTCTTTGCTTATGACAGTAAGATTTGCAGCTGAGTAGACACTGAGGAGGGGGTTAGAGCAATGAAGAGGGACCAAGAACAATTGGGAAAGCAGCCCAGTTCTTGGCAGCCAAAATACAAAGTAATGCACATCAGTAGAAAGAACTCTACAGTAGACTGCTGGATAGGGGAGTAAAGGTGGTGCAGATGACAGATGAGACAGCCCTAGGGGTAATCATTACTGGCAGCCTCAAGTCTACAGCTCAGGGCAACAAGACATATGAGAAGGCAGCCATAGACATTGTTGGCAGAAAAAGACCACTGGTCCATCCGGTCTGCCCTGCCATACCCTATCCCACTCATGGATGCTGGGATGGTTAGGATTTTGATAATACTGTAGAAGGGAGGTACTACTGTCCCTGTGTGGGTCCCCACTAAGGGTGTATCTGGAGTACTGTGCACAGAGTCCACACCTCAAGAATGACAGGGACCACACAAAGGCCACAGAAAGGACAGGGACCGTATAGAGACCACACAAAAGGGGGCCACAAAGATGATCCGGGGCAGCAAGGTATATACTGGAGGGAAAGGGGTGATATGACTGAGACATGCAAGTTTTTACATGGAAAAGGACGTGTTCACGAGGAACACACAGTAGGCATAATGACTAAATAACACGGGTGAAGGTTAGTAGAGGAGAGAGTCAGAAGGGATGTGAGCAAGTTCTTTTTCACGGAGCAGGTGGTGAATGAATGGAACAGACTGCCCAGAGAGGTGGTCGAAGTTCAGATTGTGACAGGGTTTAGACTTAGGTGGGACAAATATAAGGGAATGTTGTAACCTACTGGTAGAAGATGGGAAGGGGTATTTAGGGAAGGGAGTAATAATCAGTCACTAAGGCTATCAAATGTTTCAATCCAGCCTGGTGCTGGGCCAAGCATGGAGCTAGGTAATGAAATGGGCAGACTACATTCACCACTTGGTCTTTTTTGTGACAGTCTGTGTTTCTATACCAAGGCTCTTCAGGTCTTATTCCCAATCCCATTGCTGGAATCACTGGACAATCTAGGATACAAGTTTATTTATAAAATAGGTGATGAAATCCTAGTGATCTAATAGGTCGAGAGGATTGCCTGACTGTCCGGTTATCAGAGCACGCCTGGATAGTTCAGAACTGAACATCTGTTTACACTTTAAAATCATTTTAGAACCTGTTTTGTGAGAGGACTAATGCCCTTTTCAGTTTCCAAGTGACCTGATATATGGACTTTGGTGGATGAAGGCATAAGGCATAGGCCTGCCCTTGTGCCTTGCAATGCACCAAAGGCATCAATATAACTGAGCATACCTGGACACCTTAGCAGGTGTTATTCCTTACATTGACAACTGGGTGCAACAAACATGGTTATATATACAGAGATGGAGCAACAGCAAGGGTTATATTTACAAAAGAGGGGCAACAAATGGTTACTTATAGAACTGTGGAGCAACAGAAAGGGTTATATATGGTTATATGAATGTCTAAATCACACACGGTCTCACCTAGTTTTTCCCTTCCTGCACAATTCTTAATGGAAATTAAAAAGTGGAGATTTTCAAAAACGAGTTATTGAATTGTCAAACCTGAAAATTAAAGTTGTTTGATTTATACCACAACAGAACTGTAAGCAAAAAAAGAAATGAATTATTTGAAGTTTTGATTTAAAATTGTTACACGATAGTCTGTTTGTTGCCAGAGAAATATTTTCCGATATGCTTCTATCTTTTTTATTACACGTAAATATAAGAACAGATCCAGAAGCAAATGGGTTGATACCTTTTATTGGACCAACATAGGTGTTACAAAAAGAAAACAATATCTAAGCTTTTGGACCAACCAAGTCTTTCCTCTGAGACTTTTCACAATTGTTCAGAGTCACAATCTAATAACACACAGACCACACATTAAAAAAAAATCTCACTGGTTAACATTGCCTATTTCAAAAAAATCACAAATTTCAATGGAATGAACAGCATTACTTTTAAAAGATTTAAAAAGGCCCTGAAGACATATTTATGGACTCAAGCATTTGGTGATTGATTTTGTTAGCCCGATTATGTCAGCTGTTTTATATATTTTAAAATTTGAACTGTTTGATGTGTTTTTAAATTTTGTAAGGCGCCTGGGTCTTTGAATGGCGCCATAGAAATAAAGTTTATTATTATTATTACTTAAGCTTGCTATTACTGAAAGTCTTTTCAAGGTCAAATCCATTAGATAAGTGGAATACTCAAGCAGGCAAAACCTGTAACTGAAATTATTAATGAATGTGTGAGCTAGGAGAATACATTCAAAATTATAGCAAAACCTTTAGATTTAATACTACAAATGTCCAAGTTAAAACTTGATAGTATTGTATAATAAAAAACTATGTATGAAAAAAATAGGGAAATAAGAAAAATGTACCTTGTATGAACTGTTTAAAACATCCATACAAGAATAAACTGTATCTGGAAATATTTTCTAAACTATACTCTCAACCAGTTGACACTTCCATAAACATTAAAACCTACAGTGTTGTAATAATATTTTTACAAGATAATATCATTTGTCAGTATTATTGCTAAATAAAAAAGTAAGTGTAAACCTAAGTGATTTGGATTATTTGCAATAAAAATTTTATTGAGAAAAATACAGCTGTGGGGCAATAAAAATGGTTTTATGAGACCTATAGAGGACACATATAGGACGTTCAGACCTTCGAGAAAAGGCGAGCAACAAGAGGGAGCAATTTGCCTAAAATGCTCCTAGTTGACATATGAGACCTGTATGCAGCAGTAGGACATTTTTTTTGTCGTTGATTTATGTAGTCAGTTGGTGGGAGTGGACTGTAGGGGTTATTTGGATAGAGGTACCCATGGGCCAAACATGAACATTTAATAAGCAAAGGCACGGCAAGGTGTGTGTTATTGTGTATCGCTCACTCCTGGGGTGGGTTGAAGCACAAGGTGAAGTTGCAAGCCTACCTCACCCTCAGGGGAGTATTATTGTTACCTATAACACACACCTTGGAGTGCCTATTGTATTATACAGTGGCTCGATGTTATAGAAAACAAAAAATTAAAATGTTTTTTAGTAGATTTTTAGTGAGGCAGTGTATCTTTGTTTCTGAAAAAAAAAAATGTGTCTCATAAGGATCATCCAAAAAATCAATACAGTGATGTTATTGTGTAATAACATCACTGTCTCAGGCACACATTGACCAATCAGAGTCCAGGAAATTTTCTTGCCATTGTATAATTCTGGACACACAGGCACACACTAAGAGCCCCATGAAGGCTGAGAGCTGATGATGGCAGAGATCGCATGTAATCTTTATGGTTGTGGACTTGGTGCTACACGAACTCCACCTTAGTTAGTGGTGGGAAAAGTTGTTTCTTTTCCGAGTTCCTGGAGACCAACTCTTATAAGCCAGATATCGAGTGAGAGCAGGGGTGTAGCCAGAAATTTCTGTTTTGTACACAATCTCTCCAACTGCAGCCCCTCATTAAATATGTACACATCCCTTTCCAACTGCTGCCCCATCACAAAACAAATCAGATTATCAGATGCTTCATCTAATCTCTCAATAGTTGTACACTTGTCTATGTTCTAGCAGATACAGACACTATTCAGTAGCCTACACTAACTCAACTATTCTAGATTAGAATAATAATAGTAATAAAAAGCCACATGGTTTGGGACAGGTACTCAAAAAAACTGTACACAAATGTGTACAGTGAGGATGCCTGCCTACACCCTCGAGTGGAATCCGCCATCTCACAGCCCAGCCGCAGCCTGCTTCAAGTAGCGACTTGCATTCCAGAGGAATAGAGGAATTCTTACCAAAAAGCCGACGGATGGAGGAGGGCGCTAAGTACACGCCCCTCACACGCGATTGGAATGCAGCCGTTCAGTCGGGACGTATCCCGCCTGTGATTGGCGGAGAATGGCTGTCGCTCCGGCGACGTCCCCGCCTCCCCGCTCCCTCCCTTTTGCCGTCTGTCAGCAGTAAGTTTGGCTGAGCCACAGCGCAAAGAGAACAGGGCGGCACTGCACGCATTCAGGAACATACTACAAGACAACGGGGTAACGGAATTAGTTTGGGGAATTGTTTTTAATTCAATAGCACAAAAAATCGGCGGGCAGTATGAGCTCCGAGGAGAAAAAAACAGACCCTGGATACGGTAGGATGTATTTCTATTTATAGTAATGTATCCTTTTTTTGAAACTGAGTGGAAGGTCTGCCTTGTGCAAATTTAATTTCGTGTTGTAGCTTGCCAGAAGCTCTGCTCTGAAATGCATTTCTCTGGAAAGTCAACATTTAGTCACCCCCCTCCAGCTCGCAGCCCCCTTGTGATCTGTTGGTGCTGAGGGAAAACCCAAGACAAGTAATGTCTGACAGACGCTGTCGTCTGTTTTATTTGGGTGGGACAGACAAGTGCAATCTCTCTACTGTTCAGTATTGCCTCCTGGTCCTCAAACCCAGTAGCTCTATTTCTAAATAACATCCCAGCTGGTCTATCTAGTTCATAGAGTGTGATAGCCCTTGATGTGGATACACACACACACACACACGCCATTGTGGTAATTCTGGTTTTAAAACCCAGTTGTTTGGAGTCTGTTTACTGTTTGTTCTAAAAGGGAGATGGAGAGTCAGATGGGTGAGCAGATAGATACTGTAGATAGATAGACAGACAGATAGACATACACCCAGAAAGAGAAGGAATCCAGTGAGCAGAAAGGGTAGAGAGGACGGCATCAGCTTCGTATTGTAAATTTGTACCCTCCAGAAACAGTTTTTGCAGAGAAAGATTTGAAGCCAACATGGTCATCTGAACTTACAAAATGCTGGTTGACAAAAGACCAAGGCTCCAGTGTATTTGTCATGGCCGTGATCTTAGTAGGCACAGACCAAGTAGGTGACTTAGCATAGACACCTCCCTATTGAACAGGCAGGATAAGTAAACGTCTGTGTGGACCCTTACATTTTGGTGCAATTAGAGGAAACGCATCATCTTCATTGCCTTAGGCAATTATGTTTGTGAACTGTACCATTACGACCTTACAGAGCGAGTTCACCGTACTGTATTGCAACAAACCTAAGGCGTAGCCGCCAAGCACATTTTTCATTTCTTGAGTACTCTTCCTTTTGTCGTTCAGAACTTATCTGCTTGGTCTGACATGATGTGTGGAACAGTGCTTTACCTAGAGGCTGACAGCTTGTGTTGTTTACCTCATTAAACATCATCAGTGCTGCTGTAACCTCACTGACTGACCAGTCTGCATCAGGGTCAGGGAAGGGGCTTCTCTTCGTCCGTTGCAATTTTCAAGTGAGTGAGGTCACATTACTGAGAGGTAACGGGGAACAGCACTTGATATGTCCGTCTCCAGGAAAAGTGCTGCCCTACACGTCACACTTTGTGCCATGGGGCTCAGCCGAGCATCCCATGTGCTTGGGTCAGTGTTGGAGTGCATGGGGGCTCAGAAGTCGCTATCCCATGTGCTTGGGTCTAGTGTTGGAGTGCATGGGGGCTCAGAAGTCGGACTATCCCATGTGCTTGGGTCTAGTGTTGAGTGCATGGGGGGCTCAGAAGTCGCTATCCCATGTGCTTGGGTCTAGTGTTGGAGTGCATGGGGGCTCAGAAGTCGCTATCCCATGTGCTTGGGTCTAGTGTTGAGTGCATGGGGGCTCAGAAGTCGCTATCCCATGTGCTTGGGTCTAGTGTTGGAGTGCATGGGGGCTCAGTGCGCTATCCCATGTGCTTGGGTCTAGTGTTGGAGTGCATGGGGCTCAGAAGTCGCTATCCCATGTGTTTGGGTCTAGTGTTGGAGTGCATGGGGGCTCAGAAGTCGCTATCCCATGTGCTTGGGTCTAGTGTTGGAGTGCATGGGGGCTCAGAAGTCGCTATCCCATGTGCTTGGGTCTAGTGTTGGAGTGCATGGGGGCTCAGAGTCGCTATCCCATGTGCTTGGGTCTAGTGTTGGAGTGCATGGGGGCTCAGAAGTCGCTATCCCATGTGCTTGGGTCTAGTGTTGGAGTGCATGGGGGCTCAGTAGGCTCCCATGTGCTTGGGTCTAGTGTTGGAGTGCATGGGGCTCAGAAGTCGCCTATCCCATGTGCTTGGGTCTAGTGTTGGAGTGCATGGGGGCTCAGAAGTCGCTATCCCATGTGCTTGGGTCTAGTGTTGGAGTGCATGGGGGGCTCAGAAGTCGCTATCCCATGTGCTTGGGTCTAGTGTTGGAGTGCATGGGGGCTCAGTCGCTATCCCATGTGCTTTGGGTCTAGTGTTGGAGTGCATGGGGGCTCAGAAGTCGCTATCCCATGTGCTTGGGTCTAGTGTTGAGTGCATGGGGGCTCAAGTCGCTATCCCATGTGCTTGGGTCTAGTGTTGGAGTGCATGGGGGCTCAGAAGTCGCTATCCCATGTGCTTGGGTCTAGTGTTGGAGTGCATGGGGGCTCAGAAGTCGCTATCCCATGTGCTTGGGTCTAGTGTTGGAGTGCATGGGGGCTCAGAAGTCGCTATCCCATGTGCTTGGGTCTAGTGTTGGAGTGCATGGGGGCTCAGAAGTCGCTATCCCATGTGCTTGGGTCTAGTGTTGGAGTGCATGGGGGCTCAGAGTCGCTATCCCATGTGCTTGGGTCTAGTGTTGGAGTGCATGGGGCTCAGAAGTCGCTATCCCATGTGCTTGGGTCTAGTGTTGGAGTGCATGGGGGCTCAGAAGTCGCTATCCCATGTGCTTGGGTCTAGTGTTGGAGTGCATGGGGGCTCAAAGTCGCTATCCCATGTGCTTGGGTCTAGTGTTGGAGTGCATGGGGGCTCAGAGTCGCTATCCCATGTGCTTGGGTCTAGTGTTGGAGTGCATGGGGGCTCAGAGTCGCTATCCCATGTGCTGGGTCTAGTGTTGGAGTGCATGGGGGGCTCAGAAGTCGCTATCCCATGTGCTTGGGTCTAGTGTTGGAGTGCATGGGGGCTCAGAGTCGCTATCCCATGTGCTTGGGTCTAGTGTTGGAGTGCATGGGGGCTCAGAAGTCGCTATCCCATGTGCTTGGGTCTAGTGTTGGAGTGCATGGGGGCTCAGAGTCGCTATCCCATGTGCTTGGGTCTAGTGTTGGAGTGCATGGGGGCTCAGAGTCGCTATCCCATGTGCTTGGGTCTAGTGTTGGAGTGCATGGGGGCTCAGAGTCGCTATCCCATGTGTGCTTGGGTCTAGTGTTGGAGTGCATGGGGGCTCAGAAGTCGCTATCCCATGTGCTTGGGTCTAGTGTTGGAGTGCATGGGGGCTCAGAAGTCGCTATCCCATGTGCTTGGGTCTAGTGTTGGAGTGCATGGGGGCTCAGAAGTCGCTATCCCATGTGCTTGGGTCTAGTGTTGGAGTGCATGGGGGCTCAGAAGTCGCTATCCCATGTGCTTGGGTCTAGTGTTGGAGTGCATGGGGGGGGCTCAGAAGTCGCTATCCCATGTGCTTGGGTCTAGTGTTGGAGTGCATGGGGGCTCAGAGTCGCTATCCCATGTGCTTGGGTCTAGTGTTGGAGTGCATGGGGGGGGCTCAGAAGTCGCTATCCCATGTGCTTGGGTCTAGTGTTGGAGTGCATGGGGGGGGCTCAGAAGTCGCTATCCCATGTGCTTGGGTCTAGTGTTGGAGTGCATGGGGGGGGCTCAGAAGTCGCTATCCCATGTGCTTGGGTCTAGTGTTGGAGTGCATGGGGGCTCAGAAGTCGCTATCCCATGTGCTTGGGTCTAGTGTTGGAGTGCATGGGGGGGGCTCAGAAGTCGCTATCCCATGTGCTTGGGTCTAGTGTTGGAGTGCATGGGGGGGGCTCAGAAGTCGCTATCCCATGTGCTTGGGTCTAGTGTTGGAGTGCATGGGGGGGGCTCAGAAGTCGCTATCCCATGTGCTTGGGTCTAGTGTTGGAGTGCATGGGGGCTCAGAAGTCGCCTATCCCATGTGCTTGGGTCTAGTGTTGGAGTGCATGGGGGCTCAGAAGTCGCTATCCCATGTGCTTGGGTCTAGTGTTGGAGTGCATGGGGGCTCAGAGTCGCTATCCCATGTGCTTGGGTCTAGTGTTGGAGTGCATGGGGGCTCAGAGTCGCTATCCCATGTGCTTGGGTCTAGTGTTGGAGTGCATGGGGGCTCAGAGTCGCTATCCCATGTGCTTGGGTCTAGTGTTGGAGTGCATGGGGGCTCAGAAGTCGCTATCCCATGTGCTTGGTCTAGTGTTGGAGTGCATGGGGGCTCAGAGTCGCTATCCCATGTGCTTGGGTCTAGTGTTGGAGTGCATGGGGGGCTCAGAAGTCGCTATCCCATGTGCTTGGGTCTAGTGTTGGAGTGCATGGGGGCTCAGAAGTCGCTATCCCATGTGCTTGGGTCTAGTGTTGGAGTGCATGGGGGCTCAGAAGTCGCTATCCCATGTGCTTGGGTCTAGTGTTGGAGTGCATGGGGGCTCAGAAGTCGCTATCCCATGTGCTTGGGTCTAGTGTTGGAGTGCATGGGGGCTCCAGAGTCGCTATCCCATGTGCTTGGGTCTAGTGTTGGAGTGCATGGGGGGGCTGAAGTCGCTATCCCATGTGCTTGGGTCTAGTGTTGGAGTGCATGGGGGGCTCAGAAGTCGCTATCCCATGTGCTTGGGTCTAGTGTTGGAGTGCATGGGGGCTCAGAAGTCGCTATCCCATGTGCTTGGGTCTAGTGTTGGAGTGCATGGGGGCTCAGAAGTCGCTATCCCATGTGCGGGTCTAGTGTTGGAGTGCATGGGGGCTCAGAAGTCGCTATCCCATGTGCTTGGGTCTAGTGTTGAGTGCATGGGGGGCTCAAGTCGCTATCCCATGTGCTTGGGTCTAGTGTTGGAGTGCATGGGGGCTCAGAAGTCCATCCCATGTGCTTGGGTCTAGTGTTGGAGTGCATGGGGGCTCAGAAGTCGCTATCCCATGTGCTTGGGTCTAGTGTTGGAGTGCATGGGGGCTCAGATCGCTATCCCATGTGCTTGGGTCTAGTGTTGGAGTGCATGGGGGCTCAGAAGTCGCTATCCCATGTGCTTGGGTCTAGTGTTGGAGTGCATGGGGGCTCAGAAGTCGCTATCCCATGTGCTTGGGTCTAGTGTTGGAGTGCATGGGGGCTCAGAAGTCGCTATCCCATGTGCTTGGGTCTAGTGTTGGAGTGCATGGGGGCTCCAGAAGTCGCTATCCCATGTGCTTGGGTCTAGTGTTGGAGTGCATGGGGGCTCAGAAGTCGCTATCCCATGTGCTTGGGTCTAGTGTTGGAGTGCATGGGGGCTCAGAGTCGCTATCCCATGTGCTTGGGTCTAGTGTTGGAGTGCATGGGGGCTCAAAGTCGCTATCCCATGTGCTTGGGTCTAGTGTTGGAGTGCATGGGGGCTCAGAAGTCGCTATCCCATGTGCTTGGGTCTAGTGTTGGAGTGCATGGGGGCTCAAGTCGCTATCCCATGTGCTTGGGTCTAGTGTTGGAGTGCATGGGGGCTCAAGTCGATATCCCATGTGCTTGGGTCTAGTGTTGGAGTGCATGGGGGCTCAGAAGTCGATATCCCATGTGCTTGGGTCTAGTGTTGAGTGCATGGGGGCTCAGAAGTCGATATCCCATGTGCTTGGGTCTAGTGTTGGAGTGCATGGGGGCTCAGAAGTCGATATCCCATGTGCTTGGGTCTAGCGTTGGAGTGCATGGGGGCTCAGAAGTCGATATCCCATGTGCTTGGGTCTAGTGTTGAGTGCATGGGGGCTCAGAAGTCGATATCCCATGTGCTTGGGCCCAGTGTTGGAGTGCATGGGGGGCTCAGAAGTCGAGTATCCCATGTGCTTGGCTCCAGCGTTGGAGTGCATGGGGGGCTCAGAAGTCGATATCCCATGTGCTTGGGTCTAGCGTCTCTTTTTCTGGTTTGTCCCTTCCTCATCCCTTTCCCTCTGCAGGCCATGCAAGTGCACAGTGTCATCCTGTAGGGGAGGCAAGCTTCCTTTTCTACCAAAAGGGTTGCTACGGCTATGGAATCATGGCACCATCCCTCCCCAACAAGGAGCACTGCCACATGCAACACCACCTCAGCCTCCTTGGCCATCTGATCTATCTCTTGAATCTGCTTTCGAACCCGGGATGCGCTATGCACTGGGCTATCAGTCAGCCGGTGTGCTCCTTTTTTTGATCAAACTTTCATAACTAATAGCTGCCTTCAGTAAGCTCTGGTTGAGGTGGGGGGTACTGTTGTGTAGTTTGCCTCCATGTGTTTCGGGTCCACTACTGTAAGTGTGAAGCACAAAACTGTGCAAATGTGGCAATCATCAGGGCACCGCACTAATGTGAAAAGTTAGTGCTGACATCTGGGAGTGACTTCCTCCATAATAAGCACTTCTTTATATTTATTTAGTTTTTGTTAACCAGGTAAGTGCACTAGCCAGCAGGGTGACTATTTTCAGGCACGACCCGGGAGGTACAGTTACAGGACAGAGTGATACAGTATAACTTACACATACACGCAAGATACATTGGAACAAGAACATAGTGATACAGTGCAGTTTTATGCATACAAGCGAGAATCATTGGAACAAGAACAGACATGCATTCATTGTACAAAAAGTAGGGGTGAGGTGCAGATGGGTAAGTGAAGGAGAATGAAAAGGGGGAGAAGCTCCAGGGAAGTAATGGGCAAGGCAGGAGGGAAAAATTAATACAGAAGGGAGGCGGCGAACGCGGCTTTAGCGGATGAAGGTTACAACCTGCAACCGGGCTGGTGGAACCGAGAGTCGGCAGGAGAGAAGGAGAGGTCGGGAAGAGGGGGAATGTTACGGCAGGAGCATGAAAAGAGGGGAAAGGTGATAGGCAGGAGAAGGAAGGGGTAAAGACTGTACATAAAGGTAAAGAAGGACAGAGGGGGATGGAGGGATGGTTAAAAATGGGAAGGGGTGGACGAGAGCAGTGTAAAGGGCAGTGAAGGGGTGAATCAGTTCGGAGACGTGGTAAGCCGGGAGGCAGGGGCATGGTCTAAGAGGAACGGGGTGAGGGTAAGCAGGGGAACACTCCTGTAGGAGCTAAAAGGGCAAGAAGGATGGAGAAAACTAACACAGAAGGGAGGCGGCGTACGTGTTTTAGCGGTACAAGGTTACAACTCTGCTACTGGACAGGTGGAACTAAGACGGCTGGTGATAAAGGAGAGATCGCGTTGCGTAGGACGCGAAGAGGGAAAGGTGATTGGTAGGAGAGAGGAGAGGGGTGAGGACAGTACATAAGGGTAGAGGAAGGACAGAGGGGATGGAGGGGTGGTTAGAGAGGGAAGGAGGGGAAAAGAGAGCAGTGAAAAGGCAGATGGTGAGGGGTTGATCAGAAGGAGACGGCGGCACGCTTTAGCGAGCAAGGTTACAACCTGCAGCTGGATTGGTGGAACCGAAAGATGGCAAGGAAGAGAGGAGAGATCGCTAGAGGGGAGTGTTACGGCAGGGCAGAGGAAGAGGGGAAAGGAGAGGTAGGGAGAGAGGAGGGGTAAGGACAGTACATAAGGTGAAGGAGAACAGAGGGGATGGAGAGGTGGTTTATGAAAGGGAAGGAGGAGAGCAGTGAGAAGGAAGGGTGGAGAGGGTTATAAGTCAGGGACGGGTAAGCAAAGTGACTAGGCATTGTAGAGAAAAATACACCTGAATGTTACAAGGCTGAACATCCATACAGGATGTATAAGTACAGCGTAAGCGCAAGCAATTATAAACTAGCAACTATACAGATAAGACATGTGGGTAGAAAGTATAACATTTCAGTGGAGCACAAGAGGTGGTCTAGACAGGGACTAAGGATTTTAAGTGGATCAAAACATACACTTGGTCCATCGAGGCAAGGAATGTTCTTAGTCTGTGCTTAAAAGCTGCGTGAGAGAGGGCACTTAAGTCCAAGGGCAGCGAAGTTCCACAAGTGGGGGCAGCATAACTGAACGATCCAGAACCCTTGTTTGTACGGCAAAGGGGAACAGTTAGTAGAGATTTGTCTGATGATCTCAGGTCCTCAAGGTATCACCGGCTGGAGCAGTTTTGATAAAGATGCTGGCTTGGACACTCTAATGATGGAGTCAGAGAGGCTGCAGAGGTAATATTGCCTGGTGGAGGAGGGGACAGCCAGCCTAAGTCTTTATACAGCTGACAGTGGTGTTTCCAGGCGTGGTGCTTTTCGCATACCTGCAGACGTTGTTAAAGGTGGTGTCCCATTTATGCAGAACAGTTTTGCTAGCCATAGTTAGGATGGGAGCACAATAGACAAGGTAGGTAATAAGATTCCTGGCAATGGCCAATTTGGCGAGGGGTGAGCAGGTAGTTTGTCCTGTAGGCGGCCCCAGTTTACAGTTGACAGTTTTACAGGTTTCCTGGATATGTTGCTTCAAGTCAAGGTTTTGGTCAAGTTGTATACCCAAATAACGGAATGAGCTTACAGTCTCCAGAGGGATCCCACTTATGTCAAGAATATTGAGTGGTGATGAACAGGTTCTTATTTTATGGGGTGACCCAAATAGCATAGCTTTAGTTTTATTTGAGTTGAGTACTAGGCGATGAGTGTTTAGCCAGTGTTGCACCAAGTGGAAGTCTGAAGTAAGGGCAGTATTAAGGTTGGTAGCATTGTCTGAGTGGGCATAGATAACCAGGTCATCTTCATAAAGTAGTGAGTTGCCAGAGGTTATTACGGGAGGTTGTTTATGAATAGCGTGAAGAGGAGAGGACCAAGTATAGAGCTCTGCGGAACACCAATATTGATCACTGTGCTATCAGAGATAGCCGAGTTAAATTAACCGCTTGAGACCTGTTGGCGAGGTAACTGCTGAACCACGTTGTGACAGGGTATGAAAGCCCAGGTTTCTGAGGGAGGCAAGCAGCAATGGGTGATCTACAAGGTCAAGCGCTTTGTAAGGTCAATGAAAACAGCCCCTGTTAGCTGCCCTTTGTCCATATTGGTAAGAATATCAGAGGTAAATTTTGCCAGCGCAGTCATGGTGCTATGGTGTTTCCTGAAGCCATGTTGTGCGGCGAGCAAGCATTAGAGTTTTCAATTAATTCAGTGACTCGTGGATACGATTTTTTAAGAATTTTGCTAAGAACTGATAGGATAGCAATTGGTCTGTAGTTTGACGTATCATTCTTGCTCCCTTTTTTAAACACAGGAGTGATTCTGGCAGCCTTCCAGATTTCGGGGACAGTGCCAGTGGAGAGGGATAGGGTGAAGATTTTGGCTATAGGTCGGGATATGAAGTGAGCGGCCATTTTTAATAGACGAGGTTCCAGTGTATCAGAGCCAGGGCTAGTGTTGTCTGAGATGGCCTTGAGGAGTTTGAAAACTTGGTTCCAAGTAACCGCCTTAAAGTAAAATGGTTTAGTTGAAACAGGTAGAGAGTCAGAGTTTGACGAATTTAAGTGGAGCTGCGATGCAGGAGATTTAAGGGAGGATGTATGAGGCAGATAGGTCAGAGAACTTGCGGTTAATGCGTTGAGCTATGGTGAGGAGTCATTGCAGTGGACACCTTGGAGAATCATTTCTGATGGAGGACAGTTTGAGTGGAGCCTAAGAAGGTTTTAATATGGCTCCAGAATTTCGAGGATTATTAGAAGAGCTAGTCAGTAAGTTTTGACAATACCTGCTTTGGCAAGTCTGATACGCTTTTACAGTCATTCCTATGCTGTTTATATAAGAGATGGTCCGGGTAGCTCTGTTTTTTGAATTGTTTCCAGTGCTTGTCCCTGGTTTTGAGTTTGTACAGGAGTTCTTTGTCTAACCATCTGGATTGCTGACCTCTGATCCTTCTTTTTAGCCTTTGGTAAGTGTCTCCCTTGTACTACTGCGAACTTGGTGAGGAATATGTCGAGGGCAGTTTCAACATTCGTTGTAGAAAAGATTTTGGACCAGTCAATGTCAGAGATGTCAGAGAGAAAGGCTTGTACATCCAGGGCAGCATAGTTAGTGAAGGTGATCAGGCGGGATCGAGGAGCAGGCGGTGGGCAGGAGCGCCAGTGACAGATCGTAGGCGAGTGGTCCGTCAGGGAGTCAGCCAGGACTGCTGCTTTGGAAACATGATCCGGTCTGTTGGTGAGGATAAAATCACGTGAATTGGAGGAGGGGATGTAACTGATGGCTCAGTGCTTAATACTGGATTGTGGAATTTTTTCACCTCTAGGTCTCCAATTTGAATCCAGTCTGGGTCTGTAGTGACCAAAATCCATTATCATCTGATAGCTATGCATCGGTCTCTATAACATAAGTTGTGGTGGATCTCAGTCCTGTTCAGAATCACAATCTAAATTGGTGCTGATTGGCACCCTTTATGGGTATCCTCTCATGAAAGGCGAAGGACTAAATGGGTATGGGGTCTGAACCATCCTCATAACATGTAGTGGTCCCCTCATGGCATGACCGACTAGGTACATTGGTTGGGGGGGGGGGTGGCAGTGTGAGGAAGCCTGTATTGTGGCTCCCCCCATGCTGTACCATGTCATGTGGACAGTTAGAACAGTCTGGGTTCCAGTGATGTGTTTCTGGTTTCCTCTTTGCCTTATCATCTTGGCAAAAGTGTAAATGTCTGTTGAGGTGGTAGTCACAGTTGCCATATGCTCCAAATACTTCTAAATTAAGTGTGTGTGTGTGTGGGGGGGGGGTTGCAGTGTAAGTCTTGCAGAGTTGTGAGAAGAAATGACTGAATTGGTCAATGGTAGAGTGTTGTTCCCCAATCTGTTTTACTCTCCCCCCCATTTGCTGTGAATTTTCTACTTTTAGCAGATTTCTGCTAGTAAATTGGGAGTAAACGTTATGAAGTTAATGTCCTCACAGGGACTGAAGCTCATTTGCCTTTTAGTTTAAACATTATGGATGATGTAGGCTGGGAAATGTCCCTGTTCCTGCTTGCCATTCTCATGTGATGGCAAGCCTGTGTTTAATGCCTGCTGAGCTTCCGAGCCCTTTGATTGTCTAATGCGATGTGGACTAATGTCTTCGGCGAGGAACTCAGGCTGAATGCCATACGGTCTTGTCTCCAAGTTATTAGCTGTGCCAGATGGAAGGGCTGACTACTTCCTTTCCTGATATGTTTGTTTACTGACTCTCACCTGCCTTTAACATGACACAACAACAGTCTTAGGGATGCAGGCAATCTGCGTGTATAACATAGAGAAAGTGTCAGCAGGAAAGGTCCGCTTGGCCCACTTGGTCTGCCCAGATGGTCCCTGTTTAGTCTGTCTCCACACACTCTAACTGGTCTCCAGCAACCCTCCCTCCCTCCCTGGTTATTTTACTAATATTCCCCGGTGACTGTCCCATGCATGCTTGAAGCCTCCTAATGTTTTTGCCTCCACCACATCCACTGTACTTGTGTTTGTTTATATATGTATTTGTGTGTGTGTTTGACTACATACTTATGTGTATCTGTTTCTGATGTTGTGGTGTGTGTATGTATGTGTGTGTGTGTTTGTGTGTTTATGTGCATTTGTCTGCATACTTATGAGTGTGTCTGTGTATATGTTTCTGGTGTGTAGGTGTGTAGCTGAGGTGTGTGTATGTTTATCTGCATACTTATGTGTGTATCTGTGTGTAGATGCGTGGTGTGTAGGGGTTGTGTGTGTTTATCTGCATACTTATGTGTTTATCTATGTTTATATGTTTCTGGTTTGTAGATGTTTGTGTGTCTGCATTCTTATGTGCATAACTATGTGTATTTGTTTCTGATGTGTAGGTGTGTGTGTGTGTTGTGGTGTGTGTGTGTGGGTGTATGTGTGTGTGTTTATCTGCATACTTATGTGTGTATCTATGTTTATATAAGAACATACGAATCTCTCAGCAGAAACAGACCACCCGGTCTATCAGTGTCTACATGAGTGTGCAGCTAGCCCCCTAGATTGCAGCTGCCCCAGCCCCCTCTCCATCTGTCATTCCCATCACGGCCTCAGCCCCCTCCACCTAGCCCCTCCCTCATGCTCTGTCCCACACCCTCTTAAAACTTCGTACTGTCTTACATGATACCACCCCCTCTGGAAGAGCATTCCATTTAGACACCACCCTCTCCGTGAAGTAGTGCCTCCTCATCTCCCTCCTAAATCTTCCGCCCTCCAGTCTTAGTCTGTGCCCCCTCGTGTCCCTACCCTTTCTCAGTTTAAACACCCCTTTAGTGCTAGCTTTGTTTATCCCCCTCAAATACTTGAACATTTCAATCATATTCCCCCTATCCGTCCTCTCCTCCAGCGTGTACATATTCAGCTCATTTAGCCTGTCCTCGGAGGCCTTGCCCTCCATCCCCTGTAACATTTTTGTTGCCCTCCATTGCACACCTTCCAGGAAATTAATATCTCTCTTCAGATATGGTCACCAGTATCCACACAGTACTCCAGGTGCAACCTGAGCAATGATCTGTAGAGGGGCAGGATCACCTCCCTGTGCCTGGACGAGAAACCCCTTGCAATACAGCTCAGCATCCTGTTTGCCTTAGCTGCTGCTCTCCTGCATTGGGCAGAGTTGTTCATGCTCCCTGTTACCAACACCCCGAGGTCCTTCTCCCCCTCAGTAATCCCCAGCCTCACCCCTCCCAACCAACAGTCCCTCCTTGGGTTCTTTGCCCTGAAGTGCATAACCTTGCACTTTTTCACATTGAATTCCAGCTGCAACTTCTCTGACCATACCTCCAGTTTGGTTAGGTCCCCTTGTAGTTGTTTCCATCCATCCTCTTCATCCACCACTGCCCCCATTTTGGTATAATCTGCGAACAGACTAACCGTGCTCCCAACTCCATGTGCAATATCTGAGATAAAGAGCCCAAATAGCACTGGGCCCAGCACCGAGCCCTGCGGCACACCGCTTGTCACCGGTCTAAGTGTCGAGAGCTCACCCCCCACTACCACCAGTTGCAGCCTCCCCTGCAGCCAGTTCCTTATCCAGTTTGTCAACTTCGTCCCCACCTCTGCAGCAGTCAGCTTCCCCGCCCCAGCCTCCCATGAGGCACTGAATCGAAGGCCTTGCCGAAGTCCAAGTATAGGACATCTACAGCATAACCCATATCCAGCTCTCTAGTTACCTCAATCGTGATATTCTATTAGATTAGTCTGACAAGACCTCCCCGTGACCAACCCACGCTGCAGCCCATCCTGGAGGTCATTACCCTCGAGGACCGACACCAGCCTCTCCTTCAGTATTGTCTCCATATGTTTATCAACTATGGAAGTGAGACTGAGAGGCTGATAATTTCCTGGCTCGTCCCTAGGGCCACTCTTGTATATGGGCACCACATGGGCAACCCTCCAGTCCTGAGGCACCATCCCATGTCCAGGGAGGTGCTGAACAGGTCTTCCAGCAGCTCAGCCAACACCTCCGCCATCTCCCTCAGCACCCTGGGGTGGATGCCATCAGGACCTGGTGCCTTGTCCACCCTTAGTGCCCGGAGACCCTTTAGTACTCTACTCCCCTCGATCATTCCATCCGTCATCTCCTCCCCTCCCACCCTCACCCTCCCAGTCCATGGTGGTAGTGGGCCATCCTTCTCCTTTGTGAAATGGAGCAAATGTATTCATTTAGTACTTCCGCTTGTTCCTCTCCCTTCTCCAGCCACTTCTCTTCCCACTTTATCTTCACTATATGGTCTCTGCACGTCCTCTTTTCCCTGACATATCTAAAAATATCCTTCTCCCCTCCCTTGATGTTCTGCGCTAACCTTAGCTCCTTGGAGGCCTTGGCTACTCTCACTCGGTCACCTTCTTGGACCAACTCACATAAGCCTCCCTGTCCTCTTCCTTCCTCATTCTCCTGAACTTCTGGTACGCAGCTCTTTTCGCCCCCACACCCTCCAACACTTCTCTGTTCAGTCAGCATGGTTTCCTGACTCTGCACTTCTTGCTCTTAGTCCTGGTGCAAGCTTCTGTAGCCTCTGTTAGCCCAGTTTTAATAATTTCCCACTTTTGCTGTGTATCCATCTCTGGTCTAATACCCTGAAGTCTCCCTTGCAGTATTTCTCTCATCCTTCCAAAGTCCACCCTCCTAAAATCCACCACCTTTGTTACTGTGCCTCCAAACTCCCTGCCCAACTTAAGAGTGAACCACACTGTTTGGTCGTCACTACCAGCTAGTTGGTCTTCCACCCTTATTTCCCTCACTGCCTCCCCATTTGACAGCACCAAGTCCAGTGTGTTACCTAGTCATGTTGGCCCACTGACCAGCTGTGTCAGGAGACCATCCTGGATCGCATCCAGGAGCACCTGCTCCCTGGCACAGGAGGTGGCAGGGGTGCTCCAGTCTACCCCCGGCAAATTGAAATCCCCCACAGTCACCACACTCCCCTTTCTACACACCCTCCTTATTTGCTCCGCTAACTCCCTGTCCAGTTCCACTGATTGGGCTGGTGGTCTGTACACCACCCCAGCCTCAGCTTTCTAACCTTGGAGTCCAGAAGCTGAATCCATAGTGCCTCTGTCCTCCCTTCCTCCCCCTCGTCCCTCGTACATCTGATCCCTTCCCTCACATAGAGTGCTACTCCAACCCTTCTCCCAAACCCCCAGTCTTTCCTGTAAATGTTATAACCTGGGATTGCCAGATCCCAGTCATGGTACTGGGTGGCCTAGGTCTCAGTCACTGCAGTGATGTCCACACTCTCCTCCGCTAAGAGTGCCTGAAGCTCCGCTGTTTTATTACCCAGGCTTCTTGCGTTTAGGGAGACCACCTTCCATCCATTCCCTTCTGTCCTCCCTCCCGGCTCTTTAGTCTGCCCACCTCCTCTAAGTGGTTCTGTCCCCTTACCCTCAACGTTATCGGGGGGGGGGGCAGCGCGTTTTGCACTCCAGCCTGGCGACCCTGCATGCTAGCTGTGCACTCGCCTCCCCCTACCTAGTTTAAATACTCTCTTGAAACAATACAATCCTCTAATTTGCTCTTTAACACCTCCTTACCTGCCCCATTCAGGTGTAAACCGTCCCTTGCGTACAGTTCTCTTGTTAGTCCATGTATCTCCCCATCCTCGTACCAACTCATGCCCTTGTGCTTTACCCCAGTCTCTCAGCCAGGAATTGGACTCCACTATCCTTTCCTTTCTTACCCTGCTCGTCCTTGGGACTGGTAGCACCTCTGAGAATGCCACAGACCTCCCTATTTCCAATCATAGCTTCCCCAGTTCCACAAACCTCTCCTGTACCACCTCCACTGTGCAGCCCCCTCCCAGGTAATTTGTGCCCACATGTACCACCACGTGCCGTTCCTGCCGTCCTCCCCTAACTCACTTCCTCATAGCCTCCTGCCCTGCCGTGTCTGCTGTCAGTCCCGATACAGGTTCCACCCAAATCCGACTGCGTCTTTCACCCCTTCCCCCACCTGATCCTTTTCAGGATAGGAATCTCCTGTCATGTAACCCCTCCCCACATTCCCCTTCTGGCTGCACCCCTCCCACCCTTCTCATGGCCCTCATTCCTTCCTTGTCCCTTAATTTCTGGAGCTGTGCTTCATACTCCTTCTCCTCTCCTCCTGTCCAGCCTCCTGTCCACACTTGCGCCCTCTCTCCTAAGCATCTGTTCTCCCCCTGTGCACCATGTCCCCTTCTACCTGGGTGCTCCCTCTTACTGTTGCCATGACATTGCCCCTCTCCCCGATGTACCAATGTCCCCCTCTGTAGTGCTGGCCCCTGTGCCCCCCTCTTCCCCCTCCCAAGCATTTCACTCCCTCTATTTCAGTTGCCAGTGCCTTGTACCTGTTGTATGACCCCAGTCCCCACCCCTATCACCTTCTGTGTCTTCACTCCTGCTCTGTATTTCTCCTTGGCATCCTTTCCTTCCCCTTGTGCCTACCTACCCCATCCTGTCTGACCATGTTTCTTAACCTCCCTATCTCCACCTCCATCCACTGGATCGCTGCCTGTAGGTCTCTTGTCCTTCGATCTACGGGACACTCCCGTAGCCTCCATAATGTGCCCATCCACATTGCCAACCCACATCTGTTACAGATTACTAGCCTGTCCCCTCTGTTCCTACTTCTGCCCCAGCTCCCCTGGAGCCTGCTCCCCCTTCCCTCTCAACCTCACCACCTCCATCCTGCCGACCGCAACCCCTCCTCCTCCTGTGTCCCCTGGTGTCTGCATCTTCCCTCCCGTGCCCTCCCTCTCTGTCACTATACTCTCCACAAAAGGTACCGTGCCTTCCCTTGACTATCCAATGCTGCTTGGAGCATCAATGTGCATACTGACCTCTCTTCCCTAAACCTCTGCCAGTCCTACCTGCACATTTCATCATAAAAAAAAAATATCATAAACCCTAAAATCCAACTAATAAAAGCTTGAGTGACAGAACTTTTCACCACCTGTTAGCTTTAGGAGTTAGTTCATATGGGCAGTCTGTAGCTCCCCAAGCTCCTCCCTCACAGCCTTCAAGCCTAACCCTCAGTGGCTTTCCAGTTTCTGATTCTGATTGTGTGTGTGTGTGTGTGTGTCTGCATTCTTATGTGCATAACTATGTGTATATGTTTCTGATGTGAAGGTGTTGTGTAAGTGTGTGTGTGTGTGTGCGCGCGCGTGCATGTGTGTGTGTCTGCATTCTTATGTGCATAACCATGTGTATATGTTTTTGGTGTGTAGGTGTGGTGTATGTGTTATTGTGTGCACGGGCTATAAACTCAGTGTTTACTGTGAAGACAGGGTTGGCTGTAGAGCCAGCAGGCAGTTGGAAGGACATATAATGAAAATCATCCGTTGACAGTATGGCAGCCCCAGGTACCTTTGGGGCCCACGTCTCCCTTGATCACACCGGATACCAGTACCACATGGAGGATGCCCCTGCAGGCCACCCCATGTATGTAGGCATTCTACAAGGGGTGCCAGCCGACTAACAGGTGATGTGACTGGGAAATCTCTAGAGATGCCAGATGTGAGGCAGCTGTCAAGGGGGTTAAAACCTATTCAAGAATAAAGAAATAGGGCAATCCCAGCTAGGAAACGTTCTAAATATCTTCTGAAGGACAGAATTGTTGAGTACCTAGAGGCCAGAGGGGCACAGAACCCAAGGCAGTATGGATTCACAGTGGGAAGGTCATGTCAGACGAATCTAATGAATTTCTTTGACTGGGTGACCAAAGTAGTAGATCAGGGAGGGGTTGTGGACATGGCCTACTTAGACTTTAGCAAGACATTTGACACAGTCCCACACAAAAGATTAATATACAAGTTAGCCAGCCTGGGAGTGAGTCCCAAGATGGTAGCCTGGGTAAAGAATTGGCTGGAGAACAGGACACAGAGAGTAATAGTAAACGGAGTCCACTCTGAAGAAAGAGGGGTTACTAATGGGGTACCACAGGGTTCAGTTCTAGGACCGGTTCTCTTCAGTGTCTTTATAAGTGACATTGCAGAGGGACTAGAAGGAAAAGTATGTCTCTTTGCAGATGACACAAAGATCTGCAACAGAGTTCATACACAAGGTGGGGTGGAAAGGATGAGAAGGGACTTGGCAAGGTTGGAGGAATGGTCAAATGTATGGCACCTTAGATTCAGTGCTAAGAAGTGCAAAGTAATGCACCTGGGAATCAAAAACCCAGGGGAAGAGTACACAATGGGGGGTGAGATACTGACAACAACTTAAATGGAAAGGGACCTGGGGTAGTCATATCAGATGACCTAAAAGTGGGCAAGCAATGTGAGAGGGCAGTAAGGAAGGCTGGGGGGATACTGGGATGCATGGGGAGAGGCATCACCAGCAGAAAACAGGAAGTTGTTATCCCTCTGTACAGACAGCTGGTGAGACCCCTTCTGGAGTACTGCATGCAGTTCTGGAGACCCATTCTGCACAAAGGCATAGACAGGATGGAGGCAGTCCAGAGGAGGGCAACTAAAATGGTGCAAGGTCTGCACCAGAAGATATATGAAGAGAAACTTAAGGAGCTTAATATGTATAGCTTCGAGGAAAGGAGGGAGGTGTGGACATAATAGAAACTTTCAAGTACCTCAAGGGAATCAACAAAGTTCAAGAGGGTAGCGTCTTTCAGAAAAAGAGGTGTGCAAGAACAAGGGGGCACAATTTGAAGATAGAGGGTGGATGGCTCAGAGGTAATGTGAGGAAGTATTTTTTCATGGAGAGGGTTGAGGATGCATGGAATGGCCTTCCTGAGGAGATTGTGGAGTCACAAACAGTGGTGGAATTCAGGAATGCATGGGACTGTCATAAGGCAATTCTAAGGGTGGGGGTAGGACGAAGCAGGCTGTTGGTTAACCAGGATCTGCAGCTTATCGATTAGGTAGGGAAATGGGCAGACTGGGTCAGCCAAGCGGTCCTTATCTGCCGTCAGATTCTATGTTTCTATGTTTCTAAATAGCTAAATAGTTGTGAGATTTGGAGCCAGCTCGAGGCGCGGCGTTGCCAGGAGGTTTGAAGCGAGTCAGGATTGGCAGGGAAGGGGTGGACGAACTCAAAGGGATAAGGATACTGTTTTTATGCAAATTTCCTCAGTAATAAATAAGGGTAAGCAAAAATCTACTGAAGATTTATAAATAACAAGATGAGGCGTGCTTAAATGTTATATTTTGCAGAGGTTTCCCCAGAGACACCAGCGGCTCTTAAGCAGAAGTTCTGGTTCACGATAGAATTAAAGGATGTAAACAGCTGCAATCTACAGGAAATAATTCTGTTTTTTTTGTTTTGTTGTTTTTTATTTAAAATAGTAAACATACAGAGATGTACTGGTAGTGCTGGAGATGGAAAGAATTCACTGAGGGAACTCACCACTTTGGATTTAAGATTGAACATACCCGGTGGGGAGCTGGGGACTCATTTTATGTTGCATTTTTACACTTTAATTAGGTTTATGCCTTTCAGGAAGGTACATTTCATCCAGGAGTAGTCCTTCCAGCTTTTCTTCTCGTGGAACTGAGCTTGTCTTTCAATTTCACACCTGGAACTGAATTCCCTTGGGTTATGCCCATTTCCATCACTGGATATACAGTAATCTCACTTACAGATGTTGCAACCAAGGTGGGGGGAGAAGGAGGGCAAGCAGTGGTGGTTCCAAAGTTTTGTCAACCGTGGGGGGTTAGCCCTTTCCCAAAGCGTAAAATGTTCCATTTCAATGCTCGTTTTCAGGCCAAAAGGGTAGTGGATGTTAATTCACTGCATAACTAGATTTGCTAGTGGACGTTGGGGGTGGGCAAGAGAGAGCGTGCAGTGGAGGGGGAGCAAGTAAGGAAGTGCAGGGGAGTGAAAGGTGTGCCTTTTTGCTGATGTCACAAAGATCTGCAATAGGTTTGACGCTCGGGGAAGGGGGGATGAAGAGGGATCTAAGAAAGCTTGAGTGATCATGAGTGTGGCAACTGAATTTCAATGTGAAGAAGTGCAAACTCATCCACTGGGGGTGCAGAAACACAGGGACAGAGTATAAAATGGGGGTGAGTGTTACTGGTGACCACCAAACAGGAAAGAGCCCTTGAGATAATCATATCTGATTACCTAAAAGTGGCAAAACAGCGTGATAAGGCAGTTGGGAGAGCCAGTGGGATGCTAGGGTGCATAGGAAGGGGTATCACCCCGAGAAAGAGGGAGGTGGTGATGCCACTGCATCAATCACTGGTAAGGCCTCACCTGAGTACTGTGTCCAGTTCTGGAGACCACATCTTAGGAAAGACACGGACAGAGTTGAGGCAGTCCAGAGGAGCGTAACTAAAATGTTGCATGGTCTGTATCAAAAGCCCCATGAAGAGAGACTGAAGAACCTCAGTATGTATACCCTTGAGGAAAGGGGGGATATGACAGAGACTTTCAGATACCTTAAGGGCATAGATAAGATTCAGAAGGAAGACTTTTTCAGAGTAAAGGATGCTCAAGAGCAAGGTGTCATGCTGTGAAGCTGGGGGGGGGTAGACTCAGGAGATGTAAGAAAGTACTTCTTCACAGAAAGAGTGGTGGATGCCTGGAACAGCTTCCCAACGGAGATGGTGGGGCAAAAACTGTAATGGGATACAAGAAGGCATAGGATAGGCAAAAGGGAACCTTAGCGGTAGGGAAAGGGGGGGGTAAAGCCGGAGATCAAGTAGGGTCTGCGGTGTTACAGTAGGTAGGGAACATGGGTGGACTGGGTGGGCCAAGCAGTCTGTATCTGCTGTCAAACTTTGTTTTTTTATGTTTCCATGTAAGGGAGAAAGAACAAATGAGTAGATCTGGCTAACCCACTCTAGAAACTGTTAATAAATCTGTTATTCGACACATTAGAATACAGAAAGATACAGAAATGGTACAATGTAACAGAAAGACACTGTCACCGTTTCCTCCTTCATCTGTAGGGGCAGAGTAAAGCAATGTAGGAACATCAGGGCAGACTGCATGTACTTGTACGCCTTTTTCTATTCGTAAACATGTAAGGATCGATGTATCTGGGGTGACAGTTGTCTTTCAAAAAAAAAAAAAAAAAAAAAAAATACAAGGTCTGTTAAAAACATCAAAATACTGCTTTTGGTCTTATTGTGGAACCTGTGGTCAATCTTGCAAAGTGACAGTCACTCAGTGCTTCATTATTTGACAAAATGGCATTATAATCTTTTACAATATAAAAAGATTTAAAATCTGTCGGCCTGATGGTGCAGAGGGTTGGCTGGACGCCTTACACCTCACGCAGTGCCGGAGAGGCGGGGTTGAGGGGAATGACCTCGAATTAGGTCAGAGTGCCAGCATGGGGTGGGGGCGGAGCAGGACTGAGCATGCTGCGGGCAGCTCTCCTCTCCCGGGGGTGAGGGGGTCGGCGCTCTTCGAGTTCGCTCCCACTGGGTGGAGGTCCGGTGGGCAGCGTGAGGTGGAGAGGGGGGAAAAAGCATCGGGAGGTGGAAAGGCTGAGCTGGTGCCACAGGGTGCACAGCATTCCTCCACACGCCGCATCGGCCATGTGCCGGGGTGGGGGACGGGAGAAAATCTGCAGAGAAATACATATTTGTATTTGTATACTCATTTGTACCAAATTGCTTTTTATAGTACTATATAAATTGTTGTTAAAATTGTGGTTTTACGAAGGTTTTATAGTGTATTATAATGTTTGGTCTTCTTTCTATTATATGTTTTGTACAGTGCTTTGAAAATTTGAAAGGCGCTTTAAAAATAAAATTGTTATTATTATTATATGTGTCCCCATTGCCAGTTGGTGGGAGGAGGCGACAGGGACCAAAAAGCTAAAATTTAAAAAAAAAAAAAAAAAAAATGTAAAGCCATATCAGAGCAGAGTAGACAAACAAGAATGAATTTTTAAAAGCCCACATTATTTTCAGTTTGAGAAAAGGAGACTCAAAGATACAGCCATATTAATTAGCATTATTACTTGCTAAACGTGGATTGTTAAATATATTTTGATACTCTTGTTATCGTACTGTTTTTATTTGCTGACTGTTTTAGCAGAAAGGCTTGCAATAGGTGTCAGCATTATGGACTGCAGGCCACAGTTCGAGTGTCTTCTTGGATTGGCATGATTATAAGCTGAAACTGAATACTGGCTCTTCTTTCGTGCTTTTATTGTTCTTGCCTAGCTGCTTCAGGTTACTCACTATTATTCACTGTTTACATGTTGCATTTAAGTTTATTAACACTTATTAATTTGCATATTGGTAGGAACAACTCTTGAACTGACTTCTGGATGGTGGGAGTGAGGGCCGTTGACACTGCTGAAGAAAGGGACCTGAGGGTCATCAGCGACAAATTTAAAAGGCTTTTTGGGATGGCAGTATAACCTAGAGGTTAGAGTGATGAACTATGAATGAGCTTTGTATATCCAGCAGATCTGGGTTTGATTCCCACAACCTCCACTTGTAAACTTGTATGACACTGAGCAAGTCACTTAACCACCCTAATGCTCCTGGATCATCCCTGGAAACAGGTGCTGTGTGTAGTGGGCCTTGTCCAGTAGCAAAAAAAAAAAAAAATACATATATATGTATATATATATATATATATGTATATATATAGATAGTAGCACAAAAAATAGCAGCTAGAAAATATTAATAATTTTTAAAAAGTAGTCAGTTTCTAATTTTTATTTCTACGGTGTTTGCACACTGGGAAGTTTTCCACCTGATAGTATTAGGTGTGATGTAAAGAGCAAGGGGCAGATTTTCAAACAGCCCCCCTTTTCGGCATACATACAAAAAAACCTTGCAAGTCTGTAAGGTTTTTCTGCATGTGCCGTATTTTCCATTTTGTTTGCAGTCATTCTTTTGGCACAGCTGCGCCAAAATGCTACGTCTGTTACTACCAGGCGTAGCATTCCTAACATGATGGGAGAGCGTTCTGGGGGGTGCTGCTGACCTCCACAGTTGGACCTCACCACGGCCCAGTAGGGCCTCCTGCACATCCCAAATGGCTAACTCTTGTGTCTTTCACACAGAGTGCCATTGGGAGATAGGTAACAACCCAACTTGGGCTGGTTAGAGCCCCAAGAGCTCGCCAGCCGTCTATGTGGAAAATGATGATTGCTACCAGTGGGGGTTGTTATTCAAACCAGTGGCTGTGGCATTGGACTTAGTCCTTGAAAGTTTTGAAAATTCAGCCCCCGTACTTTACCTGGAAACTGACATGTGGAGTTCTGTTCGTCTTCATGTCTCATCAGCATTGTGACCTCACTTACTGCGATATCACGTGACTCATCTGGTAGCAGGTGATTGGCTTGTCTTGGTCAGTTGTTAAATCACAGACGGTGAGGTCACAGGGCTGATGATGTACAAGGAGGAACAGAACTAGATGTGTCAGCATCCAGGTACAGTATAATTCCACACATCGCACGAAACAGTAGTAGTAAAGTAGTAAAGACTTTTATTTTTATGCATGATGTAACTGTTAGGGCTAGAAGCCCTGTTTACAAAGTTGTCCTGTTACACTGGCATTGTTGCATAAGGCTTTAAGATGTACAGGGTTGGGCCGGCCCAGTGGCGCTGAGGGTTGAGGTGCTGGACGCCACACCTGGCGCCATGCCGGTGACCTGGGTTTGGGAGCGAGCTCGGGTGCCGGGGGTCGGCAGGGGCGAGATCGGCTAGAGCATCCACCAGGGCTGCTCTCCTATCCCAGGAGGAAGGCTATGGGGTGTCCGGTGTGCCAGCAGCCTCTGGTGGAGACCAGGGGCGCTGCCTAGCACTGGACTGCACGTACGTTGGTGTGGCCCGATGTTGGCAGGGTTGCCGTGCGCCGACTACGACGTGCATCACGCAGGGGGAGGGAGGAGGAGCAAACACACACACACTAAGGGGGAAAGCCCCTCCCACCGGATAGGCGACGGCTCCTCCAGTGCCACCGTCACCACACGCCCAACGCTGGTTCTCCGCCACTGCCCCTTCGATCTCCCCGGGGCAGTAGCCCCCCCAGTCCCTGGGGAGTGGGAATGTCTCTGAAGACGGCAGAGTACACAGCGGGCAGTAGAGCGACAACGGCGAGTGAGGTAGCCCGAGAGAGTTCCAGTCGAGAGGAGAAGAAATAGAAGGGTAAAAAAAAAGAAAAAGATGTACAGAGTTAGATTTTCCATAAGTCAAAACAAGATCTGGACAGTATAGGTATCTACAGGACAGTATAGTCATGCAGAAAATCTCCTGATTAGTAAAAATAAAAAGGAAAATAGTTCACTAGTTTTAAATTAACTTACTTCAGGCAGCACACTAGCTCTAGGAGAAAGGCAGGGTAGGAGTAAGCATCATTGATGCAGGGCTTGTACAAGGCCTGCGTCACACCCTGCCCTGGACACATTGGTGCACCATGCCCCGGACTCTTTACCTTTTTTTATAGTGGCTTGCTCCAAATGTTTTGCGCAAACCCCATGAACAGGTTGCCAATGTTAGACCAGCAAAAACTGGACTAACTTGGAGCAAGTGGCACATGGGATCGAGAATCCTGAATGCCGGTCAGGTAGACAACACCCAGTGCCGTGTGTTTGGCACACTCGGGGCTAGTGCCAGTCTAAACCTTTTGAGAATCGGGCCCTTGGTCTTTATCCGCCAACATAGTCTGTGAGCCTATGATTTTTTTTAGGTCCTCAGCCCATTCCACAAGACATATGGGAGGGCGAGCAGAATGCTGGATGTGTAGGTAGGGCGTTCATCATCAGAACGATGATATTGCCCCTTCACAGGTCCATGGTGTACTGTGCCCAATTCTGGGTTTCCCACCTCAGAAAGGACAGGAACTCTTTGGAGAGAGTTCAGTGGAGGGCTACAAAAATGATACAGGGTGCACCGAGGAGGACTCATGAGCAGAGGTTGGAGAACCTGAACATGTGGCTCAGTAGGTAGCACATCTGTCTGTGAGCCAGAAGGTCATGGGTTCTAGTCCCACACTGGGATTGAGCTCATACCCAATTGCTGGTACCAAAATGTAGTACCAGGAGGTTGCTGTACCGTCAGGATGTGCTGTCCTTCAGATGAGACACAGACCGAGGTCCCCTCCATCCATCTCTGGTGCTGTCCTGGTGGGTGTCCAAGTGAAAGTAAAAGAACCCAAGGCATTTTTTGCAAGAGTAGCAGAATTTTTATTAAAAACAGAGAGTCATACAGAAAATCAGAACGAATTAATCACATAAATTCAGGCATAAAAATACACGCGGAAGAACTACAGAAAGGTGCAGACTGAGTATCATACGTCATCGTAAGAGAGAAACAAAAAAAACCAAACATATAACCTATATTCCACATACCTCTATTTTGTGTGTTCAGTTTTCCAACAAAATGTGCCATATATTATAATGGAATTAATTCTAAGCAAGGCCCCTGGAATTCTACAATTCCGCAGTTGCAGAATTTTATGCAGAATTTGCATCATGCCACAGAATATGTATAATGCTGCAGCAGTTCTTGGTTTTTTTTTTGAATTTTCATTCAACTTTTCAGTTCTTGCATAGTGCCCAGCTTTCTTCCTGATCTTGTTTATCCTGAAGCCCAGCCTCTGTGTTCATCATGTGATGTCATTGATGACATCACTTCATATTTTAGCCAGTGGCATTACTGCATTCTGCCACAAAAATGAAGAAATCATAAAATGCTGCCACAGTAGTCTGGGAGCCTTGCGGCAGAAATCTGGACAAAGTACTGCAGAACACTTGGCGCCCTGATTATAAGGCACAGGTGCGTACGCTGTCCCTCCTCTTATTTCAGAATCCCTTGGCAGTGTTTCCAGTAATTTTCCACACTCTGAGCAGTCAGTGTTGCTACACTTTTTTGATATGATATAAGCATGCTCCTTGTCAGTTTTGTTGCAAGAGTAGGGGACTTTCCTCAGTGTCCAGGCCAACATTCCCCTTCCCATAAAACTGGTTCATGCACTTGTCCAAGGCTGCGTGTGGATGTGGATGTTGATGTGCAAAATGGCTGCCATTGCATATTCAGTCACTTCACTGCCAGTGTAGCATTGCTTGTAAAGCACTTAGGGATACATTGTGCATGAAAGTGCTGTATAAATGCTGATTCTTCTTCTTCTGCTACTCTCTCAAGGCCATAAAGGCGATGGGAGAAATGATTGAACCCTACAGGTTCTTGGGTATCAACAGGGCAGACAGGAGGGGTGTGTTCATTAGGAATGGCAACACAGTAACCAGGGGACATGGTTGGAGGGTGGGGGTGGTGGGGAGATACAAGAGGGATGATTGCAGTACTTTTTCATGGCGAGTAGTAGAATAGTCTACCAAAGCCAGTGGTGGAGGCCAATTCAGTAACCATTTTCTATTAAGGATGGACGAGGCACGTGAGGAAAGTAAGACCTAAGGGTGGAATGGACAGATGGGGGAAGGGGACTGGGGCAAGAGGTCCAGTAACTCCAGTCAGACACCAGGCCAGAAACGTAGGAAATGGCAGACTGGATGGACTAATGAATCTTTATCTGGCATCACACTCTATGCATCTATGGCACACGGGATTTCATCCTAGCCTTTAGCCGAAACTCATTTCTAGTAGCATCCCAGATACGATTTTACAATTTCCAGTTGCATTTCATAATTCACATATATCACAGAATTCACATATCGTACATAATTCACATAAATTACATTACATAATTTAAATATATTATGTGACATAGTTCATTTTTAGAAAATTGGTAGAAAATGTCATGATCTCTAATTGGCTAAACCCCTTGTCAAGGGTACCTTTATCTTTCAACAGAGACTGGAAAATAATGAGTGCGACTGCAGCTTGCCGTTTTTACAAACAGAATCCCTGTGCCACTTTGAAACAAAACTGTCACCATGTTTTTTTCCCCCCCACTTAGCGGCTCACCTTTCATTTCCCCCACCTGCCAATGCTTCCCTCACCCCGTAGCGACAAAATGCCTTTAACTCCTTTCTCTTTAGTTAAACAGCCCTTGGTTGTGTTGTTATCCGTGTCACTGCTGACCAATCCTTGCCATGACGGCTACAGCAGCATTCACACACCACAACCAAGTTGGAAGTGGTGGGGGGGGGGACAGAAAATCAGTACATTCAGAACAGCAGCACTGTCTACTGACAGCTGTGCCAGTAGAGAGACTACTTGACAACCAAATATATTTCTAATTATTTCTTGATGTTTTTAAGTGAATTTGTGACATTTTTAAATTATTTTATAAAAAACATCACAAATAACCCATTTTCTTAGCATAATAATACTCTCGTGGGTGGGTGGTATGGGCAATACAGGACCTTCCAGGGGGTTTAAGGCCCTCCGCCTGGGTAGCCTGTGACAGTGGCAACCATGATTAGGCACTTTCAAAAAGGGCGACTCAATGTGGCCTGTTGACAGGGCCACTGAGCAGGAGAGGCGACTGCATGGGGGGAATGGCGAATATAGAGACAGGATGTCGCTATATGTACATGCGTGGGGGGGGGCGAGTATGCCGGGCGATGGGTGGAAGGGGAGAGAGGGTTTGTGAGGCGTGGTGCGGCGGTGGGCTGCCGAGCTGGCCCCATAGTGTGGTGGGTGGGTGGCAGGCTAGGGTTCCGAGGGTGCTGGGTTTGGGTCTGGGCACGCATACATTTGTGCCAGCCTGAAATTTTTTCTAGGTTTTGCACCTCCCCGACATGCACCCCCAGAGTTGAGAATTCTTTAGTAGAGGGTAAACATAAAAAACTAAGTCCCCGGCGCCCTTTTGCTGTGCGGAGTGTACATCACAGAAATAGATTTTCGGCAGTGTACACTCGCCCTAACGACAGTCGGCTTTCCGCGATCGCTGTTATCACATTGAACCCTCCGCCTGTGGCATCTGGCCTCCTTGTGCCCTTGGGCAGTCCTGTATAGCCCAGTGCCACCCATACTGTCGGGTATTATTGATAGCATACAACATTACATAATTCACATATGTTACATTTTGTAGTTTTTGTATATTATGTAATTTATATTTATTACGTTACAGTTCACTTGTATTGTTACGGTTCACATATTTCATCACATAAGTTTCACGTTACATTTTTATTCACATATATTGTATTATATAAGTCCTATATATTACATTACGTAAATCACATAAAATTAACATATTTTACTTTACATAATTCGCATACGCAAGCAAGATAATTCACATACACAGACAAGAAGGCATTTAAATTTCAGCTGACACCAGTTTTGGCTCTGGGCAGGCAACCAATAACATGGAGTTGCCTGCTGTAGGAGCTACCCTAGTCATATTTCAACTTTTTTGGTGCTGTATTAGAAAAGTTATTACCTCTGATACACCTAGCTCGTAACTTCTGTGTATGAGCTGAGCAGCCGCAGAGCGCAGCAGCCCCGCCCCTAAAAACAGCATAATTATGACGTGAAGTAGGCAATAGAGCTGCAGGAGCTTAATGGACAGTGTAATGGAATCAAGGGAGGGGGCTGTCTAACTGTACCTAGATCATCTTCGCTGACAGGTGTGTGTGTGTGTGTGTGTATATATATATATATATATATATATATATATACGTACAGTATATATATATAGGGTTATAATATATATTATGGTCCTATACATATAATAATTTTTTTAATGCAGCACCAAAAAAGTTGAAATGTGTCTAGAATAGCTCCTAGGGCAGTCAACTCCATTTTATAGGTTGCCTGCCAGTATTGTGTCAGCTGCTCTTTAAATATGTCGCTGTTCCGTGTACAACATCTTTTGATAAAGAGCTTAGTTGATCATTGACGGTGTTCACTGAAGGTTTGTAGATGATAGCAAGAACATCTCTCAGCCAAAAGTCTCTAAGCTCTTTAAACCAAGGGCATAATAGTACTAGTGTTATAGGAAGTGTGTCTGCCCTCCCCCACTTCTGCAGCCACATGTTTTGATACCTGGAACACTGGCCTGTATTTTATGATACTGTTGTTCCAATATTTTGTTGTGATACGTTTGAAGTCTAAAGGAGGTTATAATAATTCTGTCTTGTGGGCTTATTACATTTCCAAGTAAAGTTTGAAGTTTACTTACTTATTTATTTAAAAGTTGGTAACCAAGAGGCACACTGAGCCTAGGCTTGTTTCCAGGTGCGACCCGAGGAAGGGGATGTGGGGATGTAGGGACTCGGGAGGAACAAGTTACAAAACAAGTTTAGGTGCAACATGACATTACAGGGTAATGGGTACCGTTGGAGATTACAGAGGTCTCAGGAAGTGAACTAGCATAATAAAAATAACTCATTTTGTACAGCAGTGAACGGTGGCGATCGTACATGAGGCAAGGTGCATAGCGCATGTTGGGGTAGGGGTGAAATGGTGAAAGGTCTTAAGCTAGGGGAAGTTATGTGCCTTTTTGTTTAGTCACGACCATGTCCTGACCCATGATGAACTTCCTTCAGCAAGACTGATTTTGTTTCGCAGTGTCCATCAATCTAATATTGATAGTATTTATTTTATAAATGTAATACTTAAGGTATTTACGTGCTGCAAAGCGTAAGAAAGGGTCCTGAGCCTCTGAAGGACAAGGTCGCCCTGCTGTGAAGTTTCTAGCAAAATACTGCTGCGTTCAGTTCTGTTTTGGCAATAACCTTGTGAGTTTCAATGCAGTAAAATGCTGCGGAAACACTCTGTAACAATAACAACATCCTGCTACTGTCAGCTAACCCCCTCCCCAGCCCTTGGGGTCTCACTCTGCCATTAGCAGTGAATGACAGGAAAAACCCAACCCAAATAAGCAGTGCGCCCCTGAAAGGCATTGAAGGGATTAAGTGATATAAGCCAATGGTGATGGAGTTTGATAACAGTTTCTTTCTTCTTTTTTTATAGTTTTATTTTCCCAGAATAACCTTGCTGAAATGCAGCATCTCATTTACGGTGGGGTCCTACTTTTAAGCTAGTTTCACAGCTGGGATGGACTGACACCCTGAGAGGTTTAGTAACTTGTTCAGGGTTGCACGGAGAGTCAGTGTCTGTGGTGGGATGCCAGCCAGGGATCTCATAGCTCAGCACTCTAACCACTGTGCCACACTGCCTTGCCCAAGTCTCCTGGATAAAATCGGCCCCATCCCACATTTGTCTGTGCTTGCAGGATATGAGTTATTTTTGTTGACCTGCATGTTCGACTAGACCATTGTTAAACACCTAATGTGTGTAACTTTGCTGTTGAGTCGTGGATGTAAATAACCCATTTTAATTTCAATTACATCTGAATGTATAAAGTCTGTTCTGATATGCCTCAATGTAATTAAACCCGGGCCGTCCCTGAAAAAAGGACACTTGGTCTCAGTGGGCCTTCGATAAATTCAATAAATACATAACTAAATAAATGAATTTGTACATGAAGGGGTTATAGGGAGAGACAAATCTCTCTGCAGTCTGGTTGCCCAGCAATCAGCAGGCACACAGTGGCTTTCAGGACTTACATTACAATTTAATGTAATTTCATAGTGCATCT
Organism: Neoceratodus forsteri; assembly: GCA_016271365.2. Classification (NCBI taxonomy): domain Eukaryota; kingdom Metazoa; phylum Chordata; order Ceratodontiformes; family Ceratodontidae; genus Neoceratodus; species Neoceratodus forsteri. Next base: position 54,641,390 of record JADMNL010000033.1, read on the forward strand.
TTCATGCTGATTACAGTAGCTCTCCCTCCCAACATATGTGGGTTTTTGTGTAGTCTCTGGGAGTCTGTATGTCTCCAGTCCCTCCCAGGAGTAATGGAAGAGGGGCAGTGTGGCATCGAAAGCCCCATCTACTAGCTGCCGCTGTTGAGGGGTGTGTCACTCAAGCATGGGTGTCATTATGATATCAAGTATTGATCAGCACGATACTTGTGCTAAAGGTATCGTTTTTATATTCGGTTTCATGATAGGTTCTAGAATTTCTCAAATTATGCAAAACCTGTTTGAAAGGACTGTGAGTCGGGTGGGGAATCTAGAGTCTAAGTCGCACCAGGAGAGGGATGCACTACCAGAGCAGCAGAATTGAGAAAGTCAGACGGGTTATCACTGTATATTGTGTTGCACAACAGTCATGGTAGTGTTTGTAATGCTAACTCAATGGGAACATAGGATTTTGTCCCTCTCACTCCTTCAGCTGGCCACTATCTGAACGAATAGGACGGGATGCACACGTACAGTAGAAACAGCTGTATCAGATGACAAGCAACTGAGGTAGTGAGAGGTGGGTCTGTGTTGGGTGCCAGATTGGGGGGGGAAGGGGATGCTAAGTGGCTACGCCTGGGAGGAGGGGTTATATTTATTTATTTATTTGTATTTCGGATGACACCTTTGAGCTGAGGGCTCTTTTACAAAGGTTCCATGTCAAGGCAATAAGGTACAAAACATAACATGATCATTACAACGGAACTTACAAAAAAAAAAGACAAATAAGGTTACAATAATAGCAGCCAAAGGCATTGTCAAGGAATTGTGTTGCGAGTTAATTATACCGTACAAGTCATAGGGGGCTTAGTGACTCTTTCTTAGGAGTGGGTTAGTGGGAAAAGAGAAAGAAGAGTGGTGGTGAGGGGGTGGTATGGGAGAGAGAGAGAGAGAGAGAGGGATGAGGGGAGAAATGAGGAAGGCATTGCTTTGGGTATGTGGCAGATGGGAAACAGCAAGGAAGGAGGAAGGGGGGGTGAAAAAGGAAAGGAGACAGATTCATCCTATACCCAGTAATGGGGGTAGGAGAGGAGGAGGAGCTGAGGCAGTGAGGAGGGATGCTTGAGGGTGGTATGCACGGAGGGGATTATAAGAAGTAATCACAGAAGGCACTAACCACGAGGTGTTGACGCAGTTTACACTTAAAAGCACCAATCGTGGCAGTTATACAATGGGGATTGGGGTGGGAGGTTACCACTGGACTACCAGGGATAAATACATTGTGGCAACATGGATTGTGGCAGGAGCAGAGGTACCACTAGGCTGGCAGGAATGTATACATTAAGGGGATTGTGGCAGGAAAGGGGTGCCTCTGGAACACTTGGGATATATACATTGGGACAACAGGGGGAGGAGGGGGCACCAGTAGACTGCCAGGGATATATGCATTGCAAGAACAGGGATCAGAGCCGGCCTGGTGGCACTGAGGGTTAAGGCAGTTGATGCCTCACCTTGCGCCACGCAGACGACCTGGGTTCGGGAATAAGACCAGGCTTGGGGTAGGCAGGGACGGGAGGGATTGAGCGTCCGACGGAAAACTCTCCCTCCCGGGGGGGGGGGGTTTAGGGCATTGTGTCACTCCAGCATGACCTCTGGCGGTGTCAGAGGTAGCCTGGAACTTGTGTCGCAGCCGTACAGCACCAGGGGGGCAGAGCTCGGGACACTAGTCATTATTGCACATCCAAGCTCTGCCGGGGAGGAAGGGGTGTAAACAACTAGAAAAAAACCCTGCATTGACAGACGAAGGAGGGTCCAGGAGCAGCGGCCCACGCCCAATGCCGCCCCTCAGGGAAGCACTTTCAGGTCCTCCCCAGAAACAGTGCTGCACACCAGCATTTCTAGATGAAGCGCTGGTCCTTCCCTGGGGGACTTAGAGCCGGGGGGGTCAGGGCAGCACTGCGGAGGGGAGGAAGCCAGTGCCCGAGGAGTGTAACCGGGGCTTCAGGCAGATGGGGAGAGCCGCAGTTGAGAGACCACACCGGGGAGAGGTCAGTGGACCTAGAGGGGAGAGAAAAAAAAGAGTTGTGAAAAAAAAAAAAAAAGAACAGGGAGGAACAGGGCAGTAGGGGGGCACCACTAGAATGCCAGGGATATATGAATCACAGGAATGGGATTAGGTGGGAGAGGAGTAGCAGTAGACTGCTAGGGATATACTTCTGTCTACAGTGGGAATCAGATGGGTGAGTAACAGCCAACACTATACACATTGCCTCGGCAGATACAAAAGTTCAGAGGCATTGTGCAGAAATTATTGTGGCCTCATAGTGGCATGGAAATGGCCCCATTGCACCTTGCATGCCTTGCGTGGTTATTAGTATACTGCCATTTGAAAATGGTACCCAGGGGGCAAAGGTGCCATCTATCCTGTTTAGGATGCACTATCCACCCCTTTACTGGTGGGTGTCTGTTGCCAGCAGGGCACTGTGATGTGCCTCTGCACTCTGTGTGGAGCTACCACAGCCAGATTTTTTCATATAAGCAGCACATGCTGACAGGGCACGCTGCTTGTATGAATAATGCTTCCCTAGCAGGAAGGCGCTATGATGTGTGCAGTGCAAATGGCTGCTTCGGAATATGAAAGGCAAAGTTTGTTATTCAGTGATTGCATTGCTCTAAAAAAATGTTTAGCACAAATTTTCTTGTCTCACCTAAATATTCTACTTCTTGCTTTTATTCTAGTGTTCTGTATGTTTGTGACATTCTGCCCACTCTGCTCAAACTGAGTCTCAAGTACCACTCGGTCATAATAGGAAGGTTCTGCATTTCTTGTAGCGAGCCAGTTCTTTGCTGTTTTGTTGGAAGGAGGAGGCAGTGTATGCTGCTTTGTACAAACTGTGTCTGAAATACCCAGGGCTGAGTGGTATAGACCTCTAATCTTCCAGAGTAACCATCCATGCCCAATGCCTTCAGCTAACCACTTCAGAAAAGGTTCAGCCCCTCTGAAGTTGGAGGCAGGTTAACTGCAAAACCAACAGTTAAGTGAAAACAGCAGGCGTGTCACCGCCCCCTTTACCCACATGCCTCATGCCAGTTGGGAATGCTCAAGAAGTTGATATAAGGAGAAGGAGGAGGGAGGAGATCCAAGTCTTTGGCTCAAACCTGAACAGAGAAGCCAGACTATGAGAGTTCAGCTTCAGTTTCCCGGACCAGAATAAATTCCACAAACAAAGGTGGGGGAGATAAGGAGTAGGTCACAAGAGTTGATCCCCACTGTACAAGGACTTGGTTAGACCATATGTGGAGCACTTCATCCAGCTGGGTTACCCCAGTCCAGAGAGGACACAAAAAATGATAGAAGATCCAGCAAAGGGCCATTGGGGGTCTAGGGCTACATTGAGATATTGGATATTCTCAAATTATTTATCCTCGGGAAGCAAAGGCTGAGCGAAGACATGATCACAGGGTCTGGAACACTGAAAGGGGTGGAGCGTACACAGCTGTTTGACCTGATGTGTACATATGGAACCAACTGACATGTTTTTTAAACTGAGAGGTAGTAGGCTGAAGGGAAACATCAGAAAACATTACTTAAAACAGACGGTGGTCAGCATGTGAAATAGCCAGCCTAATGCAGATGTGTCTGTTGAGACTGTTCAGGCTTTCAGAGGAGGACTGCTGTATAGATTCCTGGGCAGAATGGCATTGATGGTCACACCGCATGAGTTGGGGTCACTCTCTGGCTAATGGATTTCTGTCCATACTCAGACTGGGTATAGTTTTTGGTGTGTACCAGGAAGGGTGGACAAGATGGACCCTAATTCCCTTCCATCACCACAGTGCTATGTTATGTCTGGTGCATCTATAAGCACGCTTTCCTGAGAACGATGAATGTGCATTGCATTCAATATGTGTGAAGTAGCATGGGAGTTCGAATGTTAAGATTCAGAAATTCCTGGTTCATAGATTACAAACCTCAGGTGTATGATGCCCTGGATCTCTAGCATGTTTACACACTCCTTGTGGTAGAAAGAGGTGGCAGGTGACGGAATGGGGCAACTGACTCTTCCCCAATCTCTCCCAGTAGGAGTCACTTGAAATAATACTGTAGTAGTACTTAATTAAGGGGTTTCAAGGATCAGTGTGAATGACAATAAAACACTGAATGTAAAACAAAAAAAACAAGGACAGTTCTTTTTACCCTTTTCTGGTCTTGACTGGGTAGGACCTCTTTCCATACAGCCAGTTCTGCCTACTGAAGGAGTGGCTGCATGCCATAACCTCACCACCGGAATCTCGAAACTGTGCATCACAACCCATTACTGCATGGACTACACCTCCTCTGGGGTTTACCCTGTTTTTTTTTTTTTTTTTACATCTACTTCTGTCACTGAGCGCTAAGCAGGGATGGAGAGTCACAATGTTTCTAAGAAGCTGGGTCTATGAGGCACCGTGGCGCGCCAGCAGTGCATCAGAGACAGGGGTCCGCGTACCAGCAGTGCATCATGCTGTCGTTTGAGAGACAGAGGTTCGTGTATCAGCAGTACATCACGCTGTCGTTTGTGAGACAGGGTATTGTGTACCAGCAGTGCATCACACTGTCGTTTGTGAGACAGGGGTTCATGTACCAGCAGTGCATCACACTGTTGTTTGTGAGACAGGGGTTCGTGTACCAGCAGTGCATCACACTGTTGTTTGTGAGACAGGAGTTCGTGTACCAGCAGTGCATCACATTGTTATTTGTGAGACAGGGGTTCGTGTACCAGCGGTGCATCACACTGTCGTTTGGGAGACAGGGGTTCATGTACCAGCAGTGCATCACATTGTCATTTGTGAGACAGGGGTTCGTGTACCAGCAGTGCATCACACTGTCGTTTGGGAGACAGGGGTTCATGTACCAGCAATACATCACGCTGTCATTTGTGAGACAGGGGTTCATGTACCAGCAGTGCATCACGCTGTCGTTTGTGAGACGGGTTCTTATACCAGCAGTGCATCACGCTGTCGTTTGTGAGATAGGGGTTTGTGTACCAGCAGTGCATCACGCTGTCATTTGTGAGACATGGGTTTGTGTACCAGCAGTGCATCACGCTGTCGTTTGTTTGACGGGTTCGTGTACCAGCAGTGCATCACACTGTTGTTTTTGAGACAGGGTTTCATGTACCAGCAGTGCATCACACTGTCGTTTATGAGACAGTGGTTCATGTACCAGCAGTGCATCACACTGTCGTTTGTGAGACAGGGGTTCGTGTACCAGCAGTGCATCATGCTGTTATTTGTGAGATAGGGGTTCTTGTACCAGCAGTGCATCACACTGTCGTTTGTGAGACAGGGGTTCGTGTACCAGCAGTGCATCACACTGTCGTTTGTGAGACGGGTTCGTGTACCAGGAGTGGATTTCCACTCAAGAGTGAAGAGGGTGTTGGCTAGAGGCCAGGTAGGTCATGTGGGGGAGGAGTTTGGCTTTTTCAGAGGGAGGGTGCAGGCTGGCCTGAATTCGGGCACCCTCTCTTGGCAGAACAGTTAGTGTTACTGGTGTCAACTGTGACGGCAGTTGCTCACCCACCCTCTGGTTGGGGGGAAGGGTTCAGCCACTGCCGCTCCCCTTGCTGATGTCAGGGAAACGCAATAGGCCACAAAAAAGAAGCTGGGCACACATAAAATGAAAAGTGGGCAGAGTGTTGCAATGTTTTGTTTACAAAGCACAAAATATAATACCATCTACATGAAGAGCGTTTCGGTCTCCATTGCTGCCAAGAGTGATGGGATTACCAGAACATTTACCGAATGGTCTGTGTGAATGCAATAAAGCTGTGTTGATTCATTGAGCTGTTTGTGAGGCTGTTCTGTGGGCTCGAGTGAGAAGTATTGTATGCAGAAGGCTGAGACTCAAGGGTGGTCCAAAAGGCTAGGCTTTGAGGTGTGTCATATAGTGAGGGTGACCTAACAGGGCTGAGACTCAAAAGGGGCACAAACTCCAGCTTTGAGGTGCATTGTACAGTGAGAGTGATTATAATGGGGCCAAGACTCAAAAAAGGGCTACAAATACGGCCCATTGGCGCAACGGTTGGATTTCCGCTTGCGGCACCAGTGACCCGGGTTCGGGAGCGGACTTGGGTCATTGAAGGGCCGGCCAGGGGAGGGTGGCATGAGCGTCCCACGACAGCTCGCCCTCTGAGGGGGGAAGGGGGGCCAATGCCCACAACTTGTCTGATCCCGAGCAGAGGCTGGGTACTACAAGTCCCATTGGGAAGGGCAGCCAAGAGTATGCTGTGGACGTCACAAGGCTAAGGCCATGATGTCAAGGTCCGCGACAAGCGCATAGGAGAAAATTGAGGGAAATGCCTGCCAGTGCCGGGAAGACAGGCTGCCTGGAGCATGCCTCCAATGTGCCCCCGCTCACCCAGCCACCTCCGGACCGACGAGAAAAGTGAGTAGCTTGGGGTGTTGGGGCCACACCTCGTCCCTGCTCGGGGGAAGGGGGTAAACTGACGCTCCATGAGGTCTGGAGATAGGTGTGGGCAGAGCAGGAGGCAGGAGGATGACTCTTTGGCAGCCCCAAAGGGTCAGGGCTGGCAGGACATGAAGGAGTACAAATTGCAATTTCAAAAAAAAAAAAAAGGCTACAAAATACCAGCTTTGAGTTTCGTTGTATATTGTGAGGGATTATAATGGGGCTGACACTTAAAAAGGTTCAAAATTCCAGCTTTGAGGTGTCTTGTATAGTGAGGGTGATTATAACAGGGCCGAGACTCAAAAGGAGCCCAAAACTCCAGGCTTCTGAACAAAGATGGGTGGATTCTGGATCATCAGTTCTGGTTGATATCTGCCATGTTGTGCCACTCCTCTTTTTATGACATCACAGTCTGTTGCCCTGGAAATAACTGTGCTGCCACATAAAAAGGGTTACGTGACTTAACACGTAGATCAGCAGGGGAAAGCAGCAGTGATGAAGCCTAAAATGCTGCAATCCTGTTTTTAGGCAAATGGCCTCAGCACTGCCCCCCCCCCCCGAAAATCCAAGAGAAAGAAGTTGAACCCGTCCATCCCCAGTGGCACGGCCACAGTACTTTGTGTGATTTCCTGGTAGTCCAGGGTTTGTGTGCGAGCCCCTTAATCCCACTCTGTACAAAGGGAGGGGGCACACTTGTCACAGAGGTGAGGTGCTCAGCTTCTGTGAAGTGGAGTGCTACAGGCTACTTAGCTGTTGCGCACACCCCCTGCCTGCTCATCACAGACCGCCATTGGCGTCAGCTGGGAAGGCAGTTGCTCACCTGTCCTACCAGCTGAAGAAAGGGTACAGCCTGGAGGTAATGGTGTACATTGAGGTGGGAGGTGGGGGATAAGCAGGGAAAAGGTAAGGAAAAAGAAATAGCAAAATCATGTCAGAACTTCTGTGGATGCTGTGGATTGGCCGAGTCCAATTCAATAAGAGTTTTTACTAATTTCGAAAATTCCAAATCCGATTGCTATTCTGATTCTGAAAAGGACCCTGAAATCAGATTCGGATTCCTAGTTCCTTAACCCTAAATTCCTATGAAAAAACAGGTTTTAGCCTTTGATTTCAGAATTAGGACATTCAGACTGCAATTACAAAAATACTAATTATGAAAAATCAGGTCAAAATGTGACAAATACGATTTTATAACCTGGAATCTGAGCAACCCTAATCTGAATACAGACTTCTTCTCTAGGGCTTTGGTTAGCTCTTGAAGTAGACAATGAAAGTTTGAAAATCTATTATTGTGAAGGCTCAGTGCTCAGAACATGTTACGCCTTGCTGTTTTCATGCCATGTAGCTACAGTTAAAGGGGAATATGTGAGTCAGCATCAGGAGCCTTCCTGTAACTGAAGACCTCGCCAGTGTTATTTTTATTTCAGATACTCACATGTGGTTCACATTGAGCTACATGGGATAGCATAGGCCTGTGCCGTCACATTTAGCTTCCTTATGTCAATGAAAATGTCAAAGCTACAGAAATTCAGAATACACATAAGGAGCCAGAAGAACTGTGGGTCACCCTGGAAACAGGAAATGGGACAGCCATTCAAACTGACCAGAGGGAGGACATAGACACATTACTGTTAGAAGCTATACAAAACATGACAGCTAAAAGGGAGGTTCTGATAATGGGAGACTTCAACATGCCATATACAGATTGGTCAATACCAGCAGGAACATCTGCCAGAACTAGACACATGGTGGACTCCCTGCAGGGGGAGGGCCTCAAACAACTGGTACAACAGCCCACAAGAGACAGTGCTATCTTAGATCAAGTACTGACTAACAGAGAAAGGATCACAGATCTAGAGGTAGAAGGTCACCTGGGGGCCAGTGACCATCACATGGTATGGTTTAATTTGGCCACTAGAACTAAATCATCCCATTCCAAGGCAAAAATATGGGACTTCAGAGGAGCTGACTTTGATAAGATGGCCAACAGAGTTAAGCTAGCCCTGGCAAAAAGAGATACAGGTGAGGGGGTACAGGCAAAGTGGGCAAGCATTAAAGATGCAATACTTGAAGCAACATCCCATTGTGTTAGAGAGAAAAGTGCAAAAGAAGAAGGGAACCACTTTGGTTCTCAAAAACAGTAGCAGAAAAGGTCAGAGCCAAAAGGCTGGCCTTCAGGAAATATAAGGGAACACAGCAGGATGAAGATAGGGAGGCATACCAAACTTCCCTAAAGGAAGCAGGGAAGGCAGTAAGGCAGGCAAAGGCCCAAACCGAAGAAACACTAGCACAAACAGTAAAAGAAGGTGACATGACTTTCTATAGATACATTAGTGAAAGCAGAAAGTCCAGAAGGGGTATTGCTAAGATCAAAGGGGCTAAGAGGGCATGTGAGGAGGAGGACCATGTAAAAGCATCTATCCTAAATAGGCATTTCTGCTCAGTAATTACTGAAGAGAAGATAGGGCAGGGCCCACAGCTCAGCACCATGGACACAGGGGGGAGGGAGGTGTGCACTAGTCTTTTCACAAAAGAAAGGGTCCTACAAGAGTTTAATAAGCTCAGGGTGGACAAGGCAATGGGGCCTGATGGCATACATCCCAGGGTACTAAAGGAGCTAAGGGTGGAACTAGCAGAGCCATTATCAGAACTGTTTAGTGAGTCTCTGAGCACAGGAGAGGTCCCAGAAGACTGGAGAAGGGCTCATGTGATCCCACTCCACAAGAATGGTAGCAGGGAGGAGGCAGGGATCTACAGACCAGTCAGTCTTACCTCAGTAGTGGGCAAGATTATGGAGGCACTCCTTAAGGAAAGGATAGTGCAACACCTGGAATCTCATAGGAGCACAGGATCCAAGACAGCAGTGGGTTTACAAAAGGAAGGTCCTGTCAAACTAATCTCATAGATTTCTTTGACTGGGTAACCAGAGTGGTGGACCAAGGGGGAGCAGTTGATGTTGCCTACCTTGACTTCTGCAAAGCTTTCGATACTGTTCCACATAGAAGATTGATTAATAAGCGGGGTAGGCTCGGGTGGGTCAGAAGTTGGTCAACTGGATGGCAAACTGGTTGACGGGCAGAAAACAGAGAGTGGTGGTAAACGGTACACAGTCAGACGAGATGCAGGATACAAGTGGGGTACCTCAGGGATCAGTCCTGGGGCCAGTCCTCTTCAATATCTTCATCAGTGACATTGCAGATGGACTGGAGGGTAAGGTTTTTCTGTTTGCAGATGAAACCAAGATCCGCAACAGAGTAGATAATCCAGATGGGGTGAGCAGAATGAGAAGAGATCTGGATAAACTAGCAAAATGGTTGGAAGAGTGGCAACTGGGGTTTAACGTAAAGAAGTGCAAGATCATGCACATAGGGAAGAGAAACCCTGAAGCCACCTATAGGCTGGGAGGGGAGTTGCTGGCATTCACAAAGGGAAGAAAGAGACTTGGGTGTCATCATCACTGCTGACCTGAAATCATCCAAGCAGACCACTAAAGCAGTAGGTAAGGCTAGAGAGATGTTGGGGTGTATTAGTAGGGGTATCACAAGTCGGAAGATGGAGGTAATAATCCCTCGTTACAAGACACTGGTTAGGCCCCATCTGGAGTACTGCGTGCAGTACTGGAGGCCACACTTTCACAAGGACATTAACCAAATTGAGGCAGTCCAGAAAAGGGCAACCAAAATGGTACAGGGACTGCATCAGAAAACATATGGGGACAGATTAATGAAGCTCAATATGTATACTCTAGAGCAAATTAGAGAGAGAGGTGATATGATCGAAACATTCAAACACCTTAAGGGCATTAACAAGGTGAAAGAGTCTAACATGTTTCAATATGTATTTATTTATTTATTTATTTAAAAGTTTTACCAGGAAGGCACACTGAGCAGTAGTGCTCGATTCCAGGTGCATCCTAGGGGAAGGGGGCAGAGGGAAACAGTACATACATGAGCAATGAGACATCCAGTAATTTGCAATAATAAGGGTATCAAAGTACATACTTAACAGGAAACAAGTATACAGACAACATATAAGCAAGCAGAGCAGTTTTACACAAATTTTGAGCAAATACAGGAGCAGTGGTAAAGGCAAATCAAGATAAAATAAAACAAACAAATACAGAAATATACAGAATAAAGCAGGAAACAGCAGGCAGTGTGACCATAGGAGACATGAAGCCCAAAAACTGAATTACCTGTTGCAAACATAGACAACATATTACCCGCAGGCACAAGATGACGTGAAATGGGAATTGACGAGAGAGCTGAAGTGCTTAGACTGGGGCATATGTCTGATGTCAGACGGGAGGGAGTTCCACAGTTTGGGCATCCGGTATCTGAAAGATGCTTGGCTGCAAGAGGTGGTCACCTGTGGGACTAACAAGGTGCATATGTCATAGTTCCTAAGGGGGTGGATAGGAGGAGTAGGAATAGACAACACATCTGAGAGATAGGTGGGCAAGGACAGGGACCAGTACTTGGCAGTGAGTTTGGCACAGTGGGACATACAGTGGTCGTGGAGTGAGGTAAAGGAGAGGGACCTGTAGAGCACACAGTGGTGAGTGGAAGGCGGACTATCCAGAGCGAAGCGGCAGAATGAGTGGAAGAGAGGGTCCGGTCTGGTTAATATGGATTTGGGAGTGGCACTGTAGACTGTGTCACCGTAGTCAAAAATAGGGAGTTATCATTTTCTGTACCAGAGCACGTCCAGCTGGCAGCAGTATGCAATCTCGACTCTGATAGAGGGCTCCCAATTTGGGGGTGCAGCTTTTTGTGTATGGCATCGACGTGTACAGAAAAATAGAGATGCTGATCGAGCCAAACCCCTTGTAGTGTATCTCCCCCCAGGGTGTACACTTGACCCGAGTTACTGGCCCTCAGGTGTAGAACCCTGCATTTCTCAGCATTAAACTTCAGTCCCCACTTTCTCGCCCACCTGTCCAGAGCCTCCAGGTCCCTCTGCAGGGCCACTCTCCCCTCCTCCCCATCCACCAATGCTCCCAGCTTCGAGTCATCCACAAAGAGACTTATTTCACTCTTGATACCCTTCCTTATGTCAGAGACATAGGCGTTAAACAGGAGTGGCCCCAGGACCGATCCCTTGGGGACTCCAGTAATGACCTTCCTTGGGGATGAGACTGTCCCCCAACCACCGCCCTCTGGATACGCTCCGAAAGCCAATTCCCTGCCCACCTGATCATCTACCTCCCCAACCCCATTCCCCCCAGCTTAGCCAGCAGGCCACTGTGGGGTACCGAATCAAACACCTTGCTGAAGCCTAGAACGAGGACGTTCACCGGCCTACCCTGGTCTAGGGCACTCGTCACCTAATCGTAGAACTCCACAAGGTTGGTCTGACACTATCTCCCCAGGATGAAACTAACTCAATTGTTGGTTTGGCACGTTGTACAGAGGTAGGTGAAGCCAAAATGGCGAGACCATATGGTTGAGCAAGCCTAGCACTATATGCGCAGCTAGAGCTCCAGTCTGCATGAAGCACAGTGGCCTTAATTCCCTGATGTCTTCCCACATTTGAAAGGGCTCTGCATTTGGGTGAGTTTACTCCACCATATCCTGATAGTAGTGTTTGCCAGTTAAGTATTACCAGTGAGTTTAACAAACTTTCTGTTTTATAACCAGTACATAGGAATCTATGGTAGCAGATCTTGATGTACTAACCAAGTCTACTTAGTTTTCAAAGTTGACATATTCAGCTGATTCTGGTTTCACACATGTTTGTAATGAAGTTTGTTACTGCCTGTTTAGTAATAGATCAGCAGTCTCTTTTTTTAGGCTTCAACTCCTAACTTTATTTAGCAGGCTATCAGAGCAGCAATTTGTTGGACACTATTAACATTTATAGGAACTCAAGGACTTCAGTGGACTTTCGGTGACGTCAGCGGCTGTATGGTGGCTTAATCTTGAGCTCTGCTTAGCCTGAAAGATCATCCTAAAGCATCCGGACACTTTTCTTACTCTCAGTCGCCGATGCCGCAAGGTTTTGCCGTTTTTCAACCCCGCCTCCCGAATACTCTCAAGCCGGCAAATGGTTACACGAGCCCGGTCTCAGACCCCAACCTTCTACCGCCAAAACCGTAATTTCGTCCCACCCGACTGGAGCTTAGCTCCCACGCCCGATTATGGAACCAGCCGCCCGGACACTCTTCTGACTCTCAGCCGCCGATGCCGCAAGGTTTTACAGCACTTCGTCTCCGAACCCCCGCCTTCCCCGACACTGCTAGCCAGTAAGCGAACCTATTACTCCGGTCTCTAGCCCTGCTAACTACCGTGGAACTTGTCAGAGCACAGACCTAACCGATCCTTGGGCCCCTCCTTCACCATGTCCCCCCCCCCTTCTCTTCCTTTCTCCTATACTCTGAGGTCTGTCCCGGCACCAGTACCCGTTGTTCTCTCCTGTTTATTTGTAAAACAATTTCTGATATTTGAATGTACCTTGACTTGTAACTCTGCCTTATTGTCTTTGCATTGTACTATGTATTGTTCCTGTACCTCCCGGGTCGTGCCTGAAAATAGTCACTTGCTGGCTAGTGCACTTACCCGGTTAACAAAAACTAAATAAAATAAATAAAAAAATCCGAAGGGAAAAAGAAATGCAGTCGCCAGCCAAGGCGACCTGATCAAAGGGGCAGATCGCGAAGAACCCCCAGACACCAGTACAAAAGTTGTACAACATGCTACAGCAAGAAAAACGAGGTCCGTTGTTCAAGACAGCAAGAGAGGAGACCGGAGCAGCGATGACCCACATGGACGAAGATGAATGCTCCCAATTGGTATCTTTGATTATCCAGATGGCTCGAACGGTTAAAAAAATAGACTGCACACTCACGGAACTCCGGGAGGATATACATAAAATCGAGCACCGGGCAGACCAAATTGAAGTGGGTCTTTTGAATGTAATTGAACAGGCGTATCACCATGGCAGACTAATGTTGTTTCTGCTGGCTAGGGAATGAGAACTTACCAATAGGCTAGATGATCTAGAGGGAAGAAATAGTCACCAGAATATCAGTTTATGGGATTCCAGAAAGGGCTGAAGATGGAGCGGCAAATCCCATCACATTTCTGCAGAAAGTACTGCGAGAAGCCCTGAACCTCCCCCCCGACCTCGACTTAGCAATGGACAGAGCACATCGCTCCTGGCTCAGAGGCCGATGAATCCTGGGGCCAGGCCATGATCCTTCGTGGTGAAACTTACCTCCTATGCTAGCAAGGAGGAACTACCGAAACGAGCATGGAGAACGAGATAAATTAAATATGGGGAACAGTGACTCTCATTAGACAATGACTACACAACCCTGGTCCAGGAGAATAGAAAGGCTCTCTGGCCTGTCATGAAACAGTTGCGCTCCAAGAATTTGAGGGCTCAAGTTCTAGACACAGCACGGCTACGGATTGAGGCAGAAGGTGGGACTATGATCTTTGCGGACCTCGTAGCAGCAGCACCATATCTGGAGAGCCTGGGCGTCCTTGTCCCACACTTAGTCAAGGAAAGGCTAGAAAAAGAACTGATTCGTGCAGCATGGTCCGTGGCCTGAGGAGAAGCTGCCACTTCCCGCCAAACCTCCGAAAACCACCTCGGGCACTGCAAGCTGATATCTGCAGCATGTTCAAGCAGCATAGTTCGCCGGTCCAAATTGAATCTATACTGGTGAAAGATTGGAGGAACTTCCCGAAACCACAAGAGAAGCCATGGACAAAACCTCTGATCCAGTGCCCTGAGCAGACCAGGGGATTGAGAGGCATAGCTGCAGCGTCCACCCACCCATTCACCATCCTGACGGGCTCCTCTGAGTCCTCTTTGTGGGACTCCTGAAGGTACTGTTTTTTACTGGAAATAATCCAGTTAGGGAGGAGATGCTGTTTGGGTGGGAACAGAAGAAGGCTGGGCAGGGTATCTGTCACAGGGAAGGGGGGGATGGAGGTCTCTTCACGTTGTTCCCCAAAGAACTGACTACTAAAGTGGTGAACACGATGGACACTGCAAGAACTTTAATCAGAGGGACTGGTGGGGATTAGGGAGGGCCATAAACAAGACAGCTAACAGGCAACAGTTATATAAATGTTATTAATAGCCTCTTTTTCAAAGATTCAAGAACTGGGAAACTAAGGGAGGGACTGAACTTAGCATTTGTAATTTTCTGTGGCATATGCTTTATTATTTTCTCTCGAGTAGAACTGTAGCCGGGTATAATTCATGGGGAATTACTGGCAAAGTATACAGTGAAAAACGGCAACTGGAGATAATAAAATTAAAAGATAGACCAAGAGGTCTGCCTTCAATGCACAGCTACGTGGGGGGAAGGGGAGGACATGTGAAACAAATATGAGTTGATTTGGTGCTATAAATATGTTCCTCCTCTCTCTACTGCTTTAAGATTTCAGGCAGCTCTAAAGCCGGCATATACGTAGCAACTACATGGCTTTGATGCCGCTGCTGCTGCTGACATTGGTTTGCTACCAGGTGGGAGGGCTAAGGCCTTGGGATTTCCCCCCAAAATGGAATGGCCCTGTCTCTCAACAAGGGCTAAATGTCCTGACATGGACATTATCCAGCATGGGATTGAAACACCATGCTGACCGAGGAAGCTGGAACAAAAATAGTTGGGAGTTTTCCCAACATAAACACAATACAACATCCATGAAGAGGAGTCTCGTGAACTGGTCTCAATCAGAAAGGAGTCAGCCTCCTGAATGGGGGAGGACCCCCCCCCCCAACTACCAAGCAAGGATGTTGGGGACAAAAGGACTTGTAAAGTTCTTTAACCACAAGTTAGGTTCATGGTTATGTTTTAAAACTGAGAATTGATTAACAGAGGTTGGACAATGGAAGTTTTTTTTTTTACAAAAAATTATACTCCCACCTATTGGTGACTGTTGGGGATGTTTGTTTAACTTGAAGTTTAAAATACTGTTGAAATTAAAAATGGTTAATAAGCAAGAAAGGCACTGCATTATGTTATCTGGAAAACAACAGCATACTCGTGTGGGTGGCTAGGGAGGTGGATCGGGGAGGGCAGTGGACATGGCCTATCTGGACTTCAGCAAGGCCTTTGACACTGTGCCACATAGAAGACTACTACACAAACTGGGGAATATGGGTGTGGGCAGGACAGTAGTGCAGTGGGTAGGTAACTGGCTGGGTGGCAGGACACAGAGGGTGGTGGTAAATGGCTGTCACTCCACAGAGGGAAGAGTGACCAGTGGGTACCAATAGGGATCAGTGCTGGGACCGGGTCCTATTCAACATCTTCATCAGTGACATGGCGAGGACCTGAAGGCAGAATTTCACTGTTCGCTGATGACACAAAGCTCTGTAACAGAGTAGACACACCAGAGGGTGTAGACAGAATGAGAAGCGACCTGCAGAAACTTGAAGAATGGTCAGGGGTTTGGCAGTTGAAATTCAATGCAAAAGAAGTGCAAGATAATGCATATGGGCACAAAACCTGGCACAATATATCAGTTGGGGGTGAGGATATAGCATGCACCAAGCAGGAAAGGGATCTTGGGGTTATCATCTCTGATGACCTCAAGGTAGGAAACAGTGTGACAAGGCAGCAGATAAGCAAATAGGATGCTGGGATGTATAGGCAGGGGCATTACCAGCAGGAAAAGGGAGGTCATAATTCCGCTATACAAGACACTAGTGAGGCCCCACCTGGAGTACAGTGTACAGTTCTGGAGACCATACCTACGTAAGGACATAGACAGGGTAGAGAAGGTTCAGAGGAGGGCAACAAAGATGGTGCATGGATTGCATCACAAGTCCTATGAAGACAGGTTGAAGGAACTGAACATGTACTCCCTGGAGGAGAGGAGGGAGAGAGGGGATATGATGGAGACTACAAGTATCTTACAGGAGGAAACACTATTTTTAAGCGAAAAAGATGTTCCAGGACTAGAGGGCATGGGATGAAGTTGAGGGAGGACGATTCAGAGGAAACATGAGAAAGAATTTCTTCACAGAACGGTGGTGGACAAGTGGAACACCCTGCCAGAGGAAGTGGTGGGGGCTGAAACAATCACGGGATTTAAGAATGCATGGGATAGACATAAAGGAATTCTGGAGGTCAGGGGTAAGGTGCAACAGACTTCTAGGAAAACAAACTGAACTTACAAGCTCAAATGGGCAGACTGGGTGGGCCATAGGCCCTTATCTGCTGACACTGTCTATGTAGCTATGTATGTATCTATGTAAAATATAAGCAATCTGATAAAGGCATACAACAACAGAGATACAGAGAACACAACTGTAGAAAGCAGAGAGAAAATAAGAGGGGAGACTGGTGGGGGTCGGGGGGTCTCTGGAAGGAAAGTTTCCACTAAACAAGAAATGGCGACCATTAAAACTAAAGTATTATCCTATAACATTAATGGGATTAACCATCCCATTAAAAGAAAGCAAATCCAGAAATTCATTCGAACCCAAAAATGCGAAATAAATTTCTTGCAGAAGACTCACCTGTCCCCTCACCGAGACACTGAAGCTTAAAACCAGGGGATTCCCCCATTTTTACCAAGCCTCTTTAGAAAAGGGACGAAAAAGAGGGGTAGTCATCTTATTGTTGGGAGACCTTCCTTTTGAAGAGGTTGAGGTGGTTAGAGATCCTGGGGCCCGATACCTAATAGTGGTAGGAAGAGTGCAGGAGTCCCTAATAACTTTGGTTAATGTGTATGCTCCACTGGGGTCCCCAGCCACTTTTTACTCAGAATTACTGCAACTGGTTGCACAGAAAGCCCAGGGAGTGGTGGTGGCCGGGGGTGACTGGAACCTGGTACTTAACAGATGACTGGACTACACCTCAGGGTTCCCACAACAGAAAGGAGAATAGCAGCACAATTTGAAAGACTTATGATGGACTTCGGATTATTTTTTTCTTTCATTTATTTCTGATCTCAGATTAACCATTTGAGCTTGGAGCTTTTTACATAGGTTCCATATTAGTATATTTAGAACAAGTAGGTGATTATACAGAGGATTGAGACAAACAAGGCAATAGAATTAGAATGAGAACATTTAGGTACATTTGGTCTTTAAGCAAAGGAATGCAAAAAATACAGCGAAAACTAAAACTGGAATAAGTAAACACAGTCAGATACATACAGGAACAGACTAAATAACTGTGCCCAACAGGGAGCCTGTCAGTTGTCAGCAACATGAGGGGGTTAGTGCATAGAAGTGCTGGAGAGACGGGGTGGGGGGTTGAGCCCCAAGTGCAGGGTGTCCGAGAGAGAGAGAGAGAGAGACCTGTTTGGCAGCAGGGCAGATGGTAGGAGATGCCTTTGCTAGGTGCTAGCGATGACAGACATATTGAGATTCCTGTATTAAATGGTTCTTTAGGTTCTTTTTGAAGGTCCACAGAGCGGGCAAGCTAATAATGTTCTCATGGAGGGAGTTGAACCACAACGGTGCCTGATAAGCAGAGGACCTTTATCCTTGAGATGTCTGACATTTTGGAGTCAGGAAGGACTGCAGTTCCAAATTTCGGGTGGGCCTGGGATTAGTGCCGGGAACTAGGAGTTGTTGGACCCCTGTTGGGAGCTGACCAAGGAAGATCTTTTTGGCCAGGAGGCAGGATTGATATTTTAAGCGACCAAAGAGCGTTAGGCAGGGAGCCTTTGCATAGAGATCACAGGTGTGGGTTAGTCGGTGTGCCCCTAAGGTGAGCCTGCAGGCATTGTTAAGGGCAGTTTTTATACGTCAGAGGGCAGTATCTGTGGCAGAGCCATATATCGGCAGTCCGTAGTCCACTAGGGAACCCACTGAACTGTGGACCGCTATGCTGAGGGCTTCAGGGGTCAGGCTCTGCCTATGGCGATAAAGTAGCCCTAAGTGTTTGTTGATTGCTTTAGCTGTGATGTGTATGTGGAGGGCATAGGAGAGCGAGCTGTCAAGAGTGATTCCGAGATATATGAAGTGATGAACACATTCAAGAGGAACACCACCCCTATCACATATTGTTAACAGGTAGTTTTTGTGCTTGTTCTTAAGGCTGGTGAACAACATGTTTTTTTGTAGTTCATTATCAATTTATGATTTTTGAACCACAACTCATTGCTGGTGAAGTCACGTTGTAGCTGTTGCTCAAGAGCAGTGGGATCAGAGCCATTAGGAGAGATAGCCGCATCATCCGCGTAGAGGAGGATACGGCACTGACTGGCTAGGGGGAGGCAATTCAGAAATAGGCTAAAGAGGAGAGGGCCCAGTATTGACCCCTGTGGAACACCTGAGCACACAGGCTTGGTGTCAGAGAGAAAGGTATCTATCCTGACTTGCTGTGAACGGCAGGGTAGGTAGCTGCGGAACCATGCAGCTGACTCAGGGGCAAGGCCTATGGCAGTGAGTTGGTCAACTAGGAGGGCATGGTTGACCGTGTCAAAGGCTTTTGTTAGGTCAGTATAGATAGCCCTGACTAGCTGACCAAGATCGAGGGATTTGTGGATGAAGCCTGTGTATTCCAGGAGGGCTGTAGTGGTGCTATGCCCAGCCCTAAAGCCATGTTGCTCTGTTCATAGGAGCATGTACTTGTCCAGATAATCGACAAGTTGGTCGGCAACGATTCGTTCAAGGGCCTTCGAGAGTGGTGGTAGTATAGAGATGGGTCTGTAGTTCCCGAGGAGGGCACGATCCCCACTCGTAGACGGGTAACTAGTGCAGCTTTCCATTTTTGGGGAAATACTGCGAGATGGAGTGAGAGGTTAAGAATATGGGTGAGAGGGGACAGGATTTCTTCAAGTGAGAGCGAGATTAGTTTCAGGGCGAAGTTATCCCCACTGAATCTCCCCTTTCCAAGCACTTTGTGCTGATATTTCCTGGTTCCTCCGAAGGTAATAGTCTTGAAGCGAAAGGAGGGATGCAGTGGGGATTGCATGGGTGCAGCAGGGATGGTGGGGGAGAAGAAGTCTGCGGGGTGAACATGTTGCAAGTCGGTGAAGGCATTGTTAAAGGTGTTGGCGATAGATTTAGGGTCAAGGATGGGGGAGCCATCAATGCAGAGCATGGTAGGGGCCATTTTGGGTTCTTGCCCAGTGACCTCATTTAGGTTAGCCCAGAATTTGCGCCCGTCATTCCAGTTCTTGGTTAGGGCATCTTTATAGTGTATGTTTTGGGCTAATCGGACGGTCCTGGTACAGTTGTTCCTCGCACATTTGTCATTTTGGATATCAGACTGCCTGATAGTGGCCCTAGCTATATGCCAGAGGTGGTCTCTATTTTTCATTAGTTCAAGGGTATCAGGGCTCATCCAGGGGTTAAAGTAGCCTTTGATCTTCTGCTTTTTTATGGGAGCATGGGTGTCACAGATTGTATTGAAGAGGAGGATGAAATAGTCGAGTGCGTCATCAGCATCGGAAGCCTCAAAAACCGAGGACCAGTCAGCACTGAGGAGATCCATTTTGAAGCGGTCACCGTGACCAGGTTTGAGAACCCTGCTGGTGATTGTTCTAGGAGGCGGTTTGGAGAAATTATTAGCCCAACTGAACATGACAGGGGAGTGGTCACTGATGTCATCTGGGAGAAAGGAGATATTAGAGGCATGCTCAGGTCGGTTGGTGAGCACCCAGTCAATCAAAGTACTAGTGCACGTACTGTAGTTAGTCCTATTGTGTGTTTCATTGAGCTGGGTAAAGTGGATAGCCTGAATTGCATCCTTGAATTGGTTAGCTTCAGGGGCAAGCCAATTAATATTGAAATCGCCTACGAGTATAACCTCAGAGCTTAGGGTTAGGCTTCCAAGACAGTCTATAACGGCATGGAGACCTTGGGTCGAGTTCTTTGGGGGGGATGTAGACAGAATTGTGACAGTTTTGTTGTGGGCCCCAAGAAGAACCTTCATGGCAAGTACCTGGGCGAACGACCCTAGGCTGGGTAAATTCAGGACTATGCCCTAAAGGCTGTCCTTAAGGTAGATTGCACAGCCGCTACCTCTCTTAGATTTACGATCTTGCCTAAAGATCGAATAGCCCTGCAGACTGATGGCTCCATCAGGGATCTTGGGAGTGAGCCATGTCTCTACCACAGACGGTACGTCTGGATTATGTAGGGCTACCCAGGCTTGAAGGTTGTCAGACTTTGCTGTCAGGCTGCAGATGTTTAGTGACGCAAAGGTTAAGGTGCCTGGTTTCGGTGCACTTAACCCCTGATATAGAGGGGGGCCTGGATTATGGTGGATGTTGCCTGAGAGCAGTAGTAACAGGAGTACCAATCTGACCGAGTAACTTTTAAAGTGTTTAAGGTTAGCTTTGTGCTGTCTTTGTGGATTCATTCGAGCTGCATGCTTATCAGAGAGAATGGCCAGTTTAGGCAGGACTGTGGAAGGGGGAAGTCCTGGCCGAGCTGGATGCATTCTGGGCCACGTAGGCCAGGATGTGTTGTTAGGCATGCAGTTGGCATGTGGGCCACAACTATGCACGGATGTTATAGTGTTGTAGATGTTGCCATAGGGGTGCTCTGTGATAAGAGGTTCAGCTGATTTAGGGTCATTCAGCGGCTGCAAACAGAGAGTGGGCAGGAGTATAAGAATTAGCATTAGTCTGGTTGCCATGTCCAAGATTGGAAAAGGGTGGTGGCACAGCAAGAAGGGTTTTGAGAGGGGGAGGAAAGTAAAGAGATTAAGACGTGATGGAGCTAGGAGGGTGTCTTGGCCTTATAGGCTGCTGTGTACCCTTACAGTTTGGCGGTGACCTAAAAAGGAAGATGTCTTTAAGGGGAAGACAGGACAAGTGTTAGGCCTAATAGCTGCACTCTGTATCTTTAAGTGGAGTTGCAATATTAGTGAGAAGAAAGGATGAAGCTTGCCTAGGAGTGGTGCCGAGGGGGGAAGGAGAGTATTTAATAAAGGCTGCAGATGTGGGGGGGCATGAGTGGACATAAAAATTCAAGCAGGAAGGAGACAGTAGGAGAGAAAGTGAAGCAGAAATTGGATTATGAAAATTCAAGCACGAAGGAGACAGTAGGAGAGAAAGTAAAGCAGAAATTGGATTTTAAAAATTCAAGCAGGAAGGAGACAGTAGTAGGAGAGAAAGTGAAGTAGAAACTGGATTAGTTGCAGGGCAAAGTTTACAGCTGTGGCCCAAATTAAATCTAGTCTAAACAGAAAAAACTTTATCACTTTAAACTTAGTTGCTGATCCAGTGTACATTACCACTGGACCTTAAAACAAACAGAGCTGTAATACTTTAAAATCTACAAACCTGCAGCCTAAAAGAACTTGCACTTCAAACTACCCTTGGAGTGCAAGATTACTGTAAACAGGTTTGGGTTCACGTTTAAATTAGGATTCACAGGACAATTTGGAGAGGCTTAACTAGTACCACAATTAGCTTAAAGTGCAGAAGGAGACGGAGTAGCAAATAAATTAAAGAACTGCACAGCCAGCAGCCTGTCAGCAGGCAGAGCCAATGGTTCTGGCCAGTCAAGTTTCAGCAGTGTACCTTCAGTCTGGTGATCGGCGGCAGGCAGTACAGTGAGGAAGGCAGCCGGCAGACAGAAGAGGCCCGTCCAGATTAACAGATGTCTGGAGAGAAAAATATCCCGCAGCTAAAGAATATACGTATTATTCACTCAGGCACAAGATGTATTCTAGACTAGATATACAAAATCACACATGCTTCCACAATCAAGTCTAGATATGTTTCTCATCTATAGTAAAGACATCTCCCTGTTTAACTCAACATGGGTCGAAACATCCACCATCTCAGATCATCAATCCATCTATCTGGAGATGGATCTCCATCTACCTAGAAAACCCTCAAACTGGAGGCTGAATGTAAGCCTGCTAAGAGATGGGGACGTAAGGGAAGAAATCGGGAAAGTCATCAAATAGACCATAGACCTTAATAATAAACTGGATATCACCCCTCAGATCCTATGGGACACAATAAAAACCATGGTCCAAGGGAAACAGATCTCAGTAGGTACCTGTAAGAAAATGGAAAGGAAAAAAAACAAGTGGAGAATCTGTTAGAACAGTTAAAGCTTCAGGAAGAACAGCAGGAAAAAAAAGTGGGAAAAGGAAAGAGATCGGACAATTAAACAAATTACAATAAAATCAAAATTCAGAAGTTAAACACTGTAGAAACAGAAAAAGCCTTAATGTAGTTGAAGCAAACTCATTACGGGGGTGCCAGGGCATCTAAACAACTAGCTTACCATCTTAGACAAAGGGTGGCTAAGGCCGCCATCATAGGGGTAAGAGACCCCGTGACAGGGATACTCCAAAATAAATGGGAATAAATAGCAAATTAATTTGTCTCATAATATAAGGCACTTTACAGAGCTGAAAAAGAGACCCATGTGGCAGAGACAACTGAGTTTCTAAGAGATCTGGGACTACCACAAATTACAGAAACCCAGGCACAGAACTTGGGAGCCCCGATTTTGGAAGCTGAGATACACATGATAATTAAAACCCTCAAAACAGGTAAATGCCCTGGACCTGATGGGTTTAGCGGGGAGCTTTTTAAACTTTTTGGCCCCGGAACAACACCACTTCTACAACAGGCCTACAATCAAATATGGTTAGAGGGGGAACAGGTCCCCCGTCCTGGAACTACACCACCACCATAACAGTGATACCTAAAGAAGGGAAGGACCCCAAAGATTGCAGTTCATATAGGCCCATATCATTGTTAAACGTTGACTATAAAATCTTCATGGCCATGTTGGCATCTAGAATTAACCCACTCCTGACCCAAATTATAAAACAAGACCAAACAGGGTTCATTGAGGGAAGACAGACCCAAGAAGGGGTCAGAAGAATGATAAACATAATAGATCTAATTAATAAACACCATATTCCAGCATGTCTTCTTGGATTAGATGCCGAGAAGGCATCTGACAGAGTCAACTGGAATTTTTTGTTTGCGGTCCAGGAGAGGATGGGATTTCCAAGGGCCTTTATGAGAGCGATTAAGTCACTATACGCTGCCCCGTAGGTGTGTGTCAGGATCAAGGGGGGAATATCACAGAGATTCGGACTGGCCAGGGGAACCAAACAGGGTTGCCTGATGTCCCCCCTGCTTTTCGAGCTATACATTGAACCCCTGGCACAGGCAATTAGGGAAGACCCGCTCATGAAGGGGGTAATAGCTGGGGAAAGGGAACAAAAAAATATCCCTGTAAGCAGACGATGTGCTGCTTTACATGACCAACCCATAGGAGTCCCTGCCTAGAGTATGGGACTTGCTACATCAATACGGAAAGCTCTCGACTACGCAGTAAACCAAAGTAAAACAGAAATTCTAAAATTCTTCTACACTTCCTCCATTATTATAACTCAGCTCCTCCCCAGAGGTGGAACTCCAGAAAAATAAAATACCTTGGTACACACATCCCCAAAAATTTAAATCGCCTTTTTTCGGACAGTTATGACCCCCTCCTGAAGTGGAAGCACCAAGTGAGTCGCCAGTAAACCTGTTGACCTCCACACAGCGATGGCACAATACCGATCAAAGAGGTATTATATCGCCTGCCCTCAGTGTTTTCTGCAGAGGGCTGCATAACCCACACCCCCACACCTCCTGGACTTTAGGATTCCAACTCCAGGTTGGAGTTGGTCCTGGGAGGGGGCTGGACACTGGAGGAAGGCGAAACATGGAAAAGGACCATTACAGCGACTGTCACTGTAGTTGCATAGTTTGTTGCTCAAGTCCTATCAGCCATAGGCCATACACGGACTTGCCACATCAGTGGTGATGTCCCCATTTTTTCTCCTTCATATAGTCATCCAGTCTATGTTTAAAAATTACCATTGTTGGAGACTCCACCAAATTACGTGGCAGCTGATTCCATATTCCAACCAACCTTTGATTGGTAGTGGTCATTTTCCATGTTTCGCCATTGGGGTGTCGGGCAAAAGGGGGCCACCCCCTGAAACAAGTCAAACAAGATCATAAAAAATAGGAATTACTGAATCTATCCCTGTATTCCAGAATAGAGACGGTATCAATGAATCTCCTACCCAGGTTCCTGTACCTTTTTTAATGTTTATCCTTAAAAATACACCCAGACCAGTTTAAGACCTGGCAAAAAATGATTATGACGTTCATTTGGGCAAATAAAAGACAAGAATTAAAAACCTCTTACTTCAAACCACAAAAGAATATGGTGGAAGGGCAGTCCCAAATTTAGAAGACTACTACCTAGCTACACAATCAAAATACACACTCCTGTGGGGGACACCAAAGTATAAAGCTCTCTGGAAAAACGTAGAAGAGGAGACCACAAATGGAGCGCCCCTGCTGGCCAGGGTGTTCCACCCTAAACCACAGCCCAGGGACAAAAGGGTAGTACTGTACTCAGTAAAGGATACCTTAGAGGTGGTAAATAGACTGTGGACAAAACATAAGTTAGGGGGTGAGATCTGGCCACTGAGGTGGTTTGCTTGGGACGAGGATTTTGAACCGTCATGGCTGGTTCTAACTTTTAGAAGATGGAACAGACTAGGCCTAAATATATTAGGACAACTGTTGGAGGGAAATACGATAAGGGAATTTGGAGACATTAAAGCGCAATTTCAATTGAGACACTCAGATTACTTCAGATATCTTCAGCTGAGGACCCATGTGCAAAAGTTACAAAAGCAGTATGGGCCCATGGCTGGGCAGTCTGAGCTGAGCGTCATCATTGTGGAAATTCTTACCTCCCAACAAAACAAGGGGCACAGTTCAGCTCTACATGGACAGAGACACTCCAGTCCCCCTCAAGAAGAGGTGGGAAAGGGAACTGGGTGAGCAGATAGCTCCACAGGAATGGGAACATAATATACATGCAGGCCCATAAAACTACCTATTCTCAGAGATGGAAAGAATTTAAATGGAAAGTTAGAACATGCTTATTACCCCAGCAATCAAACACAAATGGGATGGGGGACACAGAGCTGCATGCTGGAGGGAATGTGGGGAAGAGCAGGCGGGCCACCTACATATCCTGGGGCAATGCCCAAGGCTCGCCCAGTTTTGGACAGGCATGCGGGGGACTCTAATGGATTGCATCTTTTCCCCTGCAGAAGAACTGACCCCATAACATCTAATGTTAGGACTGACCCCAAAAGGGGTGAGGAGCAAAGACCAATAGTATTTGTGGAATGTTCTGGTGACTGCCGCCCACAAGGCGGTTACAAGAAGATGGCTATCACCAGACCCACCCACACTAGGACAGTGGTACAAGATAGTAAAAGAGATCCAAGAGATGGAAGAACTGACACACAACCTCAACTCCAGAGCACCACTATACATCAATAGATGGACAAGATGGATCATTAGGAGAGAGGGAGGGATAGGAGGAGGAGGGTGCCGGAGAAGGGAAGAGAGAATAGGAGAAAGCAGGACACAGGAACCTAGAGGTAACAAAAACTCCCAGTAGGGAAGGTTTAAGAAAAGCCTATCTGGTGGATTAAATACAGAAAATAAAGTTTATCTCTGTTATTTTAAAGGTCTTAATGTTAAGTAAACCTGAAACTACTGATTTTGCCTGAACGGAGGAAGTGGAACTGGGTAAACTTAGATAAGTACAAAAGTCTGTATGTATCTTGATTTATAGAAAATGATGAACTGTATGAGATACTATAACAGTAAAATTGCATAAAACTTCAATAAACTTGAATTAAAAAAAAAAAGAACTTCAGTAAAGCCACTGGTGGCTTTAAAGGGTCTAATCACTCGGGTACATTTTTGAATTATCTGTTTTGGTGACTGGTCTTTGGTCATGCTGTTATTTGTCACTACGCTTACGTTGCTTACAAACTTTTAGACTGCCCTCTAATATCGGTAACTGAGGATCACAATATTAGTTTTTCTTGTTAATCACATGGTATTTATGATGATTGCTATATCTGTAACCAAGGTTTTATTTTTTACATATGAAACATAAATGAATAAAAATAAAGTAAAAAAAAAAGAAACATTTTGCTTGGGTGAGTTTGATTCAGATACACTGCATAAGAGCAGGACAGAAGTTCACAACGGATAAATATGTATATTTTTTTAATTTGTAGTGTTTCCATCCTGGCAACCACCCACCCTGCACCCCAGCTTTCAACCATTCGAACCCCCCCATAGCGCTGAGAGGGGGTTGTCCCCTGGAGACCCTAAGGGTGCTTGGAAGTGCAGTAGGCGGTGTGGAGCCTGAGGGCACAAGAGATTTATGTGGCAGGGAGTGTTCTCATTTTAAGCCCATCCCCAGGAACTGCTCACAATCATCCACGGTGCATACGTGCACGCACATACGCTGGCATTGTGTGGAGCTGGCATGCATCCACCCCTCCCCTTTGCCTCTCTGGGCTACACTTCCATGTGTGGACACCCAGGTGTCAGCGTGAGCTTGGAGTTAGGTAGCCATCCACCACGGAAAGGGAAAGCATCTGCTGGGATATTCAACCCCTCCCCCAGGCTAACCCACTGAAGGCCCGGGTGCATACCTGAATCCAGATCCTCATCACCGTGAGTGATAGTCCTGATGCTATTTTTTTAAATTGTGCAATTTCTTTCCCCAGAATAACCTAGTGGAGATTCACATTTATAATGGGTGGGGGTACGCCGACCCGGTGGCACTGAGGGTTGGGGTGCTGGACGCCACACCTTGTGCCATGCTGGCGATCCGGGATCTGTGACGGCCTCGGGAGCCAGGGGTCGGCAGGGGAGGAAGAGGATGGAGTGTCCAGAAGACGGCTCTCCTCTACCTCGCCCCACCAAGCCACACTCCAACACCGGGCTTCTCTCCTCACCAGGCCGACCGCCCAGCCGACACATTGGATTTCAGATAGAGCACCCTGGGTGGATAGGGCGGCCCCGCCTCGGGGGATGCAGAGCCGGGGGATCTGGTAGGCTGGTGCGGGGTGAGAAAGAGAGCTTCAGGTGGGAGGTAGCGCTCATGGTGTGCGGTGGATGCCTGAGAGAGTTCCCCGTTGGTATGGAGTAGAAAAAAGAATATACAAAAATAAATAAATAATGGGTGAGGGGGTCCTACTGCCATCCAGTTTTACTGCTGGAAGAGACTAAAGCAAGGGGGGGTCAAGTGACTTGCTTAGGGTCACACAGTGAACTAGAGGCTGGGATGGTATTTAATCCTGGGATCTTCTCGTCTCAAACGTTCCATGCATCCTGCTATACCAGCTCTCTTGGTGGATGTCAGCTTCTTGTTCATCTTTACAAAAACATAAACATAATAAGTGATTAATTGAGAATTGGCAAGGCCTGGGGACCATCAGGCTACACGGTGCTCCAAACCAGATCAAGTAGTTTGGAGACTGAGTGCCAGTAGTCACCCCCAGAGGACTGTTAGTCATTGTTTGACAATTTCTATTATAATGTTATATGACAGCACAGAGACTGCATTTAGTAATTGTTCATTACAATAACAGGGATATCATACAGAGACTGACACTTGTAAAAGGCACTATCAGTTTTAGCAGGGGCAGTGGCTCAGTAGGTTGAATGCATGCCTCTTGGGCTGGAAGATTGGAAAGTCATGGGTTTTATTCCCACATCAGGAACCTGGGCTGTTACTCAGTACACATTTTGTAATGTAGCACTTGGGGACGGGGTGCTGCACTGTTAAGGTGCCATCTTTCAGATGAGACATTAAACAGCAACAATCGCACTTCTTTTAAAGAGTCCCAACCGATGCCTTATCCTACCTGGAAAGCTACACCCTCATATCTTATACATTTTATTTGTCTCCATGTCAGCAGACAACTCTTTTCCTGTACCTGTTGGGGATATATGTGTTTACTTTAGTTTGTTTCCACTGTTCACTCTAGTCCCCCGTAACTATCCTGGGGGGGGGGCTCCATTTTATGGTTGTTGAAATCCCACTGTCCATGAGAGCTGTATTAGTAATGAGAACATGATGTAACAGCACTCATTTATACCATGTATCTCTATGCTGAAAGTACAGACATCCTGAAAAAAAAAAAATATCTAGAAACACACAAACGGCATGCAGTTTGAAGGGAAGAAACCTGCTTTATAGCTCAGACAGTTTGAAAAGCTAACTGAAGGTAAATATGGTATTTCACACCTTGCTGCAACATGTTTTGTTGACCTCTAATTATGCAGACAGGCATACTGTGGGATCTAAAGGGTGCTGACACATTATGCTCTTATTTGCTAATGCAGCTCTCGGGGACAATGAGGTTTTGACAACCAGAAAAAGGAGACCCCCGAGGAAGTTACAGGGGACTAGCATGAACAGTGAAAATAAACTAAAACAATCACACAGATCTCTAACAGCTACAGGAAAACAGTCATTTGTCAATATGGAAACAAAATGTACAAGATGTGAAGGTGTAGTTTTCCTTTAAACAGTCCGTGTCTTTAACATTTTCTGTGCTGTAGATGATGAAGGGGAAGGCATTATAATTCATGTATTGGAGGAGCCGGCTGCCATATCCTTTCCTCTTCCTGGTATTGCAAGCTGAAAGCTCCACTCTGACATTTTGTGACATAGTTGTTTGTAGAGCACAGAGACATGCTGCATTTAAATGAATGGGGGCAAGTTTTAAATGCTTTTTGTCATATTTTAGAAGTCCACTGGGGTCAATTCAAAACCACCACTGAACTAGCAAGTCTCATAAGGCCCTGCATGAAACAAGTAAGGATATATGTCATGCTTCTTTTGTCCTGCTTTATGAAACCCAAAGGGACCTGAAGTGAAAATTAGGACTGAACTTCTGTTTTGCAAAGGGCCCAAAGGGCTCTGTGCATCCAGTTTCACACTAGGTCAAATTACCCTGTACATCTTGCTTCACACAGAGTTAGAGGGCCCTGCACATCCTGCTTCACACAGGGCCAAAGGGCCCTGCATGTCCAGCTTCACACAGGGTCAGAGGCCTTGTATGTTGTGCTGCACACAGGGTCAGAGGGCCCCGCATGTCCAATTTCACACAGGGTCAAAGGGCCCTGCATGTCCAATTTCACACAGGGTCAAAGGGCCCTGTACATCCTGCTTCACACATGTCAAAGGGCCCTGCATATTCTGCTTTACACAGGTTCAAAGGGTGCTGCATGTCTTGCTTCACACTTGTCAAAAGGCCCTGCACGTCCTGCATCAAAGGGCCCAGTGCAAACAAAATTATGAATGCTATGCTGCTCTGTATGAAGTTTATTATGAATGATCTTCTGCAGGCCCTCCGCGAAGAAAGTTCTGACAGATTCCGCTGGTCCTGTGTGGTGCAGCAGAGTTGTTGGTTGCTGCTGCAGATCTGTAGCATGAAACAGCAGATCCATAGAGCATTTATTTATGTATTTATTTGTTTGTTTACTAGGTAAGTGCACTGATCCCAGGGGCAGTTTCAGGTATGACCTGGGCCATGGAGATAGCCTATAGGTAATACTGTTAGGAAAATACATTTTCACAGGTACAAAACTGGTATAGTGCATGTGCAATACAGCATACATTACAGAGAAGGAAAATACAAACAAGAAATCGAAACAGCAGAAAATATTCAGTGCAGTATCACAGGATTACAACATTCACATGAACCTCAAACTTAGGAATTGAGGAGTCCACATCAGGGAATGTGGAGACTAGATATTCACCCGGGAGGGGGGGGGCAGGTACATGTGGCAGAGGCCATCAAGGTAGTTTTACAGTTTGTTTTGAATGCTAGATATGAGTCTAGAGAGCGAAGGGGGCAGTGGCGGCTCTACACCAGGGCCCGCCAGGGCACGTGCCCCGGTATAAAAATGCTGTGCCCCAGTTGGTGCCCCATATGCTGCAGAGCTTCCCCCATAGTAACAATATATCAGTGCCCTGGCTGCAATTTGCTGTGCCCCAGCTGTGCCCTGGTAACCATTTGTGGCTAGAGTCACTGCTGGAAGGGGGGGTAGGTAGGCTTCCACAATCTGGGAGCTACAGAGGAGAAAGATTTGCTACCTAGGCAAGTAGAGATCCATGGGACCACTAAGGGGGGGGACACTAGAGGTCCGAAGACTTTGTGGGCAGCTGTTTAGTTTGATCACGGAAGAAAAGGGGAACAGGCCACCACTTCTTATAGCATTGTCTATAGTGCATCTGAGGAAGTAGTTGTTGCTGGCCTGCAGGGGGAGCCATCTTAGGGACTGGTAAAGGAAGCAGTGGTGTGTGGAGTAGGGCGCCATTAGCACAAATATACAAGTATTGTTTTAGGCGGCAGTTAGCCTTCCGAGGAGCTGGGAGGAGATGTGAGTGTAAACATGGGCACAGCAGTCCATAAGAGAAAGGAGGTTGCCTAGGGCTATGGCAGCCCTGGCCTCCTGAGATAAGTAGTGCTTTAGATGGAAACTCGTGCTAGTTTTTGGTTGAGCCTGTGCAGGGTGTTGTTGATGTGTACAGAGAAAGTTAAGAAGGGGTCAAGGGTGACACCCAGGTACATGAAGAAGGGTACGTTTTCGAGGGTGGATCCATCTGGGGATAGAACTGTCAGAGTAGCTTGAGTATTTGTAACTTGACCTTGGGTCATGAGGCTGTGGCTGGAAGGAGGTTGGCATTAGGGAAGAAAACCCCAAGGAACACCAGACCACCAATTTGTGAAGACTCATGAGACTTTGATTTCATTTCTGCACTTCATCTACTTTGTGTTTTTAAACTCTAATAGATGCACTAATGTACCTTTTTCCAATTCATATATGAACAAATGTGTGTTTATTTCTTTAAAACCTGGCTTTCCAGCCTGCTGCATGGTGTCAAGCAGTGAGGCACCTACTTGGCACATTGGTGACCTATGCTCAAGTCTCAAGCCCGGAAAATCAGAGCAGAGGCTGGCTGGGAGGGTGATAAAGTGTCCTCATGGTAGCTCTCCTCCTGCGGGAGGGTGCAGTGGAGCACCACTCGGAGAGTAACACCTCGTGGTGCTGTGCAGAGCCTTGCCAGTGGAGATGACCACACGTCAGCTGGCTCTGCCTGCAGGGCATAGCCACAGTGTGCATCATTGGGGTGTGGGGAGGGGTCCAGAAAATGGAAAAAAAACACCCATCTTGGCCTGCTGGATGACAGCTGCCTGGTTCCCCCATGTCAACAGTCCCTCTATCACAGGGCCCTGCCCCATCCCTGTATGCCTTGGAGGACACTCCCAGGAACTGTCACTCTCCTCCCACTGGCCAGGAGAAGGGTGCCCCCTGGCAGGGATCAGTTGGACCCTACGAGGCCACAGAGATAGCCAGGGGAGTCAGGTGATAGGAAGCGGCAGTGAAGGGTGAGACTTGCAGGCACAGTGAGACAGTGAGCAGCCAGGAGTAGCAGGTCAGGGGGGGTGCAGGGAGGAGCAAAAAATAATTGCTTTATTGCCAGTGCCCTTCCCGGAGAACCCTATATAGTGGAGCAGGGTGTGGCCTAGGGAGAGGACAGGGATCACCACTCATTGCCGGCATGGACTATGCGGGATTGCCAGTCTAAGACACAAGGAGTGTTTTCTGGATATGGGGAGAGGGTCAAGTAGAAAATGTGGTCAGGTTGTTATTTTCGCAGGCAAGAGGAGAAAGTATGTTAAAAGAAAGTGTTTTTCTTTTATTTCTGTTTATGCCCCCTTCTCTCTCCAGCCTCTCCAAGTCCCTCTGGCCCCGTGCTAGCCTCCCCCAAGCCTCCCTGGTCAAAGTCACCTACGTCCATGGAGCTCTGGCTTCATCCCCCATGTGGGTTCAGGGAAGGAGGCTTCCCCCGAAATCATGCATTTCATCAGGCAGGCGCCGCAGTCCAGAGAAGCGGAGGACTGGGGAGCTCGGGCAGGCCATTGTTATGGAGATGCTGGGGCTAATTTCCTTGGTTTTCACCCTATGCCAGGAGACGTCGCATACGAGGATGCCAAGGCAACCCTGCCCACGTTGTGCATGTGTCCAGTCACTGGTGTCAGCAGCATCTACTCCCTCTCACTGACGTTGCATCCGCACTGCCACCTGTGGTCACCCAGATGGCAGTATTGTGGCAGAAGTTGGCACCCTCCCACCCTGGAGGAGGAAAATGTTCTCTGGGATGCCCAGTCCTCCCCCATCCTGGTTGGTCCCCAATGACCCGAGCTCGTTCCCAAACTCGGGTCACCGGTATTGTGAGTGGTAGCGCTACCACTGTGCTGATGAGCCAGCCATAAAGAAAGTGTTTTTTGCCACATTTATGACTTTGGCAATGTGATTTTGACAAAGTAAAACAGAGGGGCAGAAAGTGAAAGAGATGCGTGAGCGTTGACATTATGAAACTTGTCAGCGGGAGCCAATACACAACTGAGCAACTGAATTCTAATTGTGCTGTTCAGGCTGCCCACTCTGACCAATGGTGACCTTCTGCATGGATAAATTCTGGCATGGGGGACCTAGACTGAGTATAAATGAACTAGGTCTAGGGACCCTGAATTTATCCTCACCGGTGTTGCATAAATATACACATTTTTTAAATACATATCTCTGTAACAGATAATCCACTGCAGGGTGTGCAATCATGCTCTGATATATGCATGCCTTGGTGTGTGTTGTGAGGCAGGAGGCCGCAGTTCGAGTGTGTTCAACCAGCCAAGGCATGTGTATAACAGAGCGTGACCACACATCCTGTAGTGGATTATCTGTCTTATAAAATGGCCAAGACTGTTATGGAGGGGGTGAGAAATAGAAAAAAGTGCAGTTGTGTGGTCTGTATGGGATTAATGCACAGTAATGTGGTGTCTCATCCAATCAGGAGACAGCATTTTTAGTGATTCTTTTCACCCATTTTGTGTGTGTGTGTGTGTCTGTATATACATAATTATATATACGTACATATACGCACATATATACATAGTATATGTATAAATATTTACTATTACTACAATTAAAGAAAAAGTGATATTTTTGTAGCAGTAACTGATACATGCAGAGGTACCCCCTCACCTCCCGCATTGGGCAGCATTGTTTACACCACTTCACATGGAAAATGTATGAAAGTTGTGACTGGTCACGTCACAGTTTCCTACCGTGCAGAAAAAGAGGAACTGAATTGCCGTAACTTCCTATTTTGCAAGTGGTGATTCAATACCATCTACTGTATTTATTTCCGATCCTGCTTAAATATGTGCCTGTATGTGACTCGGTTGGCTACCTACCTTAAAGCAGAAATCTAGGTTCTCACTCTTGTTTTCATTTCCTTCTCTCCCCATTCTTTTTTTTTTTTTTTTGTTAGTTGTTTAACCCAGAATAGCACACTAAGCTGAAAGCTTTTTTTTGTCATCAGATTTGCAGCTCAGAGCCTTAGACCACTGCGCTATACTGCCTCCAGTTTGTCCCCCTGACGATGGGGTCACCACGACAACATCTTTCCTCTGGTCAGGAAGATGGATGAGCCGAGTGGTGACCATTACAGCTCCTTGGTCAGCCAGTTGGGGAGGGGGGCATGGGGTGCAAATGGTGGGTGACCCATGGATTCCCTCTCAGCTAGCTGTCTTATATCTGCTGCCCAGTGGGCCCCAGATGGCTCCAGTATGGGGTTCCAGGGCTCACATGTGAACCCTGATCTGACATGTGGCAGGGCTCGATGCTGTTTTTAGGAGAGGTTCACTGCCCTACTTCTCACTGGTGTACTGTAGGGTTACCACCTTTTAAAGGGGAAAGTCAGCACTAAGAACCCAAGTGTGGGGTGGGTCCCAATTTGCACTTCGTATGCAAACACATTTTTTTTAGTTAACTGTTTACTGCAGTACAGTAGATTGTGTCAGACTGAGTCTGCTGACTTGTAAGCTGACATTTTCTTTGACTTCAAATCCCAAAATCTCCTACAGCTGACATCAGAACAGGACTGCAATAGTGGGAGATTTAGCTTTCATAAGTTCAGATCAAATGTTTGCTGGTCCTGCTGTTCTACCAGTGCTGAGTACAGACCTTTGTGATTCTATGAGTCCATGCTTTATGTTGCCCATTTCTGTATTACCCTGTTCCTGTGTTGTCTTGTCCCATATTGCCCAGTCTGTATTACTTTTTGCCTGTATTGCCTTGCCTCATCTTGCCCCATCCACATTTTGACCTGCCTTATATTGTCCTGTCCTCATATTGCCTTGCCCCCTATTACAGTGCGCAGTTATTACCCTGGCTCCTATATTGCCCTGTCCCTGTATTGCTAGGTATTTTAGCTATGATGTGTTGAGACCCAGAAACTAGTAGTAGTCTATGTTACAGATTTCAGTTCTTGACCCAACCAGAAGGCAATCACAACAACAGCCAACATGCATTTTGAAGCATGTATCAGGTAGGTCCCTAGGCCCTTTTGAGGAAGCACATGTGTTCCTCCCAGCATCTTTTTGCCTTGCAGCTTCCAGCGAGGGTGGGGGGAGGTGGTGGTTGTGGGGGAGTGCTATCATCAAATGGTTAGAGACACTGTGAACCCACCCCTTAGGCCTCAAAGCAGCTTTAGTTTACAAAACACATTTAATGACTGATGATATTCTGTACAGATTGCTGAAATAGCTGGTAGTTTGATTGCTATATCTGTTTTCTTTTAAAAAGTAAAAAGACAGACTACCCACCATACTGAAGTTACCACACAAAAAATGTTTGTTTTCATTTTTTGATCAACACCCATTGGATCCTTCCTGGACTTGAGAACACACCAACAGGGTCTAGCTACTTATGATGCAGTGGGTGGAAAGGAGACTATTGCACCATGAGTGGCTGCAGTATTTTGTAGTGTTCGTTATATTCATAAAGTACACAAGAAGATGAAATCAAAGATTTGAAACAAAACAAGTCTGGGCATAATTACACTATTCATGTGTATTTCAGTTCTGTTAGAAGGGAAGCAGATAAGGCATTGTCAGTGAATTTTAGAGAAGGTAAGCAATCATAAAATGTGAGTTTTCAACTAGGTATAGCCCCCACCATTGTCTAGGGGTATGTAGGTGAAAGTCTGGGGAGGGGCACATACAGCAGAAGATTACACTCGTTTACCCGGTTCATTTTGAGTTGACACTGGGGGGGCTATCGGCTGCGGGAGCAAACTGGTTAGAACAATTATGTAGGGTTGCATTAATTAAGTTCACTGTTCACACTGATCAAAAGCGCAAAACTGATTTAAGAATAATAAAACCAAGTCACTCTATGGAGTGTTGGGAAACAATGTCCTTTGGGTGAGCTTTGTAACACACGGCCAGGGCCAAGATTACGTGCTTCACAGAAATTGATCCAGGGATCCAAACTGCACAGTGCTCCCTGGAGCTGAATCAGGCTCTAAGTGATTATGGCAGCAACACATCCAGAAGAAGTTGAATTCTTCACCGACCACTTTAGCTGTAACTCCCTCCTGCACAAAACTTGGGACACAACTACTTGACTGCCTCTCTCTTAGCTGCTTCCCAGTGAGCAGCCCACAGAACAGCATTTACAGGAGCTGCTCCTGGCGGTCTCGTACACCCGCAGCACTGGGACTTCAGGGGCCATTCCTGAGCTGCTGACAACAATCCAGTTGGACACAGGACAAGTCCCAGTGGTGCCCAGGAAGCAGGCTGCCACCACTGCTACCTCACAAACCTGGGCCCTCACCACCGACCTGTGCACCACGACCCTGTGGCAGCCGACTGGCCTTGCGATGCTGGAACCCCCCCCCCCATACCACCCTACCTCGGTGCCAGGGATCACAAGGCAGGCTGTAGTATACTCTGGGCCCCAGCTCCCACTCCTCCATGGCGTAGAGGTCCTCAGGCCTGCACCCCCCCCCGAACGCTCACTACTTTGCCGGACAATGGGGCAGTGGGCCTGGGTGGTCATCGCCCCACCATGGCCAAACTGGTGGCTGTCCCAAACCGGGAGCCTTCTTCCTGTGCTCCTTCTCTCCAACCCCCCCTTTGGCACCAAAACCCTTACTTTTATATTACTTGGGCCCCAGGCCGTACCTGCCAGCAAGCAGTCCCAAAGCCCCAGGCAGCCTACCATGGGACTAGGACTAGTAAGCTCTCATAGGGGGCTTACATAGAAATAATATGATGAAAAAATGGTTGACAGTGTCCCTTTAACAGATTAAAGGTGTACATAAGGAGACACTTTCTGTAAAGCTGTGTGCAGCGACACTGTTGTTTATATGCAGATGTGAAGCCACAGCATCCTGCCTGATGTCTGCAAAGATTTCTTTTGCCATACAACTCGAGTGTTGCTGTAGCAAAAGGCACCATTTTCATATGTACTTTTATTTATTTAAAGGGCCCCTGACACTTTGAGAAGAACTTTGAGCCTAGAGCAGCTTATACTTCTCATTAGCTCTGCATTTCACGTCCCCATCATTTATTACTGAAGTCATCTGCATGAAAACAGGATAGTTGCTCCTTGAGGGTTCCTTCGCTCCTGTTGCTTATTCCTAATCTGATGTCACAATACTCTGCTTGTGACATCACAATTATTCTCTTGGCAACAGACTGTGATGTCACAACAGCGTATTATAATTTCAAGTAGGGAATAAGCTGAACAGGTAGCTGAACTTTACGGGATAAAGATCTTATTTTTGCAGGAATTTCTTCAGTAATAAATATTGGAGAGGAGAAATATATAGAGCATATATGAAATGCAGCCTGAATTAAGTTTAAATATTATGTTTTCAGACGTTTTCCCAAATGCAACACATGCTTTTTAAAGGGGAACTAGAGTCAAAATTTATAGAAAAAAAATGTTGTGCAGAGTTCTATATATGTATTCCTAGTGTGTCCTTCCATTTGTTTGCCGTAAGGAGTTTTTTCTAAATTTGATTGCTGATTTGTGGCTCTTATGGATTCCCTTGTTCCAATTTTGCATTGCCTTCTTTTTTCTGTCCCAAATGAGTGATGTGTTTGTGTCCATTAATTCAACAAGTGCTTTTGTTTTTGTGAAGTTAATAGCACTGTGATTTTTAAGTAACTCTTCTTGTCCAGGGAGCACTAATGAGGGCTACATGTACAGATGGTAAACACCTGAGGGATAACTGAGTGGGCTACTCTGCAAGTAAACAGCTAGAGTCTTCACTAATTGTATCATTTGTGACATGGGGTAATCTTGTGCGCTTTTTAACGGTTGTGTGTAGTCTGATAAAATGAAAAGCTTTAAAAACAAAATATTCACTTCTGCTGGCTAGACCTAGACACATCATCTGGAGTGTTTTTTACCACCTTAGGAATATCGCCTGGATCAAACCCTTAATTCTGCCTGATGACCTGCCCTTACTGGTACACGCCTTTGTAACGTCTAAACTTGACTACTGCAGAGCTTTTTACCTTGGGGTTGATACATGGGTTCTTTGTCACCTGCAGCTGGCACAGAATGTGGTGGCCAGGTTGCTGACGGGCCTTCCTAGATCTTGTCATGTGACATTGGTCCTGCGTGACCTGCACTGGCTGCCAGTGTGATGGAGATTCACCGTCAAGGTGGGCTTGCTCACCTTTAAGGCCCTTTATAGGTCGGGCCCTAGTTACCTGAATGACCTGCTGACTCTTGTCTGCCCTGTGCGCTCACTCCGCTTCTCCACCGAGGGCCTCCTGGTGGTTCCCAGGGCCTGGCTGAAGACCACTAGAGACTGATCATTTGAGGTGGTGGGCCCAGCTCTGTGGATCTCGCTTCCAGATCCTTGGGGGAGGCCCTGTCCGTGGAGGTGTCTAAATGAGGTCTGAAGGCGCATCTGTTTAGAGAGGCATTTGCGAATTGCGTCTGAATCCTAAAAACAGCAGACTACTGAACTGTTTATTTTAATCATGATTGTACTTATTTATTGTTGTTGTTATTGCTATATGTTTTGTATCTGATATATTTATCTCTAACTCTTGCCTGCATGTACAGCATCCAGAGCCTCTGGGAATGGGATAGGACACTACAGAAATGATGTTTTGCTTGCTTACTTACTTACATACATATCTAGAAAGAAAAAGGGTTGGATTCAAGAGAGTTATTTAGTTGAAGTCAGAATATTAGACTCCTAACAAGAAGTTGCTGCTGCTGCAGTTATTACTGTCTTAAATCAATAGTACTGGACGCATCAGGCATCACTGTCACATGGGACGGGGGCACTGTAGGACAAAGAAGAGCAATAAAATATTCAAACATGGAGATCCCCAGGGGCCATAAAACTAGCAGGCAAATTTAGAAAACACACCCACTAGCAAACAAAGGGAAGAATACACTAGGAACACACACACACGAATCAAACCACTCTCCACAACATATCTTTTTTACAGGTTTTGACTGTGGTTCTCCTTTACTCACTCCATCCCTGGCCTCCAGGAACTCTAAGAATAGAAACAGTCTGTTGCTCAACCGGAATTCAAAATGGCTGCAGTAGAGGAAGCGAGTATAAGCTTAACCAGAGGAGAGAGGGGACATGATAGAAACTTTCAAGTACCTCAAGGGAATAAACAAAGTCCAAGAGGGTAGCATCTTCCAGAAAAAGAGATGTGCAAGAACAAGGGGGCACAATTTGAAGATTGAGGGAGGACGGCTCAGAGGTAATGTGAGGAAGTATTTTTTCACTGAGAGGGTTGTAGATGCATGGAACAGCCTCCCTGAGGAGGTTGTGGAGTCAAGAACAGTGGGGGACTTCAAGAATGCATGGGACAGGCATAAGGCAGTCCTAGTGGGGGGTAGGAGGAAGTAAGCTGTTTAACTAGGATCTGCAGCTTATCTGTTAGGTAGAAAAATGGGCAGACTTGGTGGGCCAAGCGGTCCTTATCTGCCATCAAATTCTATGTAACCAGGAAAATCTCAATGGAGCTGGCAACCAGGGGTGTTGCGCTTAAATACTAGAAATAATAGGGTACTTGTTAATATTGTTCCCTGTTTGAGGGTATTTTGGGAGAAAATATTTAAGGGCACTAAATTTTTTCCCCAGGTGGCCAGCGTTAGTTGTTCGGTACTTTTCATTTCCTGCAGTCTCCGCCCCTCCGCAGCCACAGTCGTGTCCTGCTCTCCGCTCCCCTGGCTATTCTCATGCACACTTTCAAACTAAAATGGCAGGCACCTAATAGTCTCCCAGGAGCAAACGCCTTCTCTCTATAGAACCGCCCTTTCTAGCAGACCCCCACAGTCCACAACATATTCGTATTGACTTCCTCTTCCAAGCCATTGTTTTAGGGGAGGGGGAGTAGTAGACAAAACCAGGCTACCTCAGTCATCCCTCCCACCTAAGCGGTAGAACAGTATCCCCATTAGGCTAATGCAGTCACCATATTATTAGCGAGTGAGGCACCCAACTAGGTGGGGGAGGGGCAGGCTTTTTAATTGGTGACACTAGGCAGACTGAGTTTTTTTTTAATATAGAATAATATATGGGGTGGTGTCTGTAACAAGAATTTTACACACACCCGAGGTGTTGGCTCCCACATAGGCCCCAAGCGCGAAGCTCGAGGGGTTTATCTAGGCATCCTACACTGAGGGTGTGTGTAAAATTCGACTTTACACATCACTTCATATTTTATTATGTATAATTGCTCAGTTTCCCTTTTTCGCCACAGCAATTATATAAAATAGCAGGTGTTCCAGTGCGGCTGTGCTCAGGTTACGTTTTAGCTCGGTCCCCACATTTATAATGTCTGAGGTTTTTAAAATGTTTTTCAGTGTTTCTTTAGCCTGGTAAATGTGCAAAATGTCCAACATTTTTTACAAATAACTTACAGGCGAATCCCACTGGCGGTGGAGTTTTGGGTGAGAAGGCAAACAGCAAGTGGTCAGGAACGGACGGACTGCGGCAGGCTCATGTGCTGAGTGAGGGAAACCCTACGCACGTTTGCCGTTATAAACACTCCTTTATAATGGGAAATTACACCACAGGTTTCCCTATGGGAAAACGGGAAAGGCAGTTATTATAGCAGTTTTACTGATACATATACATAACATCGCAAACCATGAGCAACAACATAGAGGTACAAGCAAAAACATGGACCTAGTAAACCAAGACAACAAAAAGGAAATAAACAGCAATGCATAAAAACATTTTTGCCAGGGTGTATACGATGACGATGACACTGACCCCGCAGTACGTAAAGTACGCGAATGGATCACATGGGAAAAATACTTGTGAAAGATTTGTGGAGTTTTTTTTTTATTTTGTAGCTCCTAAATCTTGAAATTGCAGTGATGGAGGTAATGTAAGGAAGTATTTTTTCACAGAGAGGGTTGTGGATGCATGGAACGGCCTTCCGGAGGAGGTTGTGGAGTCAAAATCAGTGGTGGAATTCAAGCATGCATGGGATAGTCATAAGGCAATTCTGGGGGGTTGGGGTAGGAAGAAGTAGGCTGCTGGTTAACTAGGATCTGCAGCTTATCCAGTAGGTAGGGAAATGGGCAGACTGGGTGGGCCAAGCAGTCCTTATCTGCCGTCAAATTCTATGTTTCTATGTTAAAGAATTTGAAAAGGCAGACTAAATGGCCGGTCTGCATAGCATCTTCAGGAATCAGGACCGCAACGGCTGCCCCTTCCCCGGATGTGTGTCTTGCTCACTGATATAGTCAGATGGCTGCATTAGCTCTATGAGAATGGTGCATTGTGTGTTACTGAGAGGGGAAAGATCGAAGGTCTGGTTTTGAACTCCAGTTGACCCACTGCCCAAATCATGGGTCGGGAGTCGGGGCTGGGCTCTGGCTGTACCACAGCCTGTGGTCACCTAGGTGGCACTATAGTAGCAGAGACTGTTGCCCACCCTCCTCCCCTGCAGCAGGAAAGTATCCTCTGGGTCATTGACACCCCCAGCCAGATGGCTCTGATATCAGGGCTCATTCTTGAACCCGGGTTGCTAACGTTGTGGTGGTAACCCACAGCTGTTCCAACTGACCAGCTGGAGCGAGATTTTTAAATTATTTTTCTTAAAAATATGGCCCAGTAGCAAGTACCAAATAACACAGAGTCAATATCTCTAGGCACGAGATATGAATAACCTAGGTGAGTATCTGGAGGGGCAGAGTACAAATAACATACAGTCAGGTACCTGGGGGTGCACAATACGAATAACGTGTAGGTGAGTATCTGGAGGGGCCCAGTACAAATAACATACAGTCAGGTACCTGGGGGTGCACAATATGAATAACGTGTAGGTGAGTATCTGGAGGGGCCAAGTACAAATAACATACAGTCAGGTACCTGGGGGTGCACAATACGAATAACGTGTAGGTGAGTATCTGGCATAATTAAGACTTCCGCTATGTGGTGAGCAGATATAGTGATTAGCGGCTTCAGCGAGCAGGACTGCGGGCGGGTGGGAAAGAGGTTGGGGAAGATCTTGGGGCGTTCTTGTTTCATCTCCACTGCAGACTGGTACTGTTTTTGGCCCTGAGGAGAGTGGACAAGTAGCATTGCTGTATAAAGAAAATAAAACTTGATGCCTGCTGCATATAGTTTCGATTTTCTTTGTATTCCCCCTTGCTTAGCTCTGGTTTGAGGGCTCAGATAGCTGAAAATAAAGATCCTACTGCCTTCCCATCATAGTTCCTTGTTCTCACATAATTTATTCTGTATTTGGTTCTTATCCAGAAAGTTTAAGAGCCTGAAAATGATCTGCCTAGGCCTCCCTCCAGGGTTGGGCATTGAACGTAGGGCTCTGTGCGCCTTCTCAGTGATATACATTGGCCCAATGAGAGACAGGTTAGCTAGTTTTACACATAAGCATTGGATAAAAAGGATGGTGTCTGTGCCTGCTGCTCGTTTAGGAAGACCAGCCAGCACCAAGTTGTTCCTGCGACTGTGACCTTCCTGATCTTTAGTGTGATCTTTTCATCTTCGAAGCTTCCGACAGAGGCTCATAATTTCAGCCTCAGGCCAGTCAGCTCAGTCCTCGAGTGAGCTGACACGGCTCTCAGAATCCGCCATGCAGCATGTCCATTCAGTGCATGCGGGGCGGAACTCTTGGAAGTCTCTGGTGAGTTTGAAGATTGCCTCCTTTGTAGTGTCCGGGTCCCTGGAGAGCTTTTCAGCTAAGTCTAAATTCATTTTTGTGAGTGGCAGGCGAAGCTGGTGAATTGGAAAGTTTACGCCTTTTTGCAGCTTGGGTTGTCTGGCTGTCAGTATGTGGTGTAGCAAGCCGGTCCAAATCTGTAGATTCTGATTCCATTTCTACTGACATATTTGGCATTTTCTGATAGTAGAGAAGTTTTAGTCTCCGTTGCTGTGGTTCTTGAGTCAAGGTTTTAAGCATTCAAAAGACAGAAATTAGTGGTGGTGACTCAGGGATCCAAGGGGAAAAGGCACCATTCAGTTCAGAGGCATTATGTGACTCCCCACTCCTTGCTAAACTGAGGGAGAAAAAGGGAAAATGGACCCAGTGGGAGTGCATCACATTGTCTCACTGGTGAACTGGGTTTGAGAATGGACATGAGGCACTGGGTTGGTTTGGCCATGGAAGGGGCAGCACTGCCAAGGATGGCACCTCCTAGCCTGGGGAGTGATAACACTGACTTCTGCTGCGGCAGCAACTTGTGTTGTGTGCTGCGGAGCTTGTCTCTCTGCAGGGGTGTGCTGTATGCATGAGTGTGGCCAACAGAGATACTGCTTGATACCTCATGCAGGGAATCGGGCCATCTAGGGGAGGAGACTGCCGGTGGCAAATGGCAGCCGTCATGGTAACCATGCTGGCAGTCATGGGCTATGTGCTTCTGCTGGACCCTCCCAGCACTATGTAAAGGTGGTGTACGGTGCCCAGAGCCTCCGGGATGGGCGTCCTTTAAATAAAACTTGCCTTGCCTTGCCTTGAAGATAGGTGGGTAAAGGGGCTGAAAGGCTACCAGAGACAGTTGGAGTGGGGCTGCTGGCAGGAGGATAAAAATCTGTAGAGATAGAAAAAGGGAAAACTGAGCTCATCCTTCAGTTGACTTGTCCTGGCCCCCAACGCTTCCTCGTCCCAGGCCTGCCTACCTGGCAGAATCCATTGACATTCCAAGCAAGAAAGACAGCAAGATTCCAAGTAAGAAACACAGGGTTGTGTGTCTGCTCCTACGACAGTCAGATGGCGGACAGCTCCCTGCTACAGGGCTGGAGCGTGCTGCTATAAATACTGATACTGCCCAGTGCATGTACTTGGAGTAGCACAATGTGTTGGCACGCTGCAGCGTGCCTGTTGACTTAATTGGGGGTTGGGGTTGGACAGGCCGTAGAGTGGCTTGCCCAGTTGTGACTGGAAGTATGCTCAGTCATGCAGTGTTGCAGTTCAAACCTTGGTTCAGAGGTCGGGGTTTGTGTTCCGATTAGTCCAGTCTGGTGTTTGGGAGTTCTGATTTGGAATTAGGTTTGGACTTGGCTAATTCTCTCAAACTAGGGCTTGGCTACTGGCTATTTGGCAATGCCTGTACTCATCTCGAACTCAGTGCGGACAGCATGTGAGGAAGATCAGCTTCCTTCAGTACACATTATATTCATAGACAGAGGGTGGCAGTGGGGAGGTGGGGGGATGGGCTCAATAGAGGAAGATGCCTCAGTGAACTGTGAAAGGAGTGACCTAACCTGCGGCACACAAATACCAACAGCACTTGGCTACTCATGGGTTGCAGTGAATAGACACATACAGATACAGATACAGAAAGGGTATTTATTTATAACTACTCCAGTTAATAGAGCTACTTCCAGAACCTAAAAGACAGAGACAGGACTTGGCAGATCAACACAGCTGTGCTGATCAGATATAACTGAGTGCAAAACATGATGCATTTCCCCCTTCCTCCCACAGTCGACTGCAGTTACATGACTGCTTGGTGACTGAGCGATTCTCGAGTCATAGATGTCAAGTTGGTTCTTCACTTTCTGGGAAGATACAGGAACATATATAGCAGATGTGAGACAAAAAAGATCGGGGTGGGGTGGGGACCACCCTGTTCCTCTCTTACTATCGAGGCAGCCGGAGGACCCAGCATCATGTAAACAACTGGAGGGGAGGCTTCACGTTGGACAAGTATTTTTAGGGATTTACTTCAGATGTTCACGCCCAGAAGAGAATACGTTGAGCTGTGAACAGCACATTTCCAGTGGTGTCCCAGTGAAAGGTACATGATATTCACAGAACAAAGTACGAAACTGCAGAATTGCAATAGACAAATTGAAGAACAGTAAGGTTGTCTGATGGGTGCATCACACTCCCGTGCCCGTAATCCGGGTCCGGGAATGTGCATGAGAAGCTGGCTGGGCAGTCCAGGACAGCGGTACAGTGTTGGGAGGGAAGTCATCGCGTTCTGCCACTCATGCGGCCCCCTGCGGTGAGCTGGGGAAGTTTTCCTTCACTGGGGATCCTGAATGTGTCAAGGCTGGAACTGGACTACACATGATGCCAGGGGAGGTGAGTGGGGTGAAAAAGGCAGCCAGTAGGATGATACCTCTGGGGGCTGCAGGCTCCACGTCCTTGACAGGA
Organism: Neoceratodus forsteri; assembly: GCA_016271365.2. Lineage (NCBI taxonomy): Eukaryota > Metazoa > Chordata > Ceratodontiformes > Ceratodontidae > Neoceratodus > Neoceratodus forsteri. The sequence continues at coordinate 54,686,098 of JADMNL010000033.1, forward strand.
CCCTTACCTTATCTGGATTGTGCTGGGAGGGGGGGGCTTCCCCTTCTGGCCCCACCATGGGGGAAGAAAATCAGTGGGGGATCACCGGACAAGTAAGTTCCAGAGAGGGTGGGTAATGGCTGAGTGGGGCCGAACAAAAAAAATGAGCAACAGAAAAGTTAGAAGCAGAAAACACTCAGACACAGAACACGTGAAAAACACTGAGACAGATTAATAACTAGGGTCCCCTTCCCTTCCATCCAGCTCCTCCCCTTCACTTCCTGCCTCCACTCTTTCCTACCCTGCCTGCTCGTGCCTTCCCACTCACTGTGTCCCTTCCCCCTCCCCATCTCCTTCAGCCCTCTTTTGCTCCTTTGCCCCCTTATCCCTTTACACCCTGGCCCACCTAGCACTTCCTCTTTTATCTCACGAGTCTTAATGACAAAGTCACTCTATGTGACTGCCTCTTCGACCTCTTTTCCCCCCTCTCTCTGTTCTATTTTTATCCTTCCACATCTGTTTCTCCTGCCCTATGTTCACTATGTCCTGAAAGCTGCATTGTTTATGCCTCCCTGACTTTCTTAGCAAATTCTCATAGCTGACTTTGACCTCTTATTCGTATGTTGTATGCCATCTTTTGTATGTTACCCAGTTCAGTTTGTTCACTCTCTGATTGTATTTGACGCAGAACCTTTGTAAAAGAACCTTTGGTTCAAAGGTATTTGTAATCCTAGTACATACTAAATAAATAAATAAATGAAAATAAATAAGATGCCAGCTGGGGTGGGCACATATAAAGTTTTAAGCCTCCAATTATCAATAGTGCTTGACCTCTCATAGGTCACAGTAAATAGACAATAACACTTACTGACAGGTATATATTTATAACTATTCCAGTTTCCAGAATTTGGGAGGTAGTGTAGCCTAAATGTTAGAGTACAAAGCTGTGAACGTGGAGACCCAGAAGACGTGGGTTTGAAACCCACAACCGCCACATGCATACTCTCCGATCCTGAGCAAATCACTTAGCCTTCCTGTGCTGTTTGCACTTTGAAAAATCCTTCTTGCAATCTAGGCCATTAAACAGCTGCCACTATAATTCGTTTGTAGTCTCCCATCCCTCATCCTTTTCTGATTATGCCTTTATCTTATGCTTCTCTTTCAGTGACTGAAGGGGAAGGGGTTAGGAGAGACGTCAGGAAGTACTTCTTTACTAAGAGGGTGCTAGAGTAGTGAAATAGGCTGCCCAGGGAGGGGGGCAGGGAGGATCAACATGTTCAAGACTGTGTGGGACAGATATTGGGGCCTGGTAAGGACAAAGGGGGCAGCAGAGGGGAAGGAGAGAGCAAGTGCAGTAAGGCAATAGGCCTGTAGGGCATCACGTAAATAACAGGTTAGTTTACACGGCAGACTGGATGCACTCAGAGTCTTTTTATGCTGTCACGTCTATGTATTTATTCAATGCTGCTCTTAACTACCCTTGGACAGACATCGCTTATCTCTTTCTGACCACCGGATGCTTTCCTTAGCAGAGCTGGGTTGAGACTGCTTGGGGAAAAGGGCAGTGGTCAGAAGGCAGCATTGTCCTGGTTGTAGCACAGAACTGTGAACAAGGAGATCACAGGTTCAACCCCCACCACAGCATGTGCCTCAGTGTGTGTGTGTGTGTGTGTGTGAGTGTGACCTTGAGCAACTGACTAGACCTCCCTGTGTTTCAGTCCTTCCAGTTGTAATACTTGAGTTGAAGGAGGACCCCATTGTAATTAAGATGTTGCACCTCAGTTGGGCTATCCAGGGTTAATAAATTGTAATAAAAAAAAAAAGGGGGGGGGGCAGCATCTCACCAAGCTTTTTACTAGTACCTGCATCTCGGGTTTAAACTGATATTACTGCTCCACCAGTAAGAACTTTATTAGTTGAGTAGCGTTGATCTAAACTGGGTGAACGTTTAAAATAAAAAAAAAAAAATGTTTAAAATCTGCTTCTGTTGTAATCAATAGAATGTGCCCCTGCGCTCTTCAACCTCATACATCACAAAATGTATGAGCATGGGGGCAGAGCTGTAAGTGCGGGGTACCAGGAATGGGAAGGGATTGGGCTGCCAGCTTCTCGATACAAAGATTTGCAGTCCCTTCCCCTACAAAAAGTATGAAGGTGGCTGGCCGGAGCCTAGCAGCCCAGCAAGCAGACAGCTTTTTTTCAGAGCTCCTCAGCCAGGGACAACAGCTACGGTCAGAATTCGTATTTTTGGGCAACTGCATGAGCAACTTCAACCTCAGCTGATGAAGACATCAAGAATAATTGTGGTGAGTTTGGTGATTATGGGTCATCCACAAGCTGCAAAACGCGATGGACCGGACCTGGACCATGATGGACCAGGACTCTCAACAAAGGGGGAACAACCATTATAGCCCTTTTCACTGGATGGAGACCAGCCTGCCTTGCTGGACTCATTACAGAGAGCATGCACCGCTTTAAGTCAGTCGAGCAAAAGAATAGAGAAAAAACACTAGATTGCTATATATAGAGTGGTTAGTAGTAGCTGAAAATAAAATTGAAGGCATGGCTGGACATGTGGCAGACTTGACAGCTGCAGCCAGAAAGGCACTAGCGGTGGCGGCTTCATCAGTGAAGAATAACGGGCTCATTAAGACCAGACTTGAACAACTGGAGAATGCCATCCAGACCCTGAATATTCGGATTCTCAGGGGTCCCAGCAGGCCCAGAAGGAGACAGTGTTGCCAGTTTTCTTGAGCAATGACTCCCAGAGGGATTTGGACTTGGCCATGTGCCTCAGATCATGAAGGCATATCGGATTAACCCACGGAGGGCTGTGGTGCAGATGGACCATGCACTGTCCTCATAGTGACTGGCTCTGTGGGGAAGAGAGATGAACTGCTGTGAGTGACTCGAGATCATGCCCTGGCCCTGGATGACCACAACATTATTTTTTTCCCTGACTTGTGCTTATGCCACAAGGGTTTCGAGGGGGTTACACATAAGGCTCGTTCACACGGCGAGAAAGTTGGATTGCCGCTGTGTAGATGGTTGCAGCCAAGTGATCTGAAATGCTGTGGAGCAGCGTTCACACAGCATAGCTGTAGAACGCTGCAGATGTTGCAAGAGCAGTTCCGGTGTTTTGAGGAGGGTTCCGGTGGGGTGCAGTCAACAGTACTACATTGGAGGGGGTCTTCAGACACGAGTTCAGCCAAAGGTAGTTTTAGGTACATTAAGCACAGCTGAATTCGGCCAAGTAGTTCTTTAAAAAAAAATGAGGGCTTTAAGTTGAGAAAACACGGTCCCATAGTGGAGCCATGACACTGGGCAACGTATTGGATGGTGCTGGCTGTTCACACAGCCAAGCAAGCCGGTGCAAAATTCCTACTCCATTGCGCAATCCCAAGAAAACAGGGATCGTGGGCACAACAGAACTCAAGTGGAAAATGGCAGAATGGTGGCATTCACATGTGCACAGGGGCACCGCTCTGGGCACTGCGCACCACCAGCACCTACTCAGAATATGCAGTGTGAAGGAGCCTTTAACCTCAAGAGAGGTGGGTGTCCAGTGTTGGCTTAGCTTTTCCACTTGCCTACTATATTTACAGTGAAAGACCAGATGTATTGTTTCACGGACCCTAGGGGGGTGGCTGTCTTTGCCAAGAAGCTTAACTGCAGATCAGCATCACAGGAAGCAGAGCAATTGGTGGAAGACAAGACCTGAAGTTTGCAGAGTAATCGCCAGAACTCTTAAACTATTTTGAACTTGTTTCATATGACATGAAGGGCTTATTGACTTTTCACATACCTGAACTGTTGGGACTGTTTCCATGTGCGGAGTTAGTTTGTGAACCTAAGGGAGCTATTCTCCACCTAAACCGACTGTTACTTAACGGTTTCTCTGTTGGTGCATGGGGGAATGGCACTCCATTGACTTGGTGTAACCCCCCTATAAATGGGGGTTCCTAAAAGCCTCCTAGAAGCTGCCTAAGTGTTCCCCCTGGTGATTGGCGTTCGGCACTTAAGCCGTCTTAAATGGCAATAACGTGAGTGCTTTTAGAGCCTCTGTGTACTGTCCCTTTAAAGGCTGCCTGCTCTCAGACTTAATTAGTTTGGATGGGGGGACCGTGTGTATTTATGCTCGAGTCCCGCCCGAGCTGCTGCCTAAGTGCTTGGTTTTGCTGTAGCTGATTATACAGAGAGAGCACGTTATAAAGATGTAACTGTTTGCTGGGAATTGTTGAGACTAATAATGAAGATACCGTTTGTTCTAACCTGTTTTCTTGCAGCCTTGGACTGTTTCTGTTGTGCCCCTCCATGTTGGTCCCGAACTGTTGAAGTGGACCAATTGGATTGTGAGGACGCTCTAGGGAGTTGGCTGACCAATGAAGATACAGCTGGTGATGCTGGGAAGTGGCATTATGGGCTATGGCGCTCTTTTGCACCACTGAGAGCCCAAGTAATTGACTGGCATGTGAAGCCAGCCAATGGAATCGGGTAGCGCCCGAACTGTAAGGAGTGCCCCATGCTGTTAGGGGTAGAAGCGCGGCGACTGTGAAAGACAGTGGAGCTCTGAGCTTCTGCGCCGTTGAGTGTTCACGCGGGAAGCGCGTGAAAGGCCTGAGGGGCCGTTTTTCCACAGCTAGAAGGCGTCGGACTAAATCCGCCGGCATGCGGTCAGAGGAGGCTGTGTATAACCAAAGCTACCTACCAGGCTTCACCTGAAGAGGACTGGAGAATCTGCTGAATCACGCTCAGTCTGTCAGGACCTTTGAAGCTGCAGTTAGCGCCCGAAATTGCTGTGAGTTCGCTCGGGTCCTGGGAGCAGCTGCCTGGTATGGTACCCCTCTGTTGTTTCCATATAAATGTGTGAGGAGGCTGTTGAAGCTCAGGCTCAGCCCTGCGAGTGGTGATAGAGTGGTTATCTGCTGGAGTCGTGAGTACTGGATCAGGGTAGCTCCCTGATAAACTTGCAAACAGTGGCCAAAAGTCTTTTTGTTGTACTGCTGACTGTACTAATTGAGCATTCTGCTCCATTTGATCTTCTCAGGGATTACATGCTCACTTGTGTCAGGGCCCCAACCAGCTGCATCGAGGAACTAGCCATTAGGGCTTGGGTACCCAGAGACAATAACTGATAGGGTCAGGCCTGTGCACAGAGCCATAGGTAGTTAAACGTAAGTAATAGTGATAAGCCAATCACCCTGATTTTCCCTGGTCCTTGTTATCCTTCGTCTAATAAATCAGATTGTTTGTCTTGCACATGTACCTAGGCTGGTTTGTGTTTTACTGAGGACATACTGCACAGTGAATGTTTGATAACTGTACCTTACGTTCCAGGGGGTTCCAGGGGTGAGCTGAGTGTTTCGAGCCGGGGGGAAGTGTTCAGGGGGAGAGCATTGTGAGTACTTCGTTTGTGCCACTGGTGGGAGGAAAGGGGGGTTGCAGCAACCCAGAGGGCTGGGACCAAGTCAACCTAGACTGTTCTAACCCCGACCTCTGGGTGGAGGCACCCATCAATGGATCTGGGCCCCTTATCCTGTCACTGCTGAGACAGGCAGGGGTGGTAGCCCTTAGGATAGCACCCCCTGGGGTTTACAAATAGTTATTATTGCAGTAAGTCTACTGATAAAGCTCAAAATCTGGTAGTTGGTTCAGAACTACAGTTTTTAAAGGACTCATGAACAGGGTAAACAGAATCTGCCCAATAAAAACACAGCAATACATGTTAGCTGCTTACCTACGTAATGCTGTATTCCGTTTGCCTTGAAATATGTATTAAGTTATGGCCGCAGTGATGTGAAAGTCTCAGTGAAATGTAAACAAACCCCGGTTTGCCTTTCATACCAGTAGCTGCCTAAAATGGCCGCTACATGCGTACGCAATGATATCCGTGGTGCTCCAGAGCAATAATACAGTCTGTATGGGGACCTTTGTAATGAGCTACTGAAATAACAAAAAAAAGTGCTTCTCCAAATCCTTTATTGTGCAGGTATGAAAAGGTTGTCATACCTGCACAATAAAGGATTTGGAGAAGTGCTTTTTTACTGTTAGTTCAGTAGCTCATTACAAAGGTCCCCATATAGACTGTATTGTTGCTCAAGGAGCTCTGTTGCTCCGCTGACATCATTGTCTAAGTGCATAGCGTCCATTTTAGGCAGCTACTGCTGTGCAGAGTTCGAAGGCAAACCGGAGTTTGTTTACATTTCATGGAGACTTTCACATCATAGCGACCATAGATTAATACATATTTCAAGGCAAATGGAATACAGCATTATGTAGGTAAGCAACTAATCTACAGTGCTGTGTTTTATTGGGCAGATCCTGTTACCCTGTTTATGAGTCCTTTATGTTTTACATAGCCAATAAGCTCTCTATGGTATCTTCAAAAAACAAACTTTCTAGTGTTTGCGTGGGACACACAGACGGCCATCAACAATATTGTGGGAGGGATCTGCAGCTCCTGTAATGGTGGCGCCTGTCTCCGACTGCGTGGTTAAGATGGCAGTGCTGACTAGTTGCACCTTCAGGGCTCGGAGACGGGGTTCCTATGGGAGGCTTGATGTGCGACTGCTGATCTCGCCCCATACAAGGCAGCATGGACCCTCTTAGCAACGGTGCAAAAATGGGAGTGAAGGTTTGGAGGTGAGTGGAAATCCCCACACTACTGCATTTTCGTTATTGTTTCTGTAAAAGAAAAAAGGTTAAGAAGTGAGTTCATTGGCCATCTGTTCTGTCTAATAAGATAGTTGAATGTTGCTAAGAGCAGGAACAATGTGACAAGCCCTATTGTGTGCTGAACTGTTGAATTACCTCATATTGTGTCATTCTGGCAGGTTTGTAACAATTTCAGTAAATATTTGCACAAGCATTGGCAGCAACATGACTCCATGTATGTAAGGATTAACCCACGACAGGGCATGGGTTTACTGAAAATGAATCTATGCCTGGGGGGTTGTGTGGTACAAGGTCACAGGCTGAGTGACTTCAGCTATCCAGGCATGGATTAATTCTCAGTAAACCCATGCCATGGAGTGGGGTTAATTCACTTATAAAATGGGCAATTTTATTTTAGAGGTTTACGTAAATAAATATTATAAAAAAACATTATCAATGTATGTTTGTAATAAAAATATTTCTTTCACCTAATGGGTTTGTCCTACTAAAGATGCCATAGTTGTAGTTCTCCACTAGGTGGATTTGTCCTAATGAGGATGTTGTAGTTGTAGTTGGAGATGCTGTGAAGTTTTGCCCTCGATGTGTGGAATTTCACCCACGAACGGCAAAATTCAGCTGTTTGTGGGTGAAATTCCACCTATTATGGGGGAAATTCTGTTGTTCGTAGGTGAAATTCCACACTTTGTATTCAAAACTTCGTCACAACTGTAGCTGTATTTTTTTACATGTATCTGTGGTGGAGTGATCCGACCAGGTCACTTTACATTGCTGTCAATCAGGATTTTGTAGTCTGGCAACCCAACAGTGGGTTTACAGGGGGTTAATCCATGACCAGGTGACCTGTTTTGACGAATCAGAATTTAGGGTTTTTGGAACCCATTTTATAATGGGGTCTAATATTGTGGTATCTCCGTACAGTACCAGACCCGTCTACTCACCCAAAAAATTCTCCTTGGGCACATGCGGCCTGGAGTTGCAAAACTCCTTACTGCCCACAGAAGCACCCAATCTACACAGAGAGCTCTTCAACAGACTTTCCAGGTCCCAGATGCCGGACCACTATGGGGCAGAGATAATTCTCACACAGGGCGCCCCAGTGGTACAATACCCTTAACAAAGAAGCACTTACAGCTGTGACTCTTGGTTCCTTTAAAGAGCCCCTGACACCGTTGTGACAACTTTGAGAAAATAGAATGTTTAGCACAAGTAAGCCTATATTTTAATACTGTTTCTGTATTTCTCATTCTTCTTTATTACTAAGGACATTCGCATGTAAACAGGATCACTGCCCTATCTGTTCTGGCTGCTTGCCTACATATGACATCAGAGTTCTGTTTATGACATCACTGACTGTTGCTGTGGGGATAATTATGATGCCATAAATGGGGAATTATATATTTTATTTAGTTATTTATTTGAAAGTTGGTAACTGGAAAAAGCACCATGACCAGAAGCTCATTTCCAGGTGCAACCTGGATTATGATGTCATATGTAGGATAGCAGAAAGAGCAGATAAGGTCTAAGGGACAGTAAGCCTTTTTCATTCGTCTGTCCTCAGAAATAAAGAAAAAAGGTAAATAATTATAGAAAATACATGAAATATAAACTGAACCATCTAAATCTTACATTTCTTCAACATTTTTCTAACGATGTCAGGGGCTCTTTAAAAGGGAACTTTGACGCTCTGTTGCCTCAACCACGCAGTGTGACTGCCTCGCCCAAACAATGGTCTTCACCTCTTATCGGTGACAGTGGTGTTGTGGGTTCCTGCCTCCTTGTCCCTATTTTGTCACCCCCCCACACTCCTCCCTTTACCCACCCCTCCCCTCTCAGCTGACACTAGGCCTGAGCCACCATCACCAATATCATGCCGCCCACCCCTACTATCTGACAATGGCATTGCCTGCTCACTCCTCTCTGCCTCTCTCCACTCCATATGCAGTTCACCATCAAAATTTACTCATGCTGGCTTTTACTGTCTCTGTCTGCAAACCACTGTATATACCATGCTTAGTTCAACCTTGAATGTAAGACATGTATCTATTGTTTCCTTTCTGTTGTCATTACCCTACATCCTTTGACGTGGAACCTTTGTAAATGTGCAGTCCCTGCTCAAAGGTACAGTTGTGGCCAAAAATATTGATGCCCTTGCAGATTTTTCTAATAATGCACCATTCCTTCCAGAAAATTGTTGAAATTAAAAAATATTTTGGTATCGACATATGTATTTCTTTGGTTTGCAGTGGAACAAAACACAAAAAGCAGAAAAATTTACTAAGTGTTAGCTTATTCCACACAGAAATCCTTAAATGGCCCAGACAAAATTATTGGCACTTTTTAGAAGTAGTTAGAAATAATTAAATTTCAAGCAGGTGATTCTCCTTCACTTTGGAACTGAACTCACCTGTGGTGAGTTGCAGGTGTCTGCAGTATAAAAATCACTCATTCAACCAGTTTGAATAGAGAAAAGGACTCATTCATCTGTTTTGTGTCACTGTGTGTACCGCAATGAGCATGGAGAAAAGAAAGACAGCCAGAGAATTGTCTGAGGAGGTTAGACAGAAGATTGTATTCAAGCATGGACAATCTCAAGGCTACAAATCAATCTCCAGAGACCTTGATGTTCCTGTTTCCACTGTATGTAATGTTATCAGGATGTTTAAGGCCCATGGCACTGTAGCCAACCTCCCTGGACGTGGCCGTAAGAGAAAACTTGATAGAAGATTGCAGCGCAGGATTGTTTGAATGGTGGAGAAAGCACCTCGATCAACTGCCAAACAGATTCAAGCTGACCTTCAGACACAAGGTACGACAGTTTCAACTTGCACCATCCGTCGACAACTCAATGAAAGGGGGTTATATGGTAGGAGGCCCAGGAGGACCCCACTGCTGAGAGAGAGATATAAGAAAGCCCAACTGGGGTTTGCCAAAACACACCTGAACAAGACAAAATCCTTCTGGGAGAATGTCCTGCGGACAGATGAGACCAAATTAGAGCTTTTTGATAAAGCACATCATCTCTATGTTTACAGAAAACAAAATGAAGCCTTCAAAGAAACAAACACCTTCCTTACAGTCAAACATTGAGGAGGTTCAGTGATGTTTTGGGGTTGCTGTGCTGCCTCTGGCACTGGGTGCCTTGAACATGTGCATGGCATCATGAAATCTGGAGATTACCAGGCCATTTTGGAGCGCAATGTTGAACCCAGTGTCAGAAAGCTGGGTCTCCGTCGAAGGTCATGGGTCTTCCAGCAGTACAATGACCCCAAACACACTTCAAAAAGCACCCAGGAATGGTTCAAGACAAGATGCTGGACTGTTCTGAAGTGGCCAGCAACGAGTCCAGATGTAAATCCCATTGAAAACCTGTGGAGAGATCTGAAAACCGCAGCTGGGAGAAGGCACCCTTCAAATCTGGGAGAACTGGAGCAGTTTGCACAAGAAGAGTGGGCCTAACTGCAAGTAGAGAGATGCAGGAAGCTCATCCATGGCTATAAGAAGCGGTTGATTGCAGTTATTTTGACCAAAGGCTGTGTTACCAAATATTAAGTCTAGGGTGTCAATTTTGTCAGTGTCATTTCTTTTAATTTTCTGATTTAAAAGGATATATTAAATTCTGACTCAAAAACAAAGGTTCAGTAATATTAACAGTGGTGGCTGCTTGTGTTTGTGTCTGTAGCTTAGTTTTTGTGGATTTACATGGTTTTCTGGTTGGAGTAACTACACCATTCTTGCTCACTACATCCGTGTAAGTCTCCTGGACTGGATTTCTACAAAGCATCATTACCAGGTATCTGCATTTTTCATTTTAAAATCATTTTAAAATTAACTTGTTGGAAGGTGTCCCAAGCAAAACATAAGTGAAGCAAGGAAGTCTGACAAATTCAGTGACACTGGGCCTTGCTTGAATCCACATTTTCGTCTGACCTGACCCATGATCTGTAGTTGGGCTTTTCAAGACCTCTTTGAATGACAAAGATGCATATAGACAAAAGGATTTCACATCCTGAATATGTACAGGCAGAGTACATCCCTTTCAGGAATTCTAACATATTCTATGACTGTGGACCTCAGCTGTTGATTATTTCTTTTAGCTTTTGACTTAACCACCAGGTATCAAACATTTTGAATTGAAAGCAACTCGTAATGTACTTGTCTCTAAGGGCTATCTATCCAACAACCATTTTGAAGAATCAAATGAAACTTTTGGCCTGTTCTCAAAACCACTGCAACTGTGCCCTTACAGCTCCTTGCTATTACTAACTGGTCACTACCTCATGCATCATCCTTATGGAAAGGAACCTGTTAAAAAAGGGCCCTGCCCCACAAGAACAACTTTAAATCCCTTGTAAAACATGTAATACTGCTGCTGTTGCTCCTCTCGGGCAACATTCACCCTAACCCCGGCCCACCACAACTTGGCCACAAGGTTAACAGCAGTGCAGGGTCACTGTCCTTGGCAAGCATTAACATCTGCAGCCTTCTCTCCAAACTTGATACCCTCTCTGCCTGGGTATCCCAGCACAATCCAGACATCCTATCAGTGCTGGAAACATGGCTGTCTCCGAAGATACCTGACTCCGTAATAGCAATTCCCGGATATGTAGTTTTCAGACAGGACAGACTTACCAAGAAAGGAGGAGGCTGTGCCCTCTACCTTAAAGAGTCCCTCATGGGTCATGTCATGCCCGTGCCCATCCCCGGAAATGACATCCAAATCCTTGCTGCCAAAGTACTTCTCGGAACTCATAACAAGATCCTGACTGTTGTCTCTGTCTATATACCACCCAAGTTGAGCAATCTGGGCTTTCACTCCCTCCTTGACTGTATCAACTCCCTGGATCAGAATACAGAAGTTATCCTACTTGGTGATTTCAACATCAACTGGCTGGCCTCCAGCTCGAATAGCTATAAGGATGCCCTAGCTGCTGCTAACTTCTCACAAATGGTCAAATCACCTACTAGAGTAAACTACAGAACAGGGACCTGTACACTTCTAGACTGGGTGCTAACTAATGTCCAGAGCACATCTCCGGCGACAGTCCTCCCAGACTCCTTAAGTGATCATTCCCCTATCATGTGTATCTGGACCAACAAATACACCAAACTCCCCCCCAAAACTATTAACAGGAGAATGCTGACCCCCAGTCATCTTGAGTCACTTAAAACACTCCTTCGTGAACATGACTGATCACCAATTGATATAGCCCCCGATGTAGACACAGCACTTGAATACTTTATCACCTGTTTCAACTCAGCCTGCGATGTGCATGCTCCGTTCAAGAAGCGTAAGATCAAGGGTGTCAATAACCCATGGATGACATAGAAACATAGAAACATAGAATTTGACGGCAGATAAGGACTGCTTGGCCCACCCAGTCTGCCCATTTCCCTACCTACTGGATAAGCTGCAGATCCTAGTTAACCAGCAGCCTACTTCTTCCTACCCCAACCTCCAGAATTGCTTTATGACTATCCCATGCATGCTTAGATTCCCCACTGATTTTGACTCCCAACCTTCCTCCGAAGGCAGCCTTGCATGCATCCACAACCTCTCTGTGAAAAATACTCCTTAATTACCTCTCTGAGTCGCCCCACTAGGCCTCCTTACACAATGAAATCTTTGAGACCAGCTCTGGTATCGTACAAGGTTGCTGGCACCCAGACTGATATGGCAGGCCTACAAAACAGCAAGGAATGCATGTACCAGAGCAATCCGTCGTGGAGAAGGGTTAACTATTACAGGAATGCCTTAGCCAGCACCTGGAATGACGGGAGTAAATTCTAGCGAACCTTGCTGAAGTGACTGGAAAGGATCCCAAAACAACACCCACAATGTTGAACATAGATGGTACCATCACTCTGACCATGTAATCATTGCAACGATTTAACATCACTTTCGCTGACCTTAGTCATGTGCTACCCCCTAACTTTTTTGATCCCACCACAGTCAACCCAGCTCCTGTTAGTTCAGGTTTGCCACCAGGGCACCCTCCTTTCCATTTCAAAGCAATCCTAGAAAGCCTAGCTAAAAAACACATTCTTAAAGTGCTTGGAAAGTCTAGGGTCAGTGGCGATTCACTGGATATGAAACTTCTCGCCCTCACCATTGACGAAGTCCTGCTCCCACTAACCAAAATCCTCAACCGTTCCCTCATGCTCTCCCAGTTCCCCCAAAAGTGGAAACTGGCAGTGGTGACTCCAGTCCATAAAAGTGGTGACAAGACTCTCACGAACAACTACAGGCCTATATCCATCCTCCCTCCTCTATCCAAAGCCTTGGAACGGATAGTGGCTGATCAGCTTACGGAGTACCTTGTAAATACAGCCTGCAGTGTTCCCAGCAGCATGGCTTCCGAAAGGGCACAGCACTACCACAGCACTCCTTTAATTCACCACATATCCATCATGCACTTGATCAGGGCCAGTTGGTCGGTGCCTTTTATTGACCTGACTAAGGCATTTGACACTGTCAGTCACCCATTCTCCTCAAACAATTATCCCTTCTTGGTCTTTCAAGGAAACTACCCTCTGGTTTCAAAGCTACCTCAGTAACGGACCCAACAGGTCAGGATTGGTGAATTCCCTCGTCATCTCTCAATTCACTCTGGAGTACCCCAAGGTTCTATCCTGGGTCCCTTGTTATTCAGCATATTTCTGAACAATCTCCCTGCCTCCTGCCATGACAGAATGTTTCTGTATGCAGATGATGCAGTAATCTTCACTTGCCACACCGACCCCACCTCCCTTCAATCTCAACTACAGAAAAGTTTCACAGTAGTGGAAGACTGGTTTTGCTCACATAAACTCATCCTTAACCACAAAAAAACTAAAACAATGTTGTTCCATGGAACCCACAAGTACAAGGACCATGAGCTCATAATTAACAACCACGAAGGCATCACTCTTGAGCAGGTGGATATGTTTAAATATCTGGGCCTGACCCTTGACTGCTCCCTCTCATATACCAAACACATTGACAATATCGCTAAAACTGTGAACTCCCGTATAGGGTTACTATACAAGCATAAACATTGCCTAACGGCTGAAGCCTTGAACCTCGCTATCCAGAGCTCTGTTATCTCAACTATTGACTATGGGCTCGTTATCTATGGATCTGCTACTGATACTGCACTCCGGCGCATAGCTGTAGCCCTTAATAAGGCATGTAGACTCCTTATTTCAGCTGCCCACCTTTCTTACACGTGTGACATTTACGAGCAGGCTAACTGGCTTCAGCTATCCGGCAGGCTACAGTACCAGACCTGCATCCTAACTAAGAAGACATCACTGGGCCTTATGCCCCCTGGAGTCCAATCAATATTGACCCCACAGCGTGTCCGCCGCCTAACTAGAAGATCGGACAGTCTAACCTTTACAATACCTCGCTGTCGGACCTCTCAAGCTCAGCGTTCTTACCTTGTCAGAGCCTCCACCTGGTTCAACTTGCTACCTACAGAAATCTCCAACATTGCCACGATTGGTGCTTTTAAGTGTAAACTACGTCAACATCTCGTGGCTAGTGCCTTCTGTGATTGCTTCTTATAATCCCCTCCAGGCAGACTACACTCAAGCATCCCTCCTCACTGCCTCAGCTCCTCCTCCTCCTCTCCTACCCCCCCATTACTGGGTATAGGATGAATCTGTCTCCTTTTCATCCCCCTTTCCTCCTCCCTTGCTGTTTCCCATCTACCACATACCCAACGCGATGCCCTCCCCATTTCTTCCCTCCTGCCTCTCTCTCTCCCCTACTACCCCCTCACCACCACTCTTCTTTCTCTTTTTCCACTAACCCACTCCTAACAAAGCTTCACTAAGCTGCCTATGACTTGTACTGTATAATTAACTCACAACACAATTCCTTGACAATGCCTTTGGCTGCTATTATTGTAACCTTATGTGTCTTTTTTTTTTTTTTTTTTTGTAAGTTCCATTGTAATGATCATGTTATGTTTTGTACCTTATTGTCTTGATGTGGAACCTTTGTAAAAGAGCCCTCGGCTCAAAGGTGTCATCTGAAATACAAATAAATAAATAAATAAATAAATAAATAAATAAAACAGAAATAAAGAATTGTGGAGACCAAATACTATACTATTGTTAATTTCAACTTATGTTTGGAGGAAATTGAGTTATTTGAAAAAGTGCAAGGGCGCCAATATTTTTGGCCACTTAATCCAAGAGTTTACTAAACTAAAACTAAACTAAACAAGCTGAACTGTGTCTAAATATTATGTTTTCTTAAAGGGCAGGTTCCTATTATCTGTATTGCTGCCTGCCACAGCCTGGTTGATAACTGATCTGCTCAGTAGTAATTTCCTGAAGTGTGGCATAAAAGTCCATTGCTGTTAAAAAGTAATTCCACTCGTGAATTCTAATTTCGGCATGCCAGCAAAAGAAAAAAACACTGACTTTCTGGTCTTAATACCATGTCCCCATATCGGCCCACGCAGCCCTGTTTTGTGATGTCACAAAACAGTGGCTGTGTGAGCGCGCCCCATTGAGTACTATGGGGCTGATATTTCCACCTATTTTTATACCCTGTACAGTTGGGATTTTAGTAAAGCAAAGCGATTGATCGCCTAATAGGGACCCTATTATAAAAACTAGAGGGCTCATCACATGACTCCTCCCACCTCATTGGCATACTATCCCAGTAGACATGGTATGGTATACCGTTACTTGGGCAATCGTGATTGGGCACCTACCAAAACAGCGACTCAATTGCGGCTCCTCTCATCGCAGTGACCAGGGAGGGTGACCGGATAGATGGGTGCACAAATATTGCGATATCCTGTCGCTACATGTGTACACGCATGGGGGGGCAAGCACGCACGCACAGTGAGGGAAGGGGGGATGGTGAGGGGTGGTGCCGTGGCGAGCTGCCCCTGTGGCTTGGTGGGGGGAGTACGGTGCTGAGCTGCACAGGTTGCAAGGTTTGGGGCCGGGTGCAGGTACCTTTTGTTGCACGGCCCCAATGTTTTTTTATAATTGTTGAGAATCCTTCAGTAGGGGTGCGGGTGGGTAAGTTCCAGCGTCCTTTTGCTGTGCACTGGGGACTACATTGCTGAAATTATTTTTTGGCGATGTGCATTCACCCCAACGGTGATCGCTATTCTGCGATTGCCATTATCACATAGATCCGCATGGTATAGATGACTTGCATATGGCAACATGACAGGCCGTAGTGTTCCACATGATGCCAACTCGAGTTTTTATACATAGGACCCTTATGACCCTACTGCCATGGCATCCTTCCTGAAACTTGGAACCATGCCCATGCAGTCTAGCCAATCATGATGCATTGTGAGGTGATTACAGCACCATGAATGGCTGAACTATGTTGGGCGTTCCTAAAGTTTTAAAAGGATACAGTGAGAAGAGAGTAAGGTTATGAAACCAAATGCATTCTTATACGATTACACCAGTAGCTGTTTTTTTCCGTTTAACTAAGAAATAGCAAGCAGATAACCAGCCTGTCTGTGGAGACATGGAGTTGCTGCTCGCAGTGCTGGGAACTTGGGTTCAAGAGCAAGCCCTGGATGCTGGAGGGCTAGTGTTGGTGGGGAGGGGTGATTTGAGCATTATATAGGACGCCTCCCTCTTCAGGATGGGAGACAGTTGGATTCCTGGGAATGCTGATACCTATATATCAACTAAGGAGGATGGGGATGGTTAAAAATAGGGAACATCGGTTGGCGACCAGAACGGCTGCATGTGCTGGTAGAATCCCCAATCACACTACAGATAATTAACTGGATTGCAGATGCCTGCACTAAGTTTGTGCTGGATATATGAGCAGACTTCCTGCAGAGCACATGCTTTAGTTAGTATTTTTTATTTTATTTTATTTTTTGGTAACCGGATAAGGCCAACTAGGCACAGGTGCCTGTTTTCAGGGGCGACCCGGGAGCACTGGGCAGGTTAAGTGACTTGCTCAGAGTCACACAGTATGCAATTGAAGGGTGTGGGAATCAAACCCAGGTCTGTCTGCTGGATGTACCAAGCTCATTCACAGCTCATTACTCTAACTTCTAGTCAATACTGCCAGACCTATATTTGGACAAATATCGGACTTCTTCCTGGTCACGTGGACTCCAAGTTTAAAAATTCCCACTCTAGTGGGAATTTCTACTGCTATGTCACTCATTAAACTAGACTTTGCAGCTTTTCTCCCAGTTAGAACGAGGCCACTCGTTGTCGGGATGGCTGCAATGCCCACGGCCAGAATCACTCTTGTATGACTCCATGTTTGGTCATGTGAGGACAGGGGCTGGCTAAACATTTACTTATAAAACATGAATATTGTGCAGATCTTAATCAATAAGTTCAAAGACAGAGTTGTTGATTGCAACAATGCTGAGTGCTGTTTATTTATGGAAAGCCATGGAGCCTCCCGAGTAAGAATCAGTAGGATTCGAAGCGCCAGGGAGTTATTTTGTTTGACTACTGCTCTTGGCTCCGTGGCTTTCTGTAGATAAACAACACTCAGCATTGTTGCAGTCAACAACTGTATCTTTGAATTTATTGCTCAAGGTTTGCGCAACATTCATGTTTTGTATGGGACTTATTTCATTTCTGGATTATTTGCTGCACCCTCGACCACCAGCTGTGAGTGCCAACTAACTTCTGAGCTAAACATTTACTTAACCTGCGAGGGGGGTATTATGTATAGCCCTTAACAGAAAATGGACATCTAGGGTAGCTGACTGCAGTACAGCATACTACCCCTCTGTTACCCCTTGTGTAGGCGGCAGTTCTCCTTGTGGGACGCTGGCATTAAAGGATGGGCAAGATCGACACATGCAAGTATGCAGAGTGTGTCACTTTCAGCATCCCGTCACCCAATCGTTCTGTCACTGTGTGTGCACTACCACCTGTGGTCACCCAGGTGGCAGTATTGCACCAGCGTCGACTATCCTCACTCCCATGGAGGAGCACATTCTGTGACATGCTTAATCCTCCTCCTCCTCTCACCGACTTGCGAGCAATAGCACTACCGCTGCATCGACGGGCTGTTGTTTTTTACTTGAAATTTATTATAAAGTTTTTGTCTTTCCACACAACATACATTTTTACATAGGACATTTAGCACATGACAGAACATGACACTGCCATCAGTACCCCACAGCATGTAACTGAGAAGTCACTGTGCAACTCCTTTGCCTCATGTCTCCACCCTCAGTTAACCCTTGGGCTGCTGACAGAATAGAACGTATTGAAATTCTGGAGTGATATTTCAGTCCTGAGCACAGCAAGAGTTAACAAGTGCCACTTCATGATATAAGGCTCCAAGGCTACTCCTTCCCACAAACAATGGTAGTAACTGGCTGAGAACTGGGGTACCCACGGTCTTCTCCAAATATGTAAAAATAGGGGAGCCATCTAGAATTATATAATGCTCTCTGTAAACACAGTTTGAGAGTGATCTTTTTGATGAGTTGTGTGTGTTTGCATATTTATTTTTTATTAATTTTATTTATTTGTACCAATTGGAATTACAATCCTTTGAGTCAAGGACTCATTTCCAAAGGCTCCTCGTCAGACAAAGTACAGATTACATACAAACAGAGCACCATATAGTTACAGAGGAATATAACATAGCATCATACGGTTACATAGGTACATGAGTAGGCAATTACAGAGGAATTTGATAACATAGCTTCATACGGTTACATAGGTACATGAGGAGGCAACGCATAGAAAGGGTATGGCAGATTGCCATATAGAGTGACTGAGGTACAGTCCAGAGGGGAAGCAGTAGAGGGGCAGGTAGGGTACTTGGTAAAATAGTGGGATTTTGCTGGGGGAGATATAGAGCGGTAGTGCTGAAATAGACGCTCTGCAGGGGGTGACAGTTAGCTGTCCAAGGGACATTGTCGGGGGGGGCTGTGGGTGACTGGGGAAAGAGTGGGTGGAGGGGCCTTAGTCTATCAACAGTTGCAGCAGCGCGAGGCAAAGAGATGGTGTCTGAGGGCGATTTTGAATGGGTCTGTTCTAGTGAGGCTGGTAATAGTAGCTAGGAGGGAGTTGTACCATAATGGGGTCCTACAGGGGAAGGACCACTGTGCGAGCAAGGTGTTGACTCTGGGTACCGTGAGGGTGGGTTTGCAGGTACTGCGGGTAGATGCAGTGGGGCAGGTGATACTGAGGGAGGAGGCCACCCCGGGGGGAGAGACCTAGGAGGATTTTCTTCACCAACAGGCAGGATTGGTAGAGGAGCCTCTCTTAGAGGTTGAGAATGTTGGCAAGCGAGTAGAAAGAGCAGGTGTAGGTGCACCTGTCCGCACTTAACAGGAGCCTGTAGGCCTTGTTAATGGACAAGTGACACTTTGTTGAGGGCAGTTTTGTCAGCAGTAGCATAAATTGGGAGGCCATAGTCTACCAGGGACAGAACTGATGAGGTGACTGCAATACGAAGCGCATCAGGGGGCAGGCAGTCCCTGTGGTGGTAGAGGAGGCCGATCCGTATGTTTGTGGCGGACAAGAGGCAGAGATGTGGTGGAAGATGAGGGCAGGATCAAAGGTGACGTCCAGGTATTTGTACATATTTATTTGTTCAGGGGGACCTGGGTGCTGGGGAGGATCTGGAGGGGGGTATCTCTGGTCTTATTCTGTTGGTGGGCAAAGAGCATAGATTTTGTTTTTTTCAGGTGATGACCAATTTGTGGTCAATGAACCATTGCTCGTCCTTGGTGAAAGAGTGCTGGAGGATGTTCTGTAGGGTGGTGGGGTGGGGGTGCGAGGCGAGGAGGACAGCGTCGTCTGCATAGAGAAGGATTTTTTCTGTGCAGACATTGGAGAGCATGTTTAAGTAGATGCTAAAGATAAGTGGGCCTAATATGGAGCCTTGGGGGACTCCAGAGTGGACAGGCTGGGTATTAGATAGGGTGCCATTGATTTTCACATGCTGGGACCTGGAGGACAGGTAGCTGTCAAACCAGGAGAGGGGCTCTTGGGAGAGTCCAATATTTTGCAGGGAGTTGAGCAGGAGGGGGTGGCAGACTGTATCACAGGCCTTGGAGGTGTTGATAAAGACAGCTCCGGCCAGGTGCCCAGTGTCCAGGGCTGTGTGCAGGAAGTTGGAGAACTCTAGCCGGGCTGTGGTGGTGCTGTGTCCTGCGTGGAAGCCGTGTTGCTCCCTGCACATGATGTTGTGCTTGGTAAGTAGTCAGATAGCTGATCAGCCACAATTTTTTCCAGTGCCTTGGAAAGCAGGGGGAGGATGGAAATTGGTCGGTAATTACAGGGGGTAGTGCGGTCCCCACCTTTGTGAATAGGGGTGACAATTGCCATTTTCCAGGCAAGAAGGAACTGACCTAGGCAGAGGGAGCAATTAAGCAGGTGGGTGAAGGGGATGAGTGCTGCATCCAATACTCGCCGAAGTAGCATAGTGTCCAGGAGGTCGCTGCTGGGGCCAGTGCTGTTGAGGGCTTTGAGTAAGTACAGCCTGACTTCTTGCCGGGTTATGATCCGGAGGTAGAAGGGGTGAAGACTGGGTGGCGGGGACGGAGGGACTGGGTCGAAGAAGTTGCTGGGTAGGACCGAGCTGAGATCATTGAAGGTGATGTTGAGGCTGTCGGCGATGGTTTGGGGGTCTGTGGTAATGGAGCCATTGACAACGTGTTGGGATGGGGGGGGTGCTGTGTCTTCCCGTTCAGTTCCTTTAAATTGCCCCAGAAGTTCCGGGCATTACCCCATGAGGAGGCAAGGGCAGATTTGTAATGCTCAGCCTTAGAATTGCAGATGGCCCAGGTGCACTTGTTGCACTCAGCATTATAAGCCTGCCTATTAGCCTATTTACCTGATTCCACGGCTCTATACCAAAGGTTATCCCTTAATTGCATTTGGTGGACGAGCACTGGGGTAACCCATGGGGTGTTCCGTTTCTCAGTTACGGTCTTGGTGAGGGGTGCAAAAATGTCACAGGCCTTATTGAAAGAGCTAGTGAAATAGTCAAGCACTAGGTCTATACTTGGGGTGTGGGTAATAGGGGCCCAGTCCCACTGGGCTAGGTAAAGCCTGAATTTACTGAGGTTGCCGGGGCGTAGGCGCCATCGGTGGACTGTCCTGGGGCAGGTTTCCAAACTTGAGTGAACCATGTGAATAAGACTGGGGAGTGGTCACTGAGCACGTTTGGGAGGACAAGTAGGTCAGCGATCTTATGGGGTCGGTTAGTGAGGACAATGTCTAGGAGGGTGCCGGTGCCAGGGGTGGGTTGTACCTCGTAGGTTGGGAAATGAGTTGTGTCGCATCAAGGGCCGAGAATGAAGCTTTGATGTGTGAGTTTGAGCTGGCAAGCTAGTTAGAGTTCCGGTCCCCTAGAAGGATCTGCTCGAGCTTATGAGGTAGTTTGGTGAGGTAGTCGGAGAGCGAGTGTATGGCTGGGGTTTGGTTCTGAGGGGGGGATATATGCCATGGTGAGGATCAGTGGGGCCATTGCAGGGTCCGGGGTGATTTTTAGGGACAGGGCTTGGGCGCCGTGGTCCAGTTTGGGTGCTGGGAGGGCATGACCCGACAGGGTGTTCTGCATTTAGACGGTGCATCCGCTGCCGTGTTTGCTGACTCGATCTTCCCTGAAGAGAGTGTAGCCAGGGAGGGAGACGAAGGAATCAGGGGTTGTCTTTGAGAGCCAGATTTCAACTAGGGCTAGGATATCGGGATTGTGCTGAGTGGTCCAGCACTGGAGGGCAGCAGATTTCTTCAGAAGGCTGCAGACGTTCATTGAGGCAGTGCGCAACCCTGATACAGGTGGCATCCTGGGCTGGCCAGTGGATAAGGGGCCATGACTGGGGGGGGATGTTACCCGCCAGTATGAGGAGTAGAGAGAGGATTCTAGCAAGAGCAAGATAGCGCTTGCGCTAGTTTTGGTGCATGAGGAGGTTGACCTAGAGGATGGTGTACAGGGAATGGGTAGGTACAGCGAGGAGGGGGAAGGACCAGGAGGGGGTGGGGAGGGATGAGGGGGGTGTTGGCAGGAGGTGGGGCAGGGTGGGGAGTAGGTCCAGGGTTGGGAGTGGTGTGAGTGGATGGGGGTGGTAAGGCGCATGGGTGTGTCACTGTGGGGGGGTCATCGATGAGGGAGATGGCAAGTGCCAGAAGTAGTAGAGTGGTCAGCTTATATGGGAGGGTAGAGGTACCAATGGCTGTGGGGGCTGGGGCCTTGGGAGGGATGAGGTTGGCTGAGAGTCTCCAATGGGTAGATCAGCCTCGATGGTACAGTGGCAGGGCTGTGGACTTTGGCGCTGAGGATACAAGGTTCAGATCCCGGGGGGGGGGATGATTTGGCATGTGGTCTGAGAGCCCGAGGGGCTGTGGGAGCCGAAGAGGAGGTGTGAAAGGCCAGAGTAGGTGCACAGCAGTGACTCCTAGTGGTCAAGGGGGTTCAAAGAACGGGGGAGGATGTGAAGGCAGGTGCTGGTGGTTTGGTAGAGGAGGGGTGGGTGTGTTGGAAAGGGCAGAGTAGAAGAAAGAGTGGGAGAAGGGTAGTGGAGTGGGAGGCAGACTAGAGAGTCAGCAAGGGTAGGAAGGTCAGCAGGAGAAAAGAGTGGCTCAACTTTGTAGGAAGTATTAGGTGGGGAGTACTCCCTCTAGAGGGCAGCGAGTATAAGCTGCAAATGGGAAAGTGGGGAATAAATTGAGAGCCGGCTTTGGATGGGAGAGTGGGTGGGGCAGTAGATGCATAGCATCGACGGGCTAACACCCCTCACAGAGTTCAGCTGCAGGAGGAGAGTAGTTACCTTTAGGGCTCTGGTGGACCTCACTACCCCTGCTGTGTGCAGCCTTCCCTGGCTGTGTATTTTAGCCGAGTTTTGATGTGTTGAACTCTGTTCCTGCAGCAACATACAAGTGACAGCTTTAGTTGCTGCTGAGATCGGGATCCTCTGGAGATTATTTCTCCTAACACCTTGTTCACTCATCAGCGTCACCGCCGGCACCCGGTGCTTTGCTTTTAGGGGCCCTCCAGGCACAGAATCTCTGACTGATTTTTTTTTTTTTTTTAATCGGCTCTATAAAAAAACAAACTGCAATTTGGGGCAGCCCCAATAAATGTGTAGGTGGTTCCACTTCTGCCCAGAATTTTTGCATTACTGTTTGACCTGACTCTAACTCCTTTGAAAATAGGCAGCTGCTTAAAGGGTTTTTAGTGAAACTAATGTAACCCCTAGATGGCACTATCCCAGGGGCTACTACCCCTGCCTGATTTGCCACTAACAGGTTGAGGGGCCTGGATCCAATGGTGGGTGCCTCCACCCAGAGGTCAGGGTTTGCAATAGTTAAACTAACTTGGTCACAGCCCTCTGGGACACTGCAACCCCCCTTCCCACTAGTGGCCCACACAATATATCAGAATTACCTTCACAGTATACACTTACCCCCAGGACTGGTTCCGGCACTGGGACCTCCTGTGAAATGAGATACAGTGCAACAATCACAGTACAGTACTTTAACATAGACAAATACCTCAGGCAGTATAACTTTGCTGAAACAAGCAGCTCTGATTTATTTAGGGGGATATAACAAGGACAGGGGGAAATCAGGTTAATTAGCTTATCACTCTAATAATCTCATATGGCTCTGTGCACAGGCCTATCCCTATCAGTTACTGTCCCTGGGTACCCAAGCCCTAGTGGCTAGTCCAAACCGTGGCAGCTGGTAGGGCCCCTCACACACAGAAAAGGAAAATTAAACAGTCAGCAGTACAGTAATTCCATTTGGATTTAATGTGGCAATTCAACAGGAGCGACCCTGAATTAGTACTCACGACCTCCAAATAAGATAGGGTCCTTCAATATCAGCAGGGCTACTCTTGAGCTCCAAGAGACTCTTCACACATTTATATGGTAAAAAAAAAAAAAAAAAAAAAAAAAAGAGTACTATACCAGGCAGGCTGCTTCTCTATCCCGATCGCAATTACTGCACAATACCCGGGAGAACACACAGCAGATTCAGTTCCTGACAGATCGAGTGCAATTCAATAATTTCTCCAGTCTTCTATAGGGTGAGCCTGGTTTCTACTCTTCAGAGATCCTTTGATTCTTTTCACAGGACGGATTCAGTCCTAACAAGCAGTTACACAAGCTGCAGACTGAACTCTGGCCTTACACACGCTTTTGACTAAACTGCACACTGAAAAAGCACAGGGCTCCTTCCTTCTTCGCTGCCAAAGCTCAACTGAAACTCCAACCGACAAAACTGGCACTTCCTTTGAGTTCCTCCCAGTTCTTGACTGGATTGGCTGTCACTCACAATAGACTGCTGCTGTTGGTCCAAAAAGGCGCTGAAGTCTAAACTACATCTCCCAGAGTCACTGCCCATACAATCCTCTTGTGGCTGGCTCAGATTATGAGTCCAAGTTCTGATTCGTCCAAGGCACCATTTTAGAGCTAGCTTACCCCACACTGATTGGTCCAGTTCAGCAGTTCAAAACCAGAATGGGGAACTAGGCAGACACTGTTCTGACTGCAAAAGAAAGCAGGTTAGACAAACTGTAATTTCATTATCACTCTAAATGGTTTCTGGCAAACAGTTACATCTTTCAGATAGGTTCCTTTGCACTCTAGTGACTGCAAAAATGGAGTAGGTGTAGCAGCTTGTGAGTGGTACTCAATCAAAGAAACACACAGTCCCCCATACAAACTAATTATGTCTGCAAGCAGACAGCTCTTAAAGAGACAGTACCAGAGGTTCTAAAAACACTCACTGATAAATGGCTTAAACGCCAAACACCATTCAGGCTTGGAGCATTCAAGCAAGCTCCTGGAAGTCTTTTGGGAACCCCCATTTGCAGGGGGGTTACACCAAAAACTAAACTAAAAATGTGTCTGTGTAAGGAACATGGTAGTGATGTGTGACCAAGGGAGTTCTGAAGATCTATTTATAATCTTTCACCAAAATTTGCACCGTTTATATAATATATATATATATACATATGCCCAGGGCCCGCAGTCCCATCTGTCACTCCCCCTGCTGTTGTGCTGGCAGATCCAAATTGGGTTGGACTTGAAGGCACCAATGCCACTGTTAATGGCAACCGGTGCAAATATTTTCTGTTTTTCTCCCTTTTCTCCCCCTCTCCCAGTATCCAGTCACAGGCCATGCATCCCCACGCATCCCCACTTGGATGCATGTAGCGATGTCCTGTGGGGAGAAAAGCTCCCTCGGCCCAGTACAGCAGTTGTGGTACCAGAACCTAGACACCTCCCTCCCCTGGCAGGGAGAGATGCAGTGCAGTGCAGGACTGCTACCCCGGCTGCCTGACCCAAAGTCCCTAGTTTGCCCCCTGAATGCTGGTCACCAGCACGGAAGCATATAGTGTTTCATTTGGGCCATCAGTCAGCTCTTTCACACCACATACTGGCAGACACTGTGTGATGCACCCTCTCCCATATCTCTCTCCATTGTTTCTCCATTATAATCTCTAGCTGAGATTCCCATGTTGCCTGTACCCTGAGCAGTGCCTCTCCTTCCTCCCCCTGCATTTCGCACACTGTATTAAAAATGTATTTGCCTTGAAGCTGGCCCCGGCCAGCATGGCACAAGTAAGATATTGCAGGTAGGGCATATGTGGGAAGTCAAAGCATTCTGGTTATATTTTTTCTGATAAACGCTCTGGAGTTGAAGATACCTAAAATGGTCCCAATTACGTAACGGGAGTCTTTCCTGAATCTCTGCAAAGGATTTCAGCTGATGATTACAAAACACCTCTCCCATAACACTGGGGTTGGGGGGGGAGACATTCCTTCAAACTTTCTGTAATTTCCTTTTCTGTTAGCTCCAATGTTGTCAATGGGAGGTTAATACGTAGGGTAATGATCACCCCTACTGGTGTAGTGGTACAGTCCAAAGCTGCTAATCAGCCTTAACACCAGCAACTTTGACATGCATTTATGAAAGTATAAAAAGATAAATGCATGGCCTACCCTGTTTTGGAGACCCGGCTGAAAGAATCTCGCTGACCAGTTCTTCTGTCACACTTCTTAAATGTCCAACAATTGATCCTTTGACAGGGTTGGCATGCTGATCAAGCATCTCTGATGCTTGTTATGACAGTGAGTTGGCAGGGGCCAGTGGGTGGGGTTCGAGCATCTTGACTGCTTGGTATGATGGTAACTTTTTAGTGGCCAATGGGGGAGGAGAATTGTGCATCTCTGAGGATGCTGTCTTCCTCTGGGCAGATGGGTTGTTCCTCTGGGGCAGATGGGTTGCTCCTCTAGGGCAGGTGGGTTGCTCCTCTGGGCAGATGGGTTGCTCCTCTGGGGTAGATGGGTTGCTTCTCTGGGCAGATGGATTGCTGTTCTGGGGCAGGTGGATTGCTCCTCTGGGCAGGTGAGTTACTCCTCTGAGGCAGGTGGTTTGCTCCTCTGGGGCAGGTGGATTGCTTCTTTCAGCAGATGGGTTGCTCCTCCGAGGCAGGCAGGTGGATTGCTCCTCTGGGGCAGGTGAGCTGCTCCTCTGGGACAAGTGGGTTGCTGCTCTGGGGCAGGTGGATTGCAGGGCTCCAGTGCAGTGCCTCCACCTGAGGAACCACAGGTCGTGGTGTAGCAGGAGCTGCATGTAGCAGGAAAGACTGTAACTGACTTCGGAGCCTGAGCCCACTCTATGTATGTGTGTGCTCCATTATGGCCACAATGTTGGCATCCTTTGTAGGGAGACTAGGAGAAAAACCTCGGAGCACACAACGCTCATGGTCTCTGCCAGGCTGATTGGCTTCTGCACCTCCCGCTCTTTGCAGGCTGGAGAAGGCAGCTATCCAACCCCTGATGGAATCCACCAGTATGTAGGAGTTGCACTGTGTACCCCATGGAAGCATGGCGGTAAGCGCCAGAGATGGGACGGCCAAAGTAGGGAGTAAAAAAAACAACACAGAAACCCATGCACTCACGGCAGCATACAGCTGGTGCGAATGTAGAAACAGGATGACGCATAAGCACAGGACATTTCAGTCAGGGCAGTGAAAATACAGCAGAAGAGTACTTGGGTATAATTCGTGGTTTTATTTGCTGTAAAGTGCAGTACCAAGAACCCTGATGCTTCAGGTCTAAGCATGAGCCTGAGGAAGAGTCACACTCGCACCTAAAGTGCCAGGGTTTCTGTGCTTCTGCTTGAGGTAGGGAGTCACCTGCACAGAGCAGGGCAGCACCAGTTACATGAGATAAGCCAAATAAGAATACAGTAATAAGAAAACACAATGATGTGTGTCGTAAGGACATTCCAGGACCAGCTCTGCAAGACAGTTGTGAAGCACGTCGAGTTTGCTCTGGGAAATCTTGGAAGCATTTTAATAAAACTGATCAGCATAGTCTGTTAGCTTGAGCCTTTTTTTTAATTGTAACATTTTTATTACTTTTGTTGGACGGTTATTTACACTGGCAGCTGTACCATATCAAAGGTCATAGAAGTAGGAGGCTCGGGTTCCACTGCTAATGAAAAATGGGGACTAGAGGGCCCCTGGCATCAGAGGCAAAACTGCGGGACAGCTTCTGGGAGGGTGGGCTACATGGGTGCCACTCTGGTAGCAGCTCCTGGTGATGTTGCACATGGCGGCATGGGTGACCAGGCACTGCAGTGCGACCCTCAACCAAAAGCAGTGGGAAAAACTGGATTTACAGCAATTCATTCCGCACTTCTTTGCATTTTTTTCGGCATTATCTGTTTTTGCTTCTCAGTATCCACGTCCCTGTGGCACCCCTCCACCCCGTGACTGAACTTCTCATAGGCTTACTAGTTATCTACCACTTTCTCAGGAAAACACATGGTGAAGGTGGCTGGACATGTAAATCATATGGTGCCTGTGAGGGGTTCTGGATAGCGTCGAGGCACTTTCCTCCATTTTTTATCCCAGAGTGCAGACATGCAGTGATGCACATGCATATACATATCGGTGTGCATGATGGCGCCTGTCGACAGCCCTTCCTCATCTGGTACCTTCACATGCGCTACAACCTGGTCTCCGTCCAGTGGCAGTCACGCAGTGAGACACAGAGCTCCTTTACTCTGAGGGAAGAGAGCTGTCCCTGGGACATTCGAGCCTCTCTCTCCCTCCTCCAGCCAGCCCCGACGCCCTGTGCTCGTTCCCAAACCTAGGTTGCCAACATCGGGAGTAGTAGCCCAATCTCTGTGCTGATGGGCCCGGTCCAAAACTCAGTGCCAGTCCCTACCATTCCATTTTTGTCTACAGATCTATTTCTCTGCTGCCACATTTCATTTCAAATCCACCATGTCAGAACAGCTGTGGCCTGGAGTTAGCACAGATAATCCAGGGTTTTAAATAATTGATTAGCAGTTTTTTTTCTTGGGACTATACTAAGTGTACAGAAAGTATTTATATATATTTTCTAGAAGTGCTGTGTTTGATAAACACAGTGGGGCAAGAGCTATGCATTTTGGCAAAGATTTAGCACTTTTATGGGCAAAACGCTAATCAACTCCCTGAGGTATATCCTCCATGTCCCATAATGCCAAGAGTAAATAAAGTAAAAAGGCATACCACTGTCAGTAAAACACTGTCCCTGTCAACATGACCTTCTGCTTTAAAGTTTCTTTTGTAGAGTTAAAAACTGGGGTGCTTCCCCTTTAAACTGTACCCTGTTGACCAACCCCCATCACTGAGAACTGCTGGGCTGATTATTTAAGTGCACAGCAAGTGGGAGGAATGAGCTTGATGCTGACTGCAGTGCAAGCAAAACACACAGAAGGCCGAGCAGGGAGAGGTGGTGCTGCCTGCCTTTGTGTGCTGGTATTGTACCCTTTTCTAGTTAGACAGGTTTGGTCTGCAGAGGCAGACAGGAAAAGGAAATTAGCTTGGCCCCAATTAAAGAGAGCGAGTGCTTGAGAGCAAGAGAGAAAACATCACAGGAAGTACCTACAACCAGAACATCGACTTAACATTGTGGAAGGATGGGGGGCGACGAAGAAAACTTCTATGGGAAACATGGTATAGCATGCTTATTAACTTCTTGCAGATGTACTAGCTGTGTTTCTGTGGCTATTCTTGTTCCTTCTACCCAGGATGACACACAGCCCTCTCTCTGTACCTCGACCAGACAACCGATACTCATGGCAGCAGAAGAAATGATTCCCTCTGATTTTTTTCTTGCACATGTTGGCAGGTTAGGGAATCGGTCTCTTAGGACAGAAGCCTTGCTGAGAACTCGTGTGGCAGGCTGAATGGAGCAGGGAAGATGTTTTCTGTGCTTGCACCAGACTGTTTATATATTTTAATTGTTAAGTATGGTTAATTAAGTGCAATTTTCACTCCGTCTTTTGGTGTGATGTGGTGCCTTCACCAGCGTTGGCACAGCTTGTTGATATCCTGATGATAAATTAAACAGTTCTCTGCGCGCCTGACGGAATTTCAAGCGCCCCTCCTCAATTTCACTATGGATCTGTAAGACTTTCAGGATAACAAGTATCTTGTGTTTTTCACTGTAGCATCTTGTTTGGTCTGTCCCAGTCTCATGTTGTAGTCTTCCACCCAGGATTTAGGCTTCTGTGCTGTGCTGATGTCTGCAGTATTGGGGTGAAACAGAGGGGCTTGGTGGAGGGGGTTATTGCACTGTATGAGGGTGCAGGCCTTCAGGTGAGTCATCCCTTCTGACCTCTTCTGGTAGTTTTCCAGGTGGGAAAGTGAATGTGTGAGTCTATGGTGGTGGGATTCAAACCTAAGACCGCCTTGCTACTTCTGTACTGTTAGGAACACAAAGAGGTGGTTTAGCCTAGTGGTTAGGGCATTGAGCTGTGAACCTGGAGACCCAAGTTAAGTGCCACAACCTCCACTTACTTACTGGGTGTCCCTGAGCAAGTCACTCACCCTCTGACCTCTTTGTAATCTCACTCTGATGTATTGCTACGCTTTCTGCATCTCCCTATGTGCTGAAAGTGGTAGTAACATTCTTACCTCTCGCATTTGAATTGGGACACACTTTGTATGGGTTTGTGTGGAGGAGGTCCTGCTAGACTAATATGATTCTTTTTTTTTTTTTCAACTGGGTGACCAAAACAGTGGACAGAGGCCAAGTGGTTTCTGTCCTATATCTAGACTACAAAAAGGCCTTTAACTCTGTACCTCCTAGGAGATTGGTCAGGAAGCTGGAGGATCTGCGGTTGGGGGGGGGGCCCAAGCTTGCTAGTGGGTCACACACTGATTGAAGGACAGAAGCCAAAAGGCAGTGATCGGAGGGGAAAGTCCTCCGAAGGTAGGCTGGTGACCAGTGGGATCCTACAGGGATCCATGCTCGGTCCAGTGTTGTTTAACATCTTCATCAGTGACCTAGCAGATAGGATCGAGGGTAAAATCTGCCTGTTTGTGGAAGACATGAAGCTCGGTGGGAGGGTGGACACGGAAGAGGAGAGACGGGAACTAAGGGAAGATCTGGCAAGGTTAAGGAAGTGGTCTGACATTTGGCAACTGGGGTTCAATG
This sequence comes from Neoceratodus forsteri, assembly GCA_016271365.2. NCBI lineage: Eukaryota > Metazoa > Chordata > Ceratodontiformes > Ceratodontidae > Neoceratodus > Neoceratodus forsteri. The sequence goes on from JADMNL010000033.1 coordinate 54,716,175, forward strand.
CTAAAAGTGCAGAGTTGTGCACTTAGGGGCAAGGAACCCAGAAACCAAATACTGGCTGGATGGTGTGCAGGTCACCAAGACTGATGAAGGAAAGGACCTGGGGGTCATCATCAAGAGTGACCTGAAGCACTCGGCACACAGCTGGACAGCAGCAGCAGCATATGTCAATTGGATGCTGGGCTGCATAACCAGGGGGATTACCAGCAGGAAGGTGGCGGTCGTAATACTGCTGTACAAGTCACTGGTAAGACCACACCTAGACTACAGTGTGCAAAATTGGTATCCTCATCTTAAGAAGGATGTCAGCTTGCTGGAGACAGTCCAGAGAAGGACTACCAAGATGATCCAGGGCCTACGTTTCTAATTGCTATATGAGGATGTTATATGTAACTAAACCTAATGTGCTGTATAATTATGCTTTATATATGTCATGGTGCATTGCTGTAATCTAATAAATTCTTAATGTATGTAGATCGTAGGCCGGCCCAGTGGCGTGGAGGGCTGAGGCATCATGCCTTACCTCCTGCCATGCTGGCGACCTGTGTTTGTGGTGTGAGCAGGTCATTGGGGGGTCGGCTGGGGAGGGAGAGGATCGAGCATACAGGGAACCACTGTCCTCTCCTGGGGAGGGTGGGGGACAGAGACCGGCACCTGCCGGACACCTAGTAGAGGCTAGATGTTGGCACACCGTGTCCTATACTCCAGGATTTGGAGGCGGAGCAGCCGACTGGCGTGCTGCGTGCAGAAGTGTGTACAGCTTGGCCATTGTCTGCATTGCACGATCCCCTCCACAAAAAAACAAACTGGTCCCAGTTGAGCTGGATGAAGGCTGTCCTTCACAGGCGCCACCCCCCGAGAAGGCACCTCTGTCAGCTGGATCTGTCTTGGCTGGTAGAAGTTTTTTGGGGGGGGCTCCTGCCACCCTACCACGGAGATGGCCCGTGGGAGAACAAGGAAGGAAGTAAGCCTGAAGGTTGGGGACAGGCTGGGAGGATGGTAGGATAGTGGGCCGACTGGGACAGAGGGAGACACTGTAACTAAAAAAAAAAAATAAAAAAAATAAAATAATGTATGTAGATCATCCAATCAATGTTTCTCTGTAATCAGCTGATCATTGTAGTGTTCAGTATCTCTGTGATTAATTCTGGGTCGCCCCTGAAAAAGGGACTCCTGTAGGCCTAGTGGGTTTACCCAGTCAACAAAATTCAGTAAATAAAAATAAACCAATGCAGAGCAATACTTACAAGGAGAGGCCCAAGGGGCTCAGCATGTAGTGCCTTGAGGACAGAAGGGGGGGGGGGAATAGGATCAAGACCTTCAAATAGGGTGAATATGGAGGGCCTCTTCAGTCTTGGTGGGAACAAGTCCGGTTGGGGGCATAGCCTAAAACTGGTGGGGAGATTCAAGAGGGACATTAGGAGGCATTTTTTCACTGAGAGAGTGGTGGCCAAGTGAAATGAGTTGCCAGAGGAGGTGATCACCCTGAAAATGGAGGATAGCTTCAAGGGAAGATGGGACAGAATGAAAGGGAGAGTTGCTGGATGGCAGGAGGAACTGCAGGGGTATTTGGGAAGGGGGCAGATCTCAGTGTAAACAGAGGGGAAACCATGTGCAATCGAGCAGATAAGATAGTCCATAAGGTCTTTGTCTGCTGGCTTGTTGTTATGTTCGTATGCATGAAAGACACTAAAATAAATAAATAATTCCAGTGCCCTAACCACCAAGCCACAATGGTCCCTGTATCACAACCTGGACTAGGTTCCCCCACAGGGTAACCCTACATATTACCAGTGGTACAGCCAGCCTGTGGTGTCCATTTGTTAAAGAATAACTGCAAGACTGTCTGATGGCATGACTGTAGCTGTACGGTACGCCTTGCCATGTCGGTGACCTGGGTGTGAGAGTAAACTTGAGACATCGGGGGGGTCACAGAGGATGGAGCACCTAGATGACAGCTCTTCTCTTCTGGGGAGGGTGGACAGCAATTTCAGCAGTGCACCTGGCACTTAGCGGAGGCTGGGTGTCAGGGCAGCAGGGAAGCCCAGTAGAGTGGGAGGGAGGTTGGTATGATGCCATGCGTCACTGCATGCTAATGGGAGAGAGAAAACTACGAAGGGGAAAAGATGTCCTGCTATGCAGGATGAAGGTTGGCCCGACCCTGAGCTTGGTACAAGCTATCCAGGCACCCAAATCTGGATCCTGCTTTGGTGGGCGGGGGGTCATAAGAGCCCCCGCCCCTGCCACCTGGGTAAGTTGTGGGGGAACCAGGGGTAAGTCCTGGGGATGGTGGGTGACCAGGCTGGGATGGGCCACCAAGATGGGGGGCAGCAGGACAGGAGAGGGCAAAAACCCAAGTGTTAAAAAATTGGATTTGTAGTCTTGGAGATGGTGTAATCTTTTTCCAGAGCATGTGTTTGCTTGGGAAACATGTTTTCATGCACATACTGGCTGTACGTGCTGTCTGCTGTCACCATTAGTTTGCAGTGATTAGTAGGAAGGGTGTCTCCAGCATCTTTATTAGGAGCAGTCCATGTCCTGAAGAGTTTTCCAGATTCAGGTTATTATTTTTGGCCCTGAGTATACGATGGAGGCACAGCTTTCGAAGCCTTTTCTGTTCTTGAAGTGGGCTTCTTCAAAAGAGAGAGAAAAGCTAGTTTTCTTTGGCACTTTCATGCTCCTCTTCAGAGTGCGGAATCGATGGTTCCTACTTGTTTTGTTTTTTTTTAACTCTGAACTGTTTTCAGGCAGTGGGGTTTCTGAAACTCTTTAGCGGGTTTTTTTTCTTTGTGGGGTAGAATATGTACTACTGGCTGATTCTGAGCAATTGAAATTGTTTTTTTTTCCTCCCCCTATGAATTTATTTACCCAGTAAAGATCTACTGAGATGCTGCGTGTGTGTGTGTGTGTGTGTGTGTGTGTGTCCGTCTGTCTGTCTGTCTGTGTGTTCCTGTTTACTATAACTCAGTTTTACAACTGGGAGACTTGAAGCCCAGGGAGGACAAGCAAGTGTCTGTGGTGGGATTCAAAACTGTGGACTCCTTGTTCACAGTTCTGTTACCACAAGACTTCACTGTCTTTCAGTCACACTAGTGTGTGTGTGTGTGTGTGTGTGTGTGTGTGTGTGTGTGCACGCACCCCCTTTGTGCCAACAGCAGCAATACAGCAGGACGGAGCAGCGCAGTGGGACGCACCAGCGTCTAGAGGTCAGTTGTCACAGTGGTACTCAAGTGTGCCCTGCCTTCACCTTTTGCACTGTGGCTGAAGTTTCTTTCCAGCCCCAGAATACCAGCATGCAAGGGTATCCAAGCACGTGCCAATGCAAAGTCTGGCTGGTATCCTTCTTCCCAGGGTACCTCTGCTGCACTTCCACGCTTTGCCACACTGGTGGCGCTGTTGAAGTAGAGATGCTGACCCTCCCTACCAGAAGGAGGGATCAAGTCTCTAGGGATACTTGATCCTCCTTCCACCCCTGGCCCTCCAGCAACCCTGGCTTGCTTCTGAACCCAAGACATGGGCATTACAAGCAGCAACGCTGCACCTATGGGCCACCCCCTGCCATTTACTTTTAATTTAAATTCTGGGAGTGCGGTGGATCATTTTAAATGCAGGAACCCTTGGCTCCCAAACCTCATAGTGTGTCCTTCTAGAACTGCAGCTAGCAGGTGACAGACAACAGGCCCCAAACTGCAGGGACAATATACTAACATACTAAAATGCCAGCAGAATAGGCCTATTGTTTTGCATCTGCTCGTTTGGTCAGCCCTCACCCTGGGAGCTGACCTTGCTGCCCCCCTCGCCCTCTCGGGCTTCTCCCTTCCCAGTCCCAGATATTCTCGCTGCACTGGACTTTGCTTCCAGAACCCTTCCCCTGTACCTGTCCCACTCCCTCTTGAACCCCTCCACCAACCCCCTAGGCAACACATTCCATTGCTTCACCACCCTCTTAGTGAAGTAGTACCTCCTCCTTTCTCCCCTGAATCTCTCCCTTCCCCCCTTCAGCTTCCACCCATGCCCTCTAGTTGCCCCCCTCCATCCTTTGGAGCACCCTGACTGCACCTCCCCTGTTCATGTCCCCCAATCCCTTCTCTCTTCCAGTGTGTTCATATTTAGCTCTTCAAGCCTCTCCCCATAGGTCCTGTCCCCCAAGCCCCAGATCATTTTGGTTGCCCTCCTCTGGACCCTCTGCAGGAGTTCAGTGTCCCTTTTTAAGTGTGGCATCCAAAACTGCACACAGTAGTTGAGGTGTGGCCTCACCAAACAGTTATACAGAGGTAGTATCACTTCCCTCTGTCTGGAGGTGATTCCCCCTAGCGGTGCATCCCAGCATCCTGTTGGCCTTGGCTGCTGCCCTCCTACAAGTCTCCGAGTTCATCTTGACATCCACCACCACCCCTAGGTCCCTCTCAGCCATCGAGACTTGTAGCATTCCCCCTCCCCAGGGTGTACACTTGGCCTGGATTTCTGGCTCCCAGGTGCAGTACCTTGTATGTCCCTGCATTGAACCTCAGTTTCCACTTTCTAGATGACCTTTCCAGAGCCTCCAGGCCCCCTTGTAGGGCCACCCTGACCTCCTCCCCATCCACCACCGCCACCAGCTTTGAGTCATCCGCAAAGAGACTCATCTCACTCCTGATACCTTTCCTTATGTCAGAGACATAGGCGTTGAACAGGAGGGGCCCAAGGACTGATCCCTGAGGGATCCCACTAATGACCCTCCTTGGGGACGAGACTATCCCACCAACCACGACCCTCTGTGTCCGGTCCTGGAGCCAGTTCCCTATCCATCTGATCGTCTGGCTCCCCACCCCCATTTCCCCCAGCTTATCCAACAGGCCCCCATGAGGAAGAGAGTCAAATGCCTTGCTGAAGTCAAGAAGAGGATGTCCACTGGCCTACCCAGGTCCAAGGCACTTGTCACCTAATTCTAGAACTCCACAAGGTTTGTCTGACACGATTTCCCTGGGACAAAGCCATGCTGTCTATCGCCCAGGCACCCCGACTTTTCCAGGTCCCCCCAGTCTCTCCTTGACAATGCCCTCCATCACCTTGCCCACCACCGATGTCAGGCTGACGGGCCTGTAGTTCCTTGCCACCTCCTTTGATCCACCCTTGTGGATAGGCATTACATGTGCCACCTTCCAGTTCTGGGGCACCCACCCTGTCCTCAGAGAGATGCTGAAAAGCTCCACCAGGGGTTTCGCCAGGACATCCGCCAGTTCCTTCAGCACTCTGGGATGTAATTTATCTGGCCCCGGTGCTTTCTGCATCTTAAGGGACCTGAGGGCTTCCCTCACTCTCTCTGCCTTGATTTCTACCTCTGCTGCCTCGTCTCCCTGCTTTGCCTTTCCTCCCTCCTGCCAGTGATGGAGGCCCCCCCTCTCCCCAGACCCACTGATTGGTAAGGGTCCCCCCTCCTCAGTTTCACTGTCTCCTCCCATATATGATGCAGCCCCCCTTCCCATTTTCCTTGGTGAAAACTGAGGCGAAGTACTCATTTAGTAGCTCAGCTTGCTCCCCCGAGTCTTGTGCCCATCCCTCCCCTGTTTTAATCCTGTTAATCTGCCCTTTCATCCTTTGTTTTTCCCCAATGTATCTAAAGAACCCCTTGTTCCCTCTCCTTATTTCCCCAGCCAGGTTCTGCTCCTTCCTTGCCTTAGCCACCCTCACCACCCTAGTGGCCCTTCTGGCCATCAGCTCATACTCCCCTCAATCCCTTTCACTCCTTGAGCACTTGAAATGCCTGTAGGCCATCTTCTTCCCCCTCACCACCCCCTGAACCTCCCTGGTCCACCAGCAGGGTTTTCGGGCCCTACCGCATTTGTGTCTCACTCTTGCACAGCTGCTGGTAGCATCCTGCACCCCCACCCCCGTGATTTCCCACCTGCTGTCAGTGTCCATGTCTGGCCCAGTTCCATCCACGTGCTCCTTAAGGATCCTTCCCATTTCCTTTAAATCTGCCCCCCTGAAGTCGGTTACCTCTGTCTTTGTGCAGCCTTCTACCCCTCCTAGGTCCAGGCAGAACCAGACCTTGGCATGGTCACTCCCCGCCAACGGGTCCCTTACCTCCAGGCCCCCAATCTGGTCACTGTCTGCCAGAACCACATCCAGTATCCGGCCTCCCTGGTCGGTTCCCCCCACCTGCTGGGTTAGGACTGCGTCCTGAAAGACATTCAACAACCTCTGTTCCCTGGCCACCGAAGATGTCCTAGTCCTCCAGTCCGTTCTTGGCATGTTTAAGTCCCCCAACACCACCACCCTTCCCCTGCCCAATCTGCAGTGTCTCCCAACATCTGCCACCAGACTCTCCTCCGCCAGCGCAGGGGGTCTGTAAACCTCTGCTATTTTTACTCTCTTGGCCCCCGTTATCAAGGTGACCCAAATCAGCTTGTCCGGTGGCGCTGAGGGTTGGCGCTGGGCGCCACAACGCCCCCACGCTGGCGACCTGAGTTTGGTAGCGAGTCGCGCCGGGTCGGCAGGGGAGGGATTGGAGTATGCACCCGTAGGGCTGCTCTCCTGTCCCGGGAGGAGGGCATCAGGGAGCTCGGCACTCCGGCGGCCCCTGGTGGAGACTGGGGGGATGCTGCAGTAACGCAGAGTGGCACGTAATAGCATGCCTGACGCTGGCAGGGTAGCCATGCGCCATTGTGTCAGGGAGTGCACACGCAAGAGAAGGGGGCGAGCGGAACTGAACACAGGAAAACCCTGGTTCTAGGGGTAGGCGACGGCACCAATCCCCATGCCCATGACCGGGTCTGACTCAGCTGGCCTTCATAGATCCTTCACCCAGGGCCCATGTCTGCAGCTGGAGTCTGCAGTTAAGACACCCAAGGGTAGGCGGGGTGGCCCCACCCCGGAGGGATTAAGCTGAGGGTGCCAGCTGCGAGGCGGGTCGGAGGAGAGGAAGGTTTGGTCGGGGAACTTCAGGCAGGGTAGGGTAAAATTGGAAGCCTGAGAGAGGCTCCTAGAACCGTGACCGAAGAGAAAAGAATCTGGGGGAAGGTTACCCAGATCACCTCTGCCTCCTCCACTCCTCCTATGCCAATGCAGTTTTTGACTATTATTGCTACCCCTCCTCCCCTTCCCTCCCCCCGTCCTTCCTGAACATGGTGTAACCCTCCAGGTTCAGGTCCCAGTCGTGCCCTGCGGTGGCCCAGGTCTCAGTAACAGCTGCCACATCCACCAGTCCCTCAGTTAGCATCGCCTGGAGCTCAGGCATTTTATTGCCCAAGCTCCTGGCATTTAGCAGGACTACCTTCAACCCCTTCCCTATACTCCTGTTTCCCCTGCTCGCATTCCCATGGGGATTCCGTCTTCCCCCAGTCTGCACCTTGCCAGTCGGCCTTTTCCCGCATTCCTCCAGCTCCCAAGGGGGATGGAGACAGAGTCCCTTCTTTATCGGACCCGCCTCAACAGCCTCTTCTCTCATCCCTCCCCCCTTCACAAGTTTAAACCCCACCTTTCACCAACGAACCCATCTATTTTCAACTTAAGGATTTCCCTTCCCTCCAAATTGAGATGGAGCCTATCCCTAGCATTCAGCCCCTTATCCTCCCAGGTCTCCCCACAATCTCCCATCAACCCGTACCCTCTGGCCCCACACCACTCCCTGAGCCACTGGTTTATCTCCCTGATCATCTTCTTGTGTTCCCTGCTAACCCTCTGCACCAGCAGGATTTCCGAGAAGGAAATCGCGCATCCTGTGTCATGACAGACCCTGGCAAGCTCCCTGAACCTTGCCTGTATCTCTAGCTCACTATTTCCCTCAGTGTCATTGGTATCCAAGTGGACCAGTACGTCCGGGGAAGCTCCACAATCCTTTGCCAGCTGATATACCTCATGCTTGGCCCTGTGCACTGTTAGTCCAGTGAAGCATTTTGTTGTAACCGGGCAGGCTTCCCCCTCCCTATCCCATTTGATATCCCTGATCACGAAATCGCCCAACAGGAGCACTCTGACTGCCCCTTTTCCTCCATTCTCCCCTTCCATGTCCCTCGTCCTTTCTACTGGGCCCCCCAAGCCGGCTCCTTGCTCCTCCCCCATCTAGGTGCCACCTGCCAGCCCCCTCCTTATTTACCCTGGCCACCTCCCGATCCTATGCCTCTCCTCCCGAGTATCCTTCTGTGCCCCGCTACTCCCCCGTCACTGCTCGCAACTGGTCCTTAACCCCCCCAATCTGCTAAACTAGCCTGGCTTGTCCTCCCTTCCTTCCTGTCTCCGTCTAGCCCCTCCTTGCCTGTTGTTCCTCCCTGACCCAAACCTTCAGCTCCCTTTACTGTATCCTCCTTGTACTTCTGGTCCTTCGCCCTTTCCTCCCAACTGGTCCTTCTCCTTGTGCTTTCCTTCCTCTACCCCCTCCTCCTGCTCTGATCCCCCCGCTTCCCCCATTTTCCTGCATTCCAAGTTCCCCCCTTTTTTTTCTGCTTGCCCGCCCCAGCTCCCTTTCCATCTGTAACCGCCTGTCATGGCTACATCACCACCCCCCCTTTCCTCAAGCAGAAGAAGAGAATTGAAGCAGTTACTGAGCTTAAGGTCCGATGTCCACCTCCCTCCTTACTTCCTTCTGTCCAGCCCCAGCCATCTACTTACTTCCCTGAGTATGTCCTCCTTTTGGGCCCCCTCTGTCAGGGTCCCCATACGACCAAAGAGTACTCTCCTGCACTCCTTTCCCTATGCCCTCACCCCTAGTGCTTGGTGCAACCCCGTGGGAGAGCCCCCGTCGCATTCCCCAACCATACCTCCCCTCCCGCCAGCTGTCTCCTAATCCTCCCCAACCTCCTCCCTAAGCTGTGCCAGCTGGTAGCACACTGGGCAACCACTGAACTTCCAAGCCCAGTCCAGTATCATGGCCGCCCCACACCCTGTGCACTCCACCACCCTCCCAAAGATGCCGGTCCTAATGACATGTTGTCCCATCCCCCTCCAAGTAGGTTTGTTCCCCACTAGTCCAAGATACACCCCTACCCACTAATTCTAGATACAATCCCACAGTAAACGGATACCCCCGTTACTAGGTGCAGTACTACACAGTAAATAGTTTACCTAGCTTAGGCTTAAACTAGAGGCTGCCCCCCCACTCCCTTTCCAGCAATGAGCTCAACACCACATTCTCTTTTTCTCCTCCTCCAGCCAAATTTTTATTTTTTGGTCAAGTGCACAGCTCCTTCCTGCTTGTTTGTGCTCTGCAGTGGGATCCCTTCTGGTTATATGAAATAAATAAAGACCCCCCCCCCCCACCAGCTACGATCATGGCTCTAATCTCCATAGTAGGGGGCTCCGTGGGGGCTGCCACACTCCTGAGGTTTGTCCACCATGTGGGCCAGGATCCAGTACTGGTAGACACTAGGAGCCAGGAGCCCAGGCCGCAATTCAGAGGGCTGTGAGTTTCTCCCTTTTCTGGTCCCTCCCACCTGCCCGACTTGAGCGCAGCCTCTGTTGGCCTTGCATGCACACAGCACATTCTCTGTGGCAGGAGCAAGTACTCTGGCTCAGCCACAGGGGTTTCTGAAGTGCTGGAGCTCACCATTTATTTATTTATTAAAAAGTTTACAAATAACCTTTGAGCATAGGTGCTCATTTACAAAAGTTCCACGTCAAATACAGTCACAAAAAATATTATGAGTACAATAAGTAGTTCCAGAGGAAATGCAGTCAAGTCCGGCTCAAAGCACTTAAAAGAGCACCTTTACCGACCTTAATAACAATTTCCTCCAGAAACACTGTCTGTTCCTTTGCAACTCCGAACTTCACTGAAACCAAAAGTTAAACTTTTCGGTGGCTGGATTTCATAGTGGAAGGGATCGTAAATTGGTTCCGTGGAACCAAGCCGCAGATCCCTTCCACTTCCTAGTCTTCAGCGTTGTCCCTGTGCTGCTCTGCTTTGTTTTGTGTTGTATTTATGTGCCTTGCTGGTCAGCCCCATCCAACCGCAGCCCCCCCCTCCCCAGCCCCAGCCTGGGGCAGCGCGTCTGGAGTGGTCTTCATCCTGCTGACTGGCATATTTTCCTCTCCGATTTTTCTCCCAGGGCCCCGGGAGTATGCATAAGTGCTTGGGAGTGCATGCCGTTCAGCTAGTTCCGACCCCTTTCGCCCACCCCATGGCCTAATGCCTAGGCACCCTGAAGCCCGTGCCACGCCTAGCCTCCACTGGGGGTCGCCATCAGCGAAGGGATGCCACGCTTCCTCCCTGGAGAGGAGAGCTTGCCTACTGGAAGTTCTATCCAGCTCCACCCTCCCCACCCCAACTTCCGGCCCTGGCTCATTCCCGGACCCAGGTTGCCCGCGTGGGTCGAGGTAAGGCACCAGCACCACAATCCTCTACGCCACTGGGCTGGCCTGCTACTCTGCTTTGTGATGTATGAATATGGCTAGCACAGGGCCGCACTCCATTGATGACTATGGGGCTGATTTTTACATCTAGTTTTTTAGTACTTCCCGGTTCCGATTGTGATCCATCAAGGCCACCGCTCAACTAACGAAAGCCTTGTTAATTGAACGGTGGCCTTATTTTATCCCAATCGGAACTCTGAAGTATTTAAAAAAAAAAAAAAAAAAATAGTGCAAAAATCTGCCCCTGTGGTCATCAATGGAACCTGTCCCCCACGCTCTCCTAGTCAAACGTCATAGGTGCTAGGGTGGGGGTGGAGCTGAAGACTAGGAAGTGAAAGGGATCTGCGGCTCTGAACTCCACGGAGCCAAATTACAGTCCCTTCCACTATGAAATCCAGCAACATTAAAATTTTATTTTTTGCTCCAATGGACTTTGGAGCAAGTAAGGCTGCTGTCCAGTTGTAATCGGCACCAAGAAAGGTGCTTTTTAAGGGGGATAGGACATTTTGTGCTAATTGGCAGCAAATAGTGATGCAGTGGAATTCATATTTCCAAATAATTCATATTTAACTGTGCCTGAATAAACACGAATGTGAAAAACTGTGATTTCAATTGTTTTCTTTTTATGGGCAACATGCTTTCATGGAATTGGTAGGTCGGAGTTTTTACTGTGTCACGGTTTGTGTACAGAATGCTTATTATGAGCTGTTGACCGATCAGAACCTTACTCAGAGTTCTCTGCACAAACCATGACATAGCTAAATCTCCAGATCACTGGTTCCATGAAGAGAACTGCAACAGAAAGAATAAAAACAAAAACCATGCAAAATACAGATTTTCACATCAGTTTTTATTTAGGCACAGTTAACTATGACTAACTCTGGGAAATGAATATCATTTCTGAAAACAGGATCTTCATATTTACGGAGGAGCTGTAATTGTCCCGGGGGCCGCGTCGGCGGCAGAAGAGGAGGCGGGATTGCTGGCCACACCAAAGCGGTGAGAAGCGCATCTGGAGGTGTGCACCAGGCTACAGCACCAGAGGTGATGGAGGGCGACCAGGGCACCAGGAGACCCAGCGGCTGCAACAGCAGTAGGCCAGGGAAGGAGCGTCAGGGCTGCTAGGAGGAAACAGCTCCCACAGGAAGGTGGCCCAATCAGGAGACAGGATGCCTGTTTTGAACTCATGGCTGGGATATAAAGGGAAAGCCCAGCCACCTTTAACCTGCACACAGAGGAGCTGTAATTGTCCCGGGGGCCGCACAGGAAGCAGGGCGCCTGTTTTGAACTTGTGGCTAGGCTATAAAGGGAACTCCCAGCCACCTTTAACCTGAGCACGGAGGAGCTGTAATTGTGTCCCTCCCACCCTCCCGCCCTGACCTCTATTAAATAGTCGGGGAGTCTGGACTGGCTGGCTAATAGCTTGAGTCACTGACTCTGGGAGAACTTAGTTTGAGACGGACTCCCCTGCATGCTGAGTGAGGGTTTGTTATGTGTTGAATCTGCATAGCCACTTGTGGCTCTGATCACTAGGAGTATTTGTTGGGATTGTTTTTGTATTTACGTCGGGGGGAGCTTTTCTTTTCTTTACCCCTAATCCTATTAGGGTGACGCTTGGGTAGTGCTGGCTGCTGCATCTTGGGTACTGTTTGTATTGATTGCTCGGGCATATGCTGGCTACTGCCGGGGAAAGAGTAGATTGATTGAGTGTATATTGATTGGAGGGTACTTTTATTGCTGAGGGGGGCCCATATTGCCCACACCTAACAGTGAGGATGGGATCGAATGATGCAAGAGCCGGTGTCTTCGGGAGGACGACTGGGTGTATGGGTTGCAGGGCGGCCATAATATTGAATTGGGCATGGAGATTTGGGGGATGCCCAGTGTGTTACCAGTTGGCAGGCCTCAGGCAGGAGGTCAAGGGGATCAAGAGGCAGTTGGATGGAGGGAGGGGGTGGGTTGGAGAGGGAAGGGGGCAGGAACCATATGATAGGCGAGGACAAAATGGCATACCCCAGGGTATAGGGGTGGGAGTGAGAGGACTAGGACCACATGGTCGCTTCAGCAGGGAGAGACATGAAAATACCACTGTACAGACTTCACTCCGAAGGGAAGGGGCGGCCCAGAGAGGGCCAAGGAAGGGGAGGGAGATGGGAGTGGGTGAGCTTGGGGCAGGCATCACACTTACAAATCGCTTCACCCTGCTGTACCTGGATGATGAGGTGGAAGAGGCTGGTGGGTAGGGGGTGTAGGATGACTGGGAGGGATTGGTCAGGTGTTGGATGGGGCAAGGGATAGGAGGGGGGGCCTGAACCAAAGAAGGGGAGGGCATAGGGAATGTGAGACCAGGGCACCAGACTGGCGGGGAAGGGGGCAGGAGCCTAGGTCTGAGGGAGGTAAGGCAGAGGGGGACGCACAGAACAGAGACTGGGTGTACGAGGCCAGGACCCGGGACAGGCAGAGCTGAGGAAGGGAAAAGCAGACAGGGCAGAGTTGAGGAAGGGGAAAAGCAGACAAGGAAGGGGGTGAGGAGGGAAGCACTTTGGGTAGGCCAGCTCCGAGACTGGAAATTCCAGAAGAGCGGGGGTGTAGAGAACACCAGGTCACTAGGGTCCGTTACTGCAGAACCTGAGGGGGGATGGAGGTGAGAAGGGAGGCAGTAATAGGAGGCCTGGGTGGAGGAGCCAGTGGCAACAGTCCAACCGGGGAAGAGTTAAGGTGGGTGACTAGTGATATTCAGGCTGCGAGGGGAGCGAGGAGCAAACTGGGAGAGGGAGCCTGGAAGGGCAATCAAACAATCAAACTAGTGATGCCCAGGCTGTGGGAGGGACGAGGAGCAAGCAGGGGGCCATAGTTAGGAGAAGGAGTCTGGAAGGGCACATACAGACTTGTGACCCCCAAGTTGCAGGGGGTGAGAGGAGAAAACTGGGGGACATAGGCAGAAGAGGGAGCCTGGAAGGGCACGCACAAAATAGACACCCAGACTATGGGGGGTGCTAGGAGCAAGCTGGGGGACATAGACAGAGGAAGGAGTATGGAAGGGCACAAATGGGCTAGTAACTTGGGAGAGGTGAAGGTGCTCCTGCTGGGTGATTCCATGATTAGGGGTATCCAGTGGGAGGGGGTTGGGAAGGGGAAAAGGCAGCCCAGTCAAGGTTAAATGTACCCCAGGCCTATCGGTACATGAGGCCAAATTCCAGCTATACTCAATGGCAAGGGAATGCGGAGGATCCCCAGACTTTCTAGTTCACCTGGGAACAAACTGCGTAGAAGGGAACAGTGAACTGGAGATACAGGCAAGATTTAGGGAATTGGCCAGGGTTTGCCACTCTATAGGATGCTCAGTCTCCTTCTCTGAGATACTGCCAGTACCAAGGGCAAGTGGGGAAAATACGCAAAACTTAGAGGGGGAACCAGTGGTCAGGGAGTGGCAAGTCAGAAGGGTATGGATTGATGGGGACTGGGGTGATACATGGAAGACAAGGGCTATATGCCAGGGATAGGCTGCATCTCAACCTGGAAGGGAGGGAGATCCTTAAACTGAAACTTTTTGGATTCACAGGTGACAGGCGGGGTTTAAACTTGTAAAGGGGGGGAGGGATAGAAAGACTGAAAGCCCCAGTGAGGAAGCTTGAGGGTTCAGGACTAGATCATGCAAAGCGGGCTGCGGGTAGCGTTAAGACCAGGAGGAACTGAGTGAGGAAGAGAGACGGGGGATTGTGCTGGGCTGAGAAGACTGGAGAGAGGGTCAGTGGAGGACGGTCCTGATCAATGCCAGGAGCATGGGCAATAAAATGCCATAGCTCCAGGCAATGCTAGTTGAGGGTGCAGCAGACGTGGCGGCAATTACTGAGACATGGGCCACCCAGAGGCATGATTGGGACCTAAATTTAGAGGGCTACACAGTGTTTAGGAAGGATAGGGGTGGAAAGAGTGGGGGGTGGCACTGATAGTCAAAAATGAAATAGTAGTTAGTGGAATCAGTGAGGCAGAGGGAGATGTGGAGGCAATTTGGGTAACCCTACAAATGGGGGGGGGTTAAAGATTAAAAATAGGGGTGGTGTACCCCACATTATGTCCCCGCAATGGAAGCAGAACTGGAGGATGATCTGGCTGAGAACATCAGGGGTCACTGTGGCCTCGGAAAGGGCAGGGTGGTGATCACGGGCAACCTGAACATTCCGGAGGGAGACTGGGGCACTGTGACATCCTTGGTGGCCAGGGAGCAGAGGTTGATGGATGTCTTCCAGGATGCCTTCCTAGTCCAGCATGTGGGGGAGCCTACTAGGTAGGATCAGATTCTGGACATTGTCCTAGCAGATAATGACCAGATAAGGGGCCTGGAGGTGAGCAGCCCGTTGGCAGGCAGTGATCATGCCATGGTCTGGTTTCTTATTTTCCTAGGGGGAGAGGAAATTCACACTAACACAGAAGTAATAGATTTCAGTGGGGGCGGACTTTGAGGGCATGGGAAGGATTCTTAAAGGGTGCTTGGATGAGATGGCAGCTCCACTGGCCTCATTCTTCAGCAACTCCCTGATGACAGGGTGGGTGCCTCAAGATTGGAAGGTGGCTCATGTGATGCCTATCCACAAGGTGGGGTCCAGAGAGGAGATGGGGAATTATATGCCCGTTAGCCTAATGTCTGTGATAGGCAAGGTTATGGAGGGTATTATCAAGGAGAGGCTGGGAGGGCAGCTGGAAAGGTTGGGGCACCTGGATGACAGGCAGTATGGTTTTGTACTGGTGAGGTCATGCCAGACTAACCTGGTGGAGTTTTATGACTGGGTGACAGGTGCGCTGGACTGAAATAGGCTGGTGGACGTCCTCTGTCTGGTGGTTGCTGCTATGCTGATCTTTGGGTTTGTCCCTGTTTAGCCCCTTTTAGTCTTCCACATCATAAAAGTTATATCCCTTGTTCAGTAGGGTGACCTTCAAGTATCACCAAAAGAAAGTGACACAAAAGCTTTGAATGTGGTGCTGTGGAAGGAAAGCATCCTGTCATGTGCATGGCTTTCTGTCCCCCCCCTCCCACACCCCTCGAGTGTCTCTATTCTAGCTGTTAGCTGCTCAGGAAGGCCAGAGATTTGGGATGAGGTTGCAGGGTTCCTAGTAATGACCAGTGCAGACAAGAATGGGCTGATCCTGGTATGGTCTGTCATTCTGTGGCGCTAGGGTGTGTCAACTGGCTGTAGAATCTGCAGACTGTGGAGTCGCACAAAATTCAGAAAGAACTTGACTTTGCAGCAGTCATTGGGTGCAAAGAGAAGGGAGGTTAAGGAACCTCGCTGGTGTTATGTGGAGAAAGCATTAGACAGGTTAGAGGCGCTGTAGAGACAAGCCACCAAAATGATACAGGGCAGCAGGGTAGGTCTTAGGAGGAGCGCTAAGAGGATCTCAACACGTACAAGCTGGAGGACAGGAAAAAGGGGAGTAACATGATTGAGACGTTCAGGTACCTCCACAGACTAAACAAGGTGGACAACAGCGAGCTGTTTACAGTGAGTGGTGACACTGTTACCAGGGGTAACAGCCTGAAACTGGCGGAAGGAGGAGGGAGGTTTTAAAGGAGTATTAGTCAGAATTTGCAAAAACATACTGTATGTGTACAGAATGTTTCAATTTTTGTGTCTAGTCCTCGTGTATCCTTCCTTTGTCTGTGTCAGCACCCTGTAGTGAGCTTACTAGGGCCCATCAATTTATTTTCGTCGTCTGTTGGGACCACCTGCTGGCGAGGCGGAGGGGCTATACATTGGGGAGTTTTAGGCAGGCTTGGGGGAGGGGCTGAGGGGTGAGGAGGGAGAGAGCCGCTGAGGCTGGAGGCCCAAGAGTTCAGGTGGGGGGGAGCCGATTGCCACCCCAGTCCCCTGTGGTGGCAACATTGATGGCCAGGAAGAGCGGCCGAGGAGGGAAGTTGTAGTGGCCAATTAAGATCAGGAGGAGCCTGATGCCATCAGTGCATGGTCCAGTGGTGAGAGCCTGAGTCGTGGTCTACCCTGCAGTCACTGTTTGCAGGTTGTGTGGCCCGTGAAGATCTGAGCAGTGTGTGTGGGGACAGCCTCATGGTTTGCAAGGAGCCTGGGTGTAAGCCTCATCGAGTGGCCTCTCAGTTCAGTAGTCCTTGGCCCCTGGCCAGGGTGCCCATCATGTCATCAGCTAGTGGGTGCTGTCTTGTATAGCGGCAGAGTGGCTACCAGTGTGGTGAGAGGAGTAAGCTGAGGAACCCCTGGCATGCCCCCTTGAAGATGTGGTTTATGATTGCATAGCCAGCCTTTTCAGCAGCTAAGACCCCTGATTTTCTGCCCAGGAACTTGTAAGTCAGTAGTTAAGAGGACGGTTCGCAGTGTTCGATCAAAATTTGTGCTGGAGGGAGAAGTCGTGCTGCCATTGGATGTCAAAGGACTGATTCATCCTTTTACGATGCTGCTGCCATCAATTCGGAGCCTTTTCGACTCTGGAGGAATGTTGAGCAGAAGTCTGATTTGATCGCCTGTTGCCACCATGTATTGGTACTTGTGCCATGTATTGTTGCGACCCAACTGAGACCCCTGTATGCTCCATAGAGTGGCCTTGACTTATTCAGTAAATTAACTTTTCCCTTTTACTTTTGGTGTGGACAATGGACTTTCTTATTAGGAGCAGTTTGTATGAGCTAACTTGTTTGCCTGTAGCTGCATCATCCCCTGGACTTGGCACCGCTTTTGGACTTTGCCCAGGTAAGCATAGCCATTTCTAGACTCAGTCTTTGGCGGTAAAGCGCAACCCCCCCATGGATCACCACCATACCCCTAGACAAGGGGAAGAGGGACTACATCTGCCAGTACGGTTATGTTCTAGATTAGCCTGCTAGTTTTATAGTAGTTTTATGGCCCCTAGGGATCTCCATCTTAGCATGGTTTATTGCTGCTCTTGTTCCTACAGTGCCTCTTGTCCCATGTGACAGTGATGTATCCAGAACTGCGGACTCTGTAGTACTCCTTTAAGAAGGATGTTGGGAAGTCCTTCTTTATGGCTTTGCACTCTAACCTCTAAGCTATACTGCCTTTAAAACAACAGCAAATGAGGACAAAAGAATATGTTGATCCTCAGAATTCGCCTCTAAGTATATACATTTTTCACCTTTGACTGTGTTGCCCTTTAGTATGATTATCGCAGCATGAAGTTTGTGAATCTGATAATACCTCTGCACAAGCAGTGCAAGTTGTCTTTTTTTTTTTTTTCCCTACAAACTAACAGATTTAAGCCCATGGAAGAAACAAAGTAAATGAAACGTTGCTGCCTGCTCCAAGAAAATGCCCTTAAATCCAAGGATCAGTATATTTATTATTTGGCCTATGAGTTTCTTCCAGAGAGACAGCCCAGCTGTAAAAGGGGTATATTTTAGTTAATGTTTGAAGGGACTAAATTCTATAATTATTTTCCTGCATCATGTACCAATTACAGCAGTGCTTTTTAAAATGAATGTGTGATGTTCTTAAAAACACATTTTGGGCTTCATAGCCCGCTACCCTGGGGCGGCGATAGCCTCTCTGTGTAAAAATAACATTTTTTTTTTTTACTCACTCAAAGTTTGGGACGAGATCGTAATATGCTCCAAACTGCGAGCTACCTGATCCCTTCCCACTTCCTAGGCTGCCTGCTCTGCCCCTGTGCTCTCCCATTTTGTGACGTGGTACCAGGGAGAGCGCGGGGATGCGCCCCATACAAGTCTATGTTGCTTATTTTCAGAATGTTTTTTATAAACTTTAAACTGCCTTTTGATAAAAATGAGACACCACTGAACTAATAGGGACCCTATTAGTTGAGCGAGGTCATGGCCGGGTCGCACATGTGATGCGCGTGCAGCTGCCATGTTGTGCATGGCATGCACTACAGACGCCTACAGCGCACAACGCACGATCCATGGCCACTATGACCACCCAGTGCAGCATGTCCCGTGCATGTGGGTATACGGTATGTGATACAGGACACAGTGCAATGGCCAGCATCCCTGCAGCAGCGCATCGAGTAAGCAGTGTAGCGGCACATATTGGAAGATGCGCCTTTGCGCACGGTGATCGCGCCGGCGCAATAGATGCACCGTAATGTCATAGGCGCATTTCTAAGATGCTCCTTGTAAAGTGAGATGAGCTGGGGGCAGTTTAGCAATTCACAGTCAGTGCGCCTTAAACCGCTTCATTCCACGTGCATGGGCATCTCAGCTGATTAGCATCTCATTACCAGAGGCCCATGCCTCATTTGCATGCCCTGAGCCATAAATGCTCCCAGTGCTGCAGGCTGAGATCAGGTAACTGAGAGGAAACAGAGCCTTGAAGGTGAGTACACAGCTATATTTACATGTTCTACAGAACTCACAGGGGGGATTGTACGAGTGCATGCATGCCTCTCAATGATTATGTCCCCCATGTGGGGAACAGTGCCTTCCAACATGTGGGACACATGCACATAATGTGGAACGAATGCCTATAATGTTGAACACCGAACCTGTGCAGTACATAGGATGCACAGGACACTGGTAGACTGGTCACTGTCATGTCTGGAACGCCTGTTACAGTACCATGGTGTACACATTGCAGCATATGGGACAGAGTACTGAAGTACACTGGTACGGTTAGCAGTGGGAAAAGGCCTTGCACCGTGGAACACGGTGGTCCTGCAACCCACACGGAGGTACTGTGCCCTGTACAGTGGTACTGTGGAGAGGTATATGTGACTGGGTGTTACTGGCCATATGTGGTGGACGCAGTGATGTGCTACAGGTCAGTCCAAGGCGAGGGCCAAGGAGAAGGTGGCGGACAAGGGGTGGCCCGAGCCCGGCTGAACAGCATAGCCCAAGTGAGGCCCTCCTGGCCGCCAGTGTGTCCCAGACAACTGTGCAGAGTGTCCCCGGCGGTGGGTTCCAGACCGGTGGCACCCCGTCACAGCATTGTGAATAGCTTGTGTGTCCTAGGCATGCCTGCCACCCATGTGCCAAGGCCGCCACGCCTGTCCCTGTATACCCAGGCACGGCAACATGGGGACGGTTGCCGCTGGCCAGATGCGACATGCGCCGTGGTGCTGCAGCCGCCACGCCATTGCACCAGGGGGGCACGTGCCGCTGTGCACCCACGTGGCATGTGCCACCACTGCCGTGCAGTGTGCATAATGAGACTGTGATGGGTGCGACTGTACCATGGCCTGGCTAGCGTTGTCGTGCCATGGGCCTTCTGTGGTCAGGCTGCAGCCTTGGCGCTGTGTGGATGGCCGTGTACTATTCATCACCAATGTGGTATATGTGTACTGTGCATTAACCATGTACCCCCTTCTTCTCTCCACAGCACCATCACGCTTCCTGGGTGCAGCTGTGGCCATGGCTGCATGTGATGCCCTCGCGGGTGATGATGTGGGCCCTTCTCATGGGGCCGATGACAGCACCATGGACGACCCTGCATCAGCACCATCCACATCCTGGGCAACACCGGTCACGGCACCGGTGCAGGCGGGCCCTGCGGGTCCCTCTGCCAGTGCTGGCAGGACAGCCGGTGGGTACACCTCTTGGCTGGGGAGCCTGTCTGGGTTGTCTGATGACCCAGATGACGTGGTGGACATTGCTGACACCCTCCTTGTGCTCGCCAGTGGAGTGCTGGAGGAGGGCCTTGTTAACACCACGGTCATCACCGCCACCACCAGCACAGGCATGGCAGACGGTGGTGCACACAACACGGGGTTGCCTGTGCACGTGGCCCCGGTTGCCACTGATGATCACACTGTGCGAGGTGTGGCTGCAGACGTGGCACAGCTGCCCACGGCTGTGCCCCCCTGCACCACTGCCAAGTGCAGTGCCGGCGACATCGGTGGCATCCGGGCAGGGTGCCGCAGTGCACACACCTGCCCCATTGGCCCGGGAAGACACCACCCATGGCCAGGCAGTGGCGGTGCCCAACCAAGCCCCGCCCATGTCCCAGCCTGCCAGGGTGCACCCATCGCCCGTGGACACACCAGGACAGGCTGCCACCATGCAGCATCACCCGCCGACGATATGGGGGGCCTACCTCACCCTCCTGCGGGTGACTGTGGAGGGGCAGGAGGCCCTCCGTGCAGAGTTCCATAGCCACGGGACTGTGATGGTCCAGGAGCATGAGTCCACAGCTGTGTGGCATGCACAGATGCTGGCAGAGGCATGCATCATGCGGGTGGGCATGACTGCAGCTCTGGAGCGGATTGCAGCTGCTGCAGAGGTGGTGGCTGCCTCCGCAACATGCCGTGGACATCGTGCTTCTAGTCGGACGCCCAAGAGCACATCCCGTACACCCCGGCGGTGGAGCCAGGTAAGTCCTCTGCTGCTGACTCCATCGCCGCTGGCCTCCATGCTCACTGTCCATGGCTTGGGTGCTGACTGTGAGTTGGCCACTCCACTGGACACCCATTTATGGTCTCAGTGCAGCACCCCTGCAGGGTCTCGGGTGACACCCCCTTTGGCACGGCTGGTGGTGGCACATCCACCACCAGCCGTGGCAGAGGCTGCCCCGTGTCCATGATGGCCGGGGCGCCGTCCTAGGATGCCCATGTCCCCGGGCCTGTGGTGGCAAGATGGCACACCTGTGTGCACCGGATGCCCTGCAGGTGGTGCCAGTAGCGGTGTGTGCGGCAGTCACCTGCCCCACTGCAGCCCTGGCACCACTCCGTGCTACCTGTGCAGGGCCACCTGCGTGTCTGTGTGCACCACTGTTGTGCCATGTGTCATGGGAATGATGTGTGTGCTAGTGTCTGCCGTGCCCATGCACAGGCCGCAGTGCACACTGACCCGTGACGTCTGCGACATGGCCCGGGTGGTGCATGGTTGTTGCATGCCGTGTGTGTGTGTGTCCCTCACCATGTGTGTGCTTGGGTGTACCACTGTGTAGTGTCCACTGTGCCCACGTCATGCATTCTCCACACCTTGGTGCACACCCTGCACACATACATACCTGCATACTCACCTGCATGGCCCAAAGTGTTTCTCCACCACATGCCTGTGGTGGTCCCTTGCTCTGGCTGCCAGTCTCGGGTCCCTTTGGCCCTGCCAGGCTTTGCCTCCCTGGCCCTCTGGGAGTGCTCTGCCCCTCCTCCGACTCCAAACTGTCGCCCTCACCGGCCTCAACAGGTATTCCACGGTCTAGGGCCCTGTCGTGTAGCATATAACAGGCCTTCTCAGGACTATACTGTAAGGCGCTACCTGACCAACACAGGCACCAGAAGCACATCTTCAGCGTGCCGAAGACATGCTCTGTGATGGTGCATGTCGCGATGTGTGCCTCATTGTAGCGCTCCTCTGCCTCTGTTCCGGGTGGTCAGAAGGGGGTGAGGAGTCAGGGCCTCGGCAGATATGCGGCGTCTCCTGTGAGGGTAGACGTGTGTCCATAAGTATGTTGGGTGCCACTTTGGCATTCACCCTGGCCTCAACCCTGGCCTCAGTGGTGTGTGCGCTTGTTGTGCTCTACCGCCCGTGCATCCCCATTACAGGCAGTCCTGCATCCCTACCCCAGCTGCACCTGCATGCCCCCATCCATCGTGTAGTGCACAGCACTTGCATGTCACCCTGTGTCCGCCTGTGTACCCTTGCACATCCTGGCTGTCCCACAGCCCACGCGCATGAATCGCACTGCGTCGGTTGCCCACGGCCCGCCCCATGTGTCCCGGCCTTGGTACCCTCCTGTGCTGTTGGGACCCTGTCTCACGCACCTATCAGATGGTCACTTGGTATGTCCCTGTCCTCAGACCTCATGCACAGTGCCGACTGGTGCCATAGGAATGAGTCATGTGCGCGCACAAACATTGGTGATGCGCCCTGTGGCATCGCACACCATCTGGCAATTCACAGAGTGGTAACCCTTCCGGTTGATGTAAGCGATGGCATCCTCACCAGGTGGTGCGTGGATTGCCACATGGGTGCAGTCTGTGACGCCTGGCATGCGTGCCATCCTGTAGAACCCCTGCATGGCTTCTGTCCACTCCGCCTGCGTGCTGGGGAAATGGATGTATTCCAAAGCATGCGGTAGCAGTGCAGAGAGGAACTGTGTGAGAAGGCGGGAAGTAGAGGCCTGTGAAATGCCAGTGGTGTCCCCAGTAGGCCTCTGGAAGGTTCCTGTGGCGAGCAAGCACATGACCGTTGTCACCTTGGTCTCCACCGGGATGGCATGACCTCGTGCAGTGGGTGCTTGCATCACATCATGGCACAGCTCACAGAGCTGCTTCAGCATGGCCCTGTTCAGGTGGTATCGGCCTACTGTCTCCACCTCAGTGAGCTGCTCAAAGGACAGCCTGTCACGATACTGCCGTGGGGCCGGCCACCTACATGCCTTCCACCGCCCTGCCTCCTCCTCCTCAGTAGTGCATCTGCGATGGCAACTGCTGCTGGGTTCATTTTGCTGCGGGATTCTCTGTCTGGCCCTCTGGCTCGGTCTTACTGGCTGGTTGTGTGTGTCTCTCTCTCTCTCTCTCTCTCTCTCTGTCTTCCTTTTTCCCCTCTGGCTTAGGCAGTGTGCTGCTGCAGCAGTTCAGTCAATGACCTGCGGCTGGGCTAGACTTGAGTCTCTTTCTTTTGTACTTATCTTTCTATGGCGCATCTTGCCTTTGCGCTGGAGATGCCACATAGATGCGCCGTGGATATGCAGTGAATCAGGTTGCGCTGTGTATGCATGCGTATGCCCCCTGTATATGCACCGCATATCATGACGTTGTGCCTATGGCACATGTCGTTGGGCGCAGGGCATTTCAGTTGTGCTGGTGCATTCACCCGGTTTGTGAATCGTTCTACGATGCAGTTTTGACTTGCACCGGTGCATCTGGGTTGCGCTGAGCGCATCTCTTGTGAATCCTGCCTTATGTGTCTATGGTATGTAAATTTCTATTTTACAACTAATGTTAAATATCTGTGTATTCTTGTTTAATATTACTTGCAACATTTGTACTGACCTCAAGTTTGTCACTGAACTGCACTTTGGCAAAAGTTACTGTTTCATCATCCTACAGTGAACAAGATTTTGAACTAAATTTGAATTAGAAAATTTCGCTGGTGGTGAGCATCAGGACTGAGTTTGACCCCTGGTGGATGGGGCGCTGGTGATAGCTACTACTTCTGCATTCATTCTCGTTCTCAGCAAAGTGTTGTACAGCAGTTTTGAAGATTAGTTCCTGAAAGGGCTTAAAAGGGAGGCAGTTTTGCCGGCCTGATGCACAGAAAGCAGCATTGACACTTGCGACCCAGTTTTGGAAATGAGCCTGTGTTGTGGGGGGCGGATGGGAAGAGAGAGACTGAGCTCCTATATGACTTTTTTTTTTTTTTCTTCTTTAAACCAGGAGAGAGACGCTAAGCTGAAGCTTGTTTACAGGTGCGACTTGGGAGCACAAGCAAGTTGAGTGATTTGATCAGGGTAATACAGTATGCAAGTGGGGGTTGTGGGATTCAAACCCAGGTGTCCAGGTTTACAACTCAGAGCCTTAAACCACTGCAGTATGCTATCTTCTTAAGGGTGAGAAGTGCCTCTCACTGCAGTGCTGTGACCTGGCTAACCACAGGTGGCAGCGCAGACGTGAGATGAGGCACATTCGGGTGGTGACTGTGGTTTCATTTGCAACATCACCTGAGAAATTGTCGTGAGAGCACGATTTGGAGGAGGGAGAAGCGGGAGAAAATCAGTGGCCAGGATGCAGATGAAGTAATGCCTCCATTCAGTGACTATTATGGGTCTTCACTGTGCTCCCTGCTCCACATGGCTGGCTACAAGGGGCTCCACACTAGCTGGCTGGATAAGGGGGGGACGCTTGCCATGGTGCTATAAGGCAGTGCCATACCTGGGGGGAATCTGGATGTTACCAAGGCTGTGGGCGAGGCAGTCCAGCAGAAGCGGGGGGCTGGAGAGGGAGAGAGACTCTGTGGTTGGGTTGCAAGCTGATAGCAATGATGGAAGGAGGTGTGACTGGATCTGCCAAAAGGAGGAAAAAGCATGTTAGTAACAACAACAAAAAAATAAGGAGGGCAGTTTGGACTAGTGGTTTGCACAGAGAGCTGTGACCCACCTTTGAATCCACACTTACTCACTTTGTGACCCTGAGCAAGTCACTTAACATCCCTGTAATCTCCTTTTAATTTATCTTGGTACTGTTTGCATCTCCCTGTGTGCCCAATGGCTGCAGCCTTCTCCCCACCCAGTGACCCATCTTCAGTGAGACCCACGGGCTCATCACATCAGCGGTTCCCACCCTGAGTACCTCTCTTCCAGACTTGCCACAGCCCTCAACTGCTAGTCCCCAAGGTTAGCTGAGGGATCTGCAGTACGTGGGCTGTCCCGGACTTCAAGAAAAAAAACTGCAGCAGGCATGAAACCACCTTCATCGGCCCAAATACTATGAACAGACTTGCGTACACCCTGAGCAGCCCATAATATGCGACAGTTTAGGGCCCAACTTCAAAGGCACCTCACAGGCCCTTGTCACTGAAATTACAATTGAAGAAAATATTAGGTGGTGTGTGTAAATATTATGTTTTTAGGTTTGCTTTGAGAGGTCTGGGTCTCTTTAAAGTTTCATGGTACTGCTTCGTTGCACAGATGCAAAAGAGAACAGAGGTAAGAAGCAGAGGAAGGAGTCACTTGTGTTGCATGCTGTTTCAGGGGTGTGTAAAATGCTGAAAAGATATCTGGGTGTTGCCTAGCTTCTGGTTTGGCTTCCGTGGCAGTAAGGGAGATGACTGAAATTTGAGAATCGGCAGCCCCGCTTGGTCTTTTCCTATCCTTGTAACTCCAAGTCAACAAGTAGGTTGGTTTGGGTGTGGCCCTCTCCCTGTTTTCTGATGCCAAAGGGAGGCTGCCTATACCCAGAAGATAGTACTACTTGTTGGCATTTATACAAGTGAAAAAATATCTTCTCTTCTACCCTTAGACAGTGTTATCCATTATAAAAGGCCATCTGTGTTTCTTCTTTCTGAAATTTCTTGGCTCTCGCCCTCCAGCAATCTTTCCGCTGTCCAATGAAAGCTTCATTTCACAGTTCTGTCAGGGCCGGATTAAGGCATGGGCTGCATAGGCACAGGCCTGCCAGGGGGGCCACCCAGCTATCCCCGACATATATTTACTATATATCCTTTTCTTTCTGCCTGAGCTGCATGTTTTTTTGTAAAGTACTCCGCCAAGAAGTCTGGGGCTGAGCTGTGACATGATTCTCTCCTCCCTGATCGGGTGTTAAGTACAGCTGACAGCTTTAGGGGCCCCAGCCAGGATGACCTTTAAGGTGTGAACAAGGCCATTTCCTTTGCTTTGTCTCCCACACCCGTTTAGAATCTTAATCTTAACTATAAAAGATTAACAGTACAATTCAGTGTGTATACTTTATATTTTATCTTAATTATCAGTTTTATTGGCTTAGGAACCCTTGTATAATGCTTGAGATTTGAATATAAGCAATAGCTTAATTTTCTTGAAACCATTGTACGATGTTTGATTCTGGGTTGTTTTACCCTCCTCATTCATTTGTAATACCTTTCATTGTATTGTCCATTTCTCTTGTTTTGTACTTCCATGACGTGGAGCCTTTGCAAAGGAGTCTCTGATTCAAAGGTTTGTAATTCTGATATCTCAATAAATTAAAAAAAATATATATTTAAAGGGGCATTGTCTGCTTTGCCCCTTCGTTTTTTGGTAAAAACAAGCAGTATCCCTCTTGGACACATACCACTCAAGGAGATGCTTAGAATGCCCATATGGATATAAATTAAACGGCCTTTTACCTGGTTTCTTAATTTTTCCTTAAATAGGTTTTCAAACGGCCGCCCGTAATCCTTTATACGGAAAGCACTCTGGAGTCAGGACGCGCGTCTGCCACAAGCGGTCTGATGTATAGGTCATTTTCATATGGAGTACAGTCATATCACACTGTTCCTTGTGTATGTCTCAACTAGTGCATCTATCTGGCACCACAAACCGGCGCTGAAATATATTATTTGCATTTTAAGCTCTGGCAAATCCCGCATTGTGCACCAATAGGCACACACTTTCGCGCATGTCGGGGATCTTTTGGTCTTGCATCTGAGTACGCAGTGCTCGGTTTGTGGTGCCAGATAGATATATATAATTGAGACATATGCAAGAACAAGGCCCGGACTGCTGTACTTAATCCATATTAAAAAAAAAAAAAAAATCAGACATCGACCGCGCGCTTGTGGCAGACGCGTGGTCCTGACCTTGAAGTGCTTCCAGTATGTGCAGGTTTACAAGCAGGGTGAGTGAACACCTATTTAGGTAAAATTTAAGAAACCAGGTAAAAAGCCATTTATTTTATATCCCTATGGGCATTCTAAGCATGTCCCTGAGTGGTATGTGGCCAAGAGGCATACTGCTCGTTTTTACCAAAAAACGAAGGGGCAAAGCTGACAGTGCCCCTTTAATCTCACTCCTAAAATTAAGAAATCTACAATAAGTTTCAATAGTACAATTAAAAATCACACTTTTTTTTTAATTTTTTCATCTCGCTCATACTGAAGTTTTGACCTTGATGCAGCTCTGTTTTCAGGGTGAACAAATGAATGTATTTCAAGATTCCCATCAGTAAATCTTGCCATTTATGGATCCTGGCTTACTTATCAGTAACAGAAATGTTTGATCCTGGGAATGATTTCAGATTCTTCCAATGATCGCTCTCTTTGCAATATAATCTCTAAAGTTCATAACCCCCCCTAGGAAACCACAAACTTAACTCCTACACCACCCAGGACCAAGCCTCTTTTAAAGATCGGTCCCTACCCAACCCAACAAAACTCCCACATCCTAGTTCATACTACCTGACAGCACAATATAACACCCAGACTGCAAGTGCACACATGTGTGTTTGGGGGTGGGGGGCTTTGGAGAAGTGAAAATCATGACATTTCACATACAAGAATTATTTTTCTAGGGACATGGATATTTATTTATTTTTATTTTATTTAAACAGCAGTTTGGAAAACCTTTGAGCCATAGGCTCATTTACAAAGATACCTTTTCACAGTAAGACAAACCAAAATACACAGTATAGCAGATATGTTGTTCATCCACACTTATTGGCAGGTATCCTTGCCGCTTTAAATCTTGCCGGAAGGTCTTCAAGCTGGCTCTTCCCACCCACTCGGGTGGTAAAACTCTCGGCTCCGCCCCACAACGCCAGATCTTCCTTACCGCTTGGAAGCTCAGGTTCCCTCCTTAACGTTCTGCGTATAAGACTGGTTCCTAATTCTTCGGTTTTGCGAATTTAAAAGTTTTTCAACTTTAGACTTCGGTCTTCTATCCCTCGCGGCTGTGATGGGCAAATCAACTCCCGGTTTTTGGAGATGCCCTTGCGGGCAGAAGATGTCTCGAACGGATCCGCACTCCACGTGCGTCTACTGCTTAGGCCTTGAGCACGACCCGCAGGCCTGCGACCTGTGCTCTTCCTTCTCGGCCTACATTCTCGAAGACTGTGCTGCCCGTTTACAACTTGGGCGTCCTGAGAAGCGTTTTCCTCTGGTGAAGTCAAAAGAGGCCCGGTTGGCGGTCTCCGCGGCGGCGGGCTCGGCGGATCAGCTTGAGCAGATGATCGCCTCAAGAGGAGGCCGCAGCCGCCTCCTTCCTCAGCCGTGGCTTTTATTCCGCCTCCTGGGTTCCTCTTATTCGGCCTCCTTCAAGGAGCTCTGTCTGTCCCTCTCCACCAAGGGAGAGGGCCCAACGTCTGCTGGACCTTCTCGGTCCAGAAAGAAAGACAAGGGTAAGTCCCTCCGTCGACGCTCTTGGGAGCGGGAAAGGTCCCTCTCCCCGAGTAGTCGGCCATCGACTTTGGTCGATCCTTCGGCTTCCGCCACTGGTCTCACGGTATCCCCGTCAGATCAGTTGACCGAGACTCCCGTCGACGCAGTTGAGATATTTCTCGACCCATTGGACGGGTTGTCGACTGGTGAAGCCGAAAATCCTCTCTCCCCGGTTTCCCCGGTGGGAGTTGAGGATCCCGTGGGCTTGCCAGTGCCTCCGGTTCTGGAGCCCTCGGGTGAACCTTCCGAGCCGAGGGGAGAGCCGGTCCCACCCGTCCCTCCTCCGAACCCCCCTCGGGAAAACCGAGGTTCGCGGTCTTGGTCTCGGACTTCTTCGCGGTCCAGCCGATCCCGCTGTCACAGGCGGTCTCGGCACCACGACAAGCGGCGCCGCCGCTCGTCCTTATCCTCCTCCTTGGACGAGGAGAGGCTCCGATGTAAGTTACGTCGGCGGTACGAGGACCTCATGTGGCAACAGCTTCTTCTGACCGGGAACAAGCCGACTCCGTCGCCTTCCCCGGCCATTAAGTGGCTGTCACCGGAGTGGCCGAAGCAACCCCTCGACCTTCCCGAGGCGCCTGTTCCCAGGCCGGTTGCTTGGCCAAAACCAGCTGCTCCGCCGATTCCAGTGGAACCCCCGCCTCCACGGCCGTTATTTGGGGCTCCGACCAAGAATTCTCGGTCAGCTCAGGGTCTGCCCCATAGGCTGTCTGTCACCCTCACTCCCAATCGGCCTCGGCAGGTGGAGGGTGGCTCAGGCCCGAGGCAGCTCTTTGCGGACTCTTCGGAGTCCGACGACGATTCCTCCCTTTTCTCCAAGCGAGTGGACTTGGAGTCCTCTGGGGGTCAGTCGATGGACAAGAGCCCTTCGTCCTTTCTGGGATTACTTAGGCTCATCTCGGAGTCCACCGGGAAGCAGCTCGAGCTGGTATCTAAGCGGGCCAAGTATCCCCTCATGGCGATATTGGACCGAGGGGATTCCCCTTCGGAGGCCTTCCCGGTAGCCGAGGCCATTGTGGGTCTGGCCTTGGAGCTCTGGCAGCGTCCTGCTTCCTGCCCTGCGCCTTCGGCCAGGAAGTATGCGGTCCCTACCGGTTCCCTGTCCGGTTTTTCGGAACACCCCTCAGCCGAGGAGTTGGTTACCAACAGCGTTTTCCTGCCGGAAATGCTAGGGATGTGGACAAACCTCCTGACAAGGAGTCCAAGAAATTGGACTATGCAGGCCGAAAGTCTACGCTGCGTCCTCCCTCGGCCTTCGTCAGGCCAGCTCGGCCGTGCTGATGGCACACTTCTCTTATGCCCTGTTGGGCTCCCTGGACGAGGTAGTCCCTCATCTCCCGGCCGACCTGCAGACCACGGTTAAGCAGGTGCGGGACCAGGGCAGGGCAGTGGCCAAACAGCAACTTCAGACTGCTTTGGACATCGGTGACTCATGCGCTAGGTCAGTCACGGCCGCAGTGGCCATGCGCCGTCGGGCATGGCTGAGGATATCCACCTTCACAGCGGATACCCAGCACAAGTTGGCGGATGTCCCCTTCCTGGGGACCGACCTCTTTGGCCCTGGAGTGGAAGGTCACCTCCAGAGGATCGAGAAGTCCAATACTACCCTGGACTCTGTCTCTTCGCACGGGACAAAGGCTGCAGGCCACACCTAAACCTCTTTGTCCTGCTGGCCCGCCTTTAATCGGCCCAGCAACATCAGGGCCAGCAGGCTCGCGGCTACACCCCAAACCCAAGCCCGCGGCTTCCTCCTCCAGGAAATGAGGTAAGGCCCGGAGGGTCCCTCGGCGGTTCCTTCTCCAAGCCTGCCCAGTGGCCGGGTTGAAGGGCCCCCCAACCTCGTTGCCTTACCCCAGGTTCCCCCATGGGGGACGGCTCCGTCACTTCCTTTCTGCCTGGTCCGTTATTACCACGGACAGATGGGTACTGGAGGTGGTGGGAAAAGGCCTGCCTCTGGAGTTCGAGCAGGCCCCGCCCTTCAGAGCCGTCGCCTCCGGGGGGCCTCGGGGTCCGCAGCCTCACTGTCGGCTCGCTGAGCCGACATCGCTCTCCTCCTCCAGAAGGAGGTGATCAGGGAGGTGGCGGACCCTCCCTCAGACCTGGGGTTTGTGTCCAGGTACTTCCTGGTCCCAAAACGGACAGGGGGCTGGCGCCCCATTCTCGACCTACACGACCTAAACAAGTTCCTAAGGTCTCGAACCTTCAGGATGGTTACTCTGGCTCAGATAATAACATCCTTGGAATGCAGCATGTGGTTCTGCTCTCTGGACCTGCAGGACGCGTTCTTTCACGTCCCTATCCGTCCGTCGCATCAGAGGTTCCTTCGCTTTCGAGCAGAGGGATCCCTTTTCGAGTTCCGAGCCATGCCCTTTGGCTTGTCTCAAGCTCCCAGGGTGTTCACCAAATGCATAGCAGTGGTGACAGCATTCCTGCGGTGCCGAGGGGTTCGGGTTTACCCTTACCTGGACGATTGGCTGAAGCAGCCCCCTCCAAGCAGGAGGTGGAGCGGTCCAGGGATCTGGCCCTCCAGGTTTGCTCTCAAGTCGGCCTCCTCATCAATGAGGCCAAGTCGGAACTCGTGCCAAAGCAGGTGATACAATTCATCGGGGCAGAGGTCGACTTTCTACGAGCCAGAGCACGGCTCCCGGCGGACAGGGCCGAGGTTCTTTCCTCCTTTGCCTGATCATTTCTGGTTGGGCAATCGCACCTGCCCGGGACTTCCTGTGCCTCCTGGGTCTCATGGTGGCCTGTACCAGCGTGGTCCGTTGGGCCCGCTGGAACATGCGCCCCCTTCAGTGGGGCCTGGCCAGCCAATGGTCTCAACGCTGCGATCCTTTGGACCAGCGAGTGACGGTGACCCAGGAGATGTGGAATGCTCTCCAGTGGTGGCTCGTTCCAGCGCACCTGCAGGAGGGCATCCCGTTTGTCCGCCCCGAGCCGACGGTCTCTCTATCGACTGATGCCTCTCTGATGGGTTGGGGTGCCCATCTAGGGGAACACCGAGCGCATGGCCTCTGGTTCCCACGGGAGTCCCGATGCCATATCAACCTGCTGGAGCTCAGAGTGGTCCGCCTAGCTCTCACCGCCTTCGCTCCGTTTCTTCGGGGTCGAGTGGTTCGGGTCCAGACGGACAATACCAAGACCATGTACTATCTAAACCGCCAGGGCGGGACGCGCTCCATGCTTCTATGCAAGGAAGCTCTCCGCATCTGGTCACTCGTGTGCAGCCTGGAGGCGGATCTCGTAGCCATTCATGTGGCAGGAGCCTCCAACACCCTGGCCGATGCCCTAAGCCGGATAGGGGCTGTGTCCCACGAGTGGTCTCTCCTGCCGGAGGTAGTACAAGATCTGTTCTCCCATTGGGGCACCCTCAGGTGGACCTGTTTGCCTCCAGGGAGAACGCGAAGCTGAGGCTGTTCCATGCCCGGCCCCCTCAGCAGGGCTCGCTGCAGGGGGATGCCTTCTCGAGGCCGTGGACCCCGGGCCTCTTATACGCCTTTCCCCCATTTCCCTTGATTCACAAGGCGCTTCTCAAGGCGAGGAGGGACAAGGCGCAGGTGATTCTGGTAACCCCAGACTGGCCCCGTCAATGCTGATATCCAGATCTCCTCAGTCTCAGCTCCAGGCTCCCGAGGCAGCTTCCAGCTCGCCTGGACCTGCTTTCAGTCAATCAGGGGAAGGTGTTCCATCCAGACCTTCAATCCCTGCACCTGACGGCCTGGTTCCTGAGCGGCTAAAGTTCCAGGCCTTGGGTCTCTCCGACGAGGTCCTCCATGTAGTTGAGGCGTCCCATAAGGAATCGACCAGGAAATGCTACGCCTTCAAATGGAAGAGATTTTCCATTTGGTGTCAGGGCAAGGGCCTGGACCCTTCCTCCTGTTCCTTGGCGAGCATATTGGACTACCTGTGGTCTCTTTCTCAGCAAGGGCTTAGGTCGACTACCCTTAAGGTGCACCTGGCAGCCATCTCTGCTTAACGGGCGTGGGCCGGGAAGCAGTCGGTGACACAGGAAAAGGTGGTCTGGCGCTTTTGCAAAGGCCTTGATCACATTTCCCCTTCGGTGCGAGAACCTCCACCTCCGTGGGATCTACTGCTGGTATTGGCAAAGCTCATGGGCAAGCCATTCGAACCAATGCACAGGTGTGATCTCTCTCACCTGTCGTGGAAGACCGCCTTCTTGGTGGCTATCACGTCAGCCAGAAGGATGGGAGAGCTCCAGGCGCTTTCCATCGAGTCTCCTTACCTGGTCTTCCACAGCGACAAGGTTGTCCTGCGCCCCCACCCGAAATTCCTTCCGAAGGTGGTGTCGGAGTTTCACCTTAACCAGGTGTTGACTCTGTCGGTGTTCTACCCCAATCACACCTCGGAGGCCGAATATAGGCTCCATACTCTGGATCCTAGAAGGGCGCTCGCCTACTATAAGGAGCGCACGGCTGGGATTCGGGGAGAGGTTCGCCAGCTGTTTGTCATCTACGCTGAAGCCGCACCTGGCAGACCTGCAGCCAAGTGGACGATAAGCGGTGGGTCACCTCCTGCATAGATCTCTGCTATAAGTTGGGCATGGAGCCTCCCAGAGGGATAAGAGCTCATTCTACCTGTCATACTGCTGCATCGGTGGTTGCTTCCAGGGACGTCCCTATCCAGGAAATCTGCAGGGCTGCTACCTGGAAGTCAGCACACACCTTCATTGCCCACTACCACATCGACCTTGAGTCACGCCGGAATGCTGGTTTTGGGGCCTCGGTTCTCCAGTCTTTATTTCCCAAGTAAGTATCGGGGGTGTGTGCCTTGCCTCCCTCCTCCCGGAGAACTGCTAGGAGTCTGCCAGACAGTGTGGATGAACAACATATCCATGTCCCTAGAAATACAGGTTACTCACCTGTAACAGGAGTTCTAGGAATGGTATATGTTGTTCATCCACCATTCTCCTCCTGGCTGACGCACAACCTGAGCTTCCAGCGGGCCAGATCTGGCGTCATGGGGCGGAGCCGAGAGTTTTACCACCCGGGTGGGTGGGAGGCGCCAGCTTGAAGACCTTCCGGTAAGATTTAAAGCGGCAAGGATACCTGCCAATAAGTGTGGATGAACAACATATACCATTCCTAGAACTCCTGTTACAGGTGAGTAACCTGTATTTACCAGCCCTATTATTAATTTTCTCTAAATTGTCAAAACGAAGGCTATTATTATTTCTCCATACTGATAGTATTAATTTAATTAATTTGTAAGTATTTAATGCCACTTTTTAGGGACTGTAAGACCACTGTCCTCACGTTTCAGTAACTGATCTGCAATAAGCGAGAGGTATGGTCATGGCGAAGGGGCATGGTCACAATGAGGGGGGGTCCCACATTTCTCTTGGGCCTAGGGCCCCAGGTTGCCTTAATCTGGCCCTGAGTTCTGTTGCCAATTTTTGCTGTTTTTAACTTGTAATCCCACCCATCACCTACATGTGTGTGTGCTGGACCTGCAGTGTGAGAGGCTGACTTAGCAAAGTCTTTTATCTACTCTCACTGTTGTCGAGTGTTTATTGCTCATTTGTGGGTTGAAACATCACACTTGAACCTTGGATGTCTTACTGCACCCAGACTTCCTGTCCTTGAAGTTAAAAAGATCTTAAAAAATTGCTCCAGCTGTATTTTTTTCTTTTCATGATGTGGGATTGCAGCCTTTAATTTTTTTGTAAATTTAGCCGGCCTTCTGGGTCACTGCGCGGTGGTGTGGAAGCCATTGGTTCAGGAACACTCTGGGGACACCCACTCCCAAAGTGGTGGAAGGAAATGTCTATCATAGAGGTGGAAGACTTTATTTGGGGGTGGTGCTAGGGCTCTATACCACCTTGTTAACTGATCTGTGGGCAAAGTGTGATGTTAGT
Source organism: Neoceratodus forsteri (assembly GCA_016271365.2). Classification (NCBI taxonomy): domain Eukaryota; kingdom Metazoa; phylum Chordata; order Ceratodontiformes; family Ceratodontidae; genus Neoceratodus; species Neoceratodus forsteri. The sequence goes on from JADMNL010000033.1 coordinate 54,750,146, forward strand.
GTAGGAGACAATTGCCTTTTTTGTTTTGTTATCATTTTATTGTGTGTTTTATCTTCTTAGTCACTCAGCCTGCCCCCATCTGCTGGAACACTCCTGCCCCATTTTTTTTTTCCTTCTAACAAATTTCTGGGTCCTGTGTCCCTTCTAAACTACACAGATGGCTCTGATTATTTTCTCACTTGACAAACTCAAGTTCAAGTTTATTGGCAGGAAAACTCCATTGAGCATGCTCATTTTACAAGGAGGTCCTGGTAGGACAATGCAATACATCGAGACAGTGCAATATATTGAAGTACATTGAAGTAAACACATAAACAATATACAGGTAATTTCAGTACGATATTTTGACATAACAATTTGAGTAATAAGAAGACAACAATATCGGGGAGTACTTTGGGAATGCAAGGGGTATATACAATCCAACAATAGGAGACCGGTAACATTGGGATACCATGGTGAGACACGGGACAAAACCATGAGTTGGTTGGGCAATTCAGAACAGTGGGGGACAACATTAACCAGTGAATGTGCAATAGGGATAAATCTAAGTAATGGGAAGGTGTAGGGGCTGGATGCTGGATATGGTAGGGAGAAGCAGATTGCTGGTATTGGGCAAATTTATGTATGTATTTATTTTTGTTCACTGGGAGAGGAGGACTAGGCAGTTCTGCCTATTTTCAACCTTGTGCTGGGGGGGGGCAGGATAGAGATGGAAACTGACATATCAGGTTAAGCTGTTGGTGGGATTTATAGTGAGTGCTTCCTGATTTACTGTATTTTTCAAGGCCCCTAGTTCTCCGTGGTACTGCGGTTCTGTGTGGCAGGGCTCTTTTGATTCTGTGGCATGAATTATTTGTTTCTGTGGCAGTATCTTCCATTGGCTAAAGTTGGATGTGACATCATCGATGACATGCTTAGCATGGCGGGAGGGCCTTCAGGTTAATCAAGAAGGGTAAGGCAGTTGGGACCTATTTAAAAACTGTATATTTTAATGAAAAATCACCAAGAACAGTGAATCCTGCAGCATTGCTTATATTCTGTGGTGGAATGCAAGTTCTGCAGAAAATTCCGCAGCCAGGGAATTGCAGAATTCTGAGTACATGCTATATTTATTGCATGGCTAAACACATGGTATCATGTGATTCACTAGGGCAGGGCAGGCCTCAACCTTCAAGAGACTGTGGCCCCCATATTCAAAAGTCCCTTAGAAAATCCCACAAGTGCCTGCGCTGGCCCAAAATACTGAGATATGTAGAAGATGCGCTCGCACATGTCCGGCTGAATATCCCAAAGATAGGCAATAGCACATTTGGAGATGTGCGGTGCAGCAGGAGACCTGAGCCCTATGCAGCACATGGTAAAATGCGCAATGCAAAGTCATTTGCACAGTGCACAGACTTTCAGTATTCAGCCAGGATATGCAGATGACCTCATTGCACATTCCAAGCCCATTCCCCACATGTGCAGCTCATTACTGGAATGTATTCAGGCCATTTGCATACCCCGGGCATGCTCAGTTCCAGCTTCACAGGGCTGCCACACCACTCCATAAAGGTGAACAGGAGATTTTGCAGCCTATCAGACAGGTGTGATGGACTGTTTTTGTGTGGGTGGGTGGATGGACTGCATTGGCCTGGGTACAGTGCTATTACCCATAGTCATGTACAGGGTCAGACTGGGGTACAGGGGGCAAACCAGGACAGTGGCCGCAGAGTCCACCAAGACATGTAACAGGGGAGGGCAAAGGGTGACACAGTCTGATCAGGATACCACATGCATGTGATACACCAGCCCCATATGCAGCGTACAGTCTCCTGCAGTGCCTTACCCCCCCACCCGTATGAGAGGAACATGGTGGAATGGCAGTGTGCAGAGGATGACCAAGTACCTGAGTGGGTGGGTCCCACTTGTATGCACCTGTGGTGTGCCACCGTGGGTGTGTGGCACAGGTCAGTCCCTGGTCTGTGTCAGGCTGCCACTAGGCGACCTGGGCACCATTGCCCCAGACCGCACCCTGGGTGCGTGCCACCGCCAGGTGGCAACCCGCAGGCCGCATGGGTGCGAGCCATGGCCCCTGGTACGGTTGCTGTATTGTGGCTGTCCACTCCTCTGGTGTGTCCAGGGGGCACCCAACAGCACTAGCTTGTGGCCACTGGGTGTCTGCGTCCAGGGTGCGGTGTGGGAGGTTGCTCCCCTGGACGGTGCCGGTGGTGACATGGCACCTGTGGCTTTGGGTATGTCTCTCCTGACATGACAGCTGTGTATGAGTGCCTGGAGCATGATCTGGTGTACCTCAGAGAGCTGTCTCTGGATGACCTGCCTGCAGTACTGAGGCCAGCCTGTGGGTGGCTAGCA
>JADMNL010000033.1:54757500-54867500 GCA_016271365.2 Neoceratodus forsteri
AGGGATAATAACTTCCTGTTTTCTACTGGTGATGCCTCTCCCTATGCATCCCAGTATCCCCCCAGCCCTCCTTGCTGCCCTCTCACATTTCTTGCCCACCTTTAGGTCATCTGATATGACTACCCCCAGGTCCCTTTCCATTTTTGTTGTTAGTATCTCACCCCCATTGTGTACTCTTCCCTTGGGTTTTTGTTTCCCAGGTGCATTACCTTGCACTTCTTAGCATTGAATCTGAGCTGCCATACATTTGACCATTCCTCTAACCTTGCCAAGTCCCTTCTCATCCTTTCCACTCCACCTTGTGCATCAACTCTGTTGCAGATCTTTGTGTCATCTGCAAAGAGGCATACTTTTCCTTCTAGTCCCTCTGCAGTGTCACTTATAAAGACATTGAAGAGGACTGGTCCTAATACTGAACCCTGCAGTACCTCACTACTAACCCCCCTTTTTTTTCAGAATGGACTCCATTTACTGTTACTCTCTGTGTCCTGTTCTCCAGCCAATTCTATACCCAGGCCGTCATCTTGGGACCCACTCCCAGGCTGGCTAACTTGTATATTAATCTTTTGTGTGGGACTGTGTCAAATGCCTTGCTAAAGTCTAGGTAGGCCATGTCCACAGCCCCTCCCTGATCAACTACTTTGGTCACCCAGTCAAAGAAATCTATCAGATTTGTCTGGCATGACCTTCCCGCTGTGAATCCATGCTGCCTTGGGTCCTGTGCCCCTCTGGCCTCTAGATATTTAACAATTCTTTCCTTCAGAAGTGATTCCATCATTTTCCCTCCCACTGAGGTTAAACTAACAGGTCTGTAGTTTCCTGCTTCTGCCTTGCTCCCACTTTTGTGAAGGGGAATCACATCTGCCCTCCTCCAGTCCTCAGGTACCACCCCATCCTCCCATGATTTGTTAAGGAGTTTAGTCAGTGGTGTCACTAGTTCTACCCTTAGTTCTTTTAGAATTCTGGGATGAATCCCATCAGGCCCCATTGCTTTGTCCACCTTCAGTTTTAAGAGTTCTTTCAGAACCCTTTCTTCTGTAAATGGGCTGGTATCAACTTCTGTATCCAGAGTGTTTCTACTGTTTGTTTTAGGTACCTCCCCCTCTTCTGGGTTTAAGAACCCTTAAGTTCTGACTGGCCCATAACGAGGTCAAAGTATCATCATGGCGGCTGGCTGCTTGTAATGTAAAACAGTTCCAACATCAAAGCTCATTTGAAACATAAGTTTGGATTTAGCAATAAACAATCACAGCATTCAGTAAGGCTCGATATACACTGGTAAGCGGCTGTACAATGAAACATATCGGGGTACTGCCCAGACAGTTGCAGTCTTTGATTTTCCCGGACCCAATGCAGGCTATACACTGCAAAGGCAGGATCGAGCTTCTTAAAGTTGCAGTGTGGTGGCAGCCATTCGCCAGTCACGCTGAAACCAGGATTACAGCAATATATCACTCTGGGCCATATTTACAGTACTGGACTTGCCAGGCTCTCAAAAGCAGAGCACCAACTGGAACCCTCTTCTGGCAGAAGGGATCCACGACAGGAGTCTGACAGTATTTCTGTCGAATGCCCTGTCAACGACACCGGCAGGTCGACTGCATTCTGCAGTTGGCTGCCGGTTCGCTGTCGTTTTCTTTGTTTTCTTCGGGGGGGAGGCTGCCCCAGCCCTTCACGTGGGGGCTCGCCTCCGCACCACCCACTTAAAGATTCTCAACTCCAGTCTGAGCTGGATGGGGGATGCAGGACCCCTGACAGGCAGCGCCGGGTTCGGGTCTCCCACCGCGGCTGACACTGTAGTCGCTGTGGGGACCTCACTGGCAAAATATTGCTGCGAGGTGGGTAGATGTGGCAGAAGAACACTGCAAGGTCCAGGGAGACAACTAAGGTAAGCCCACCATTTGGGGGTGGGTTACATATACTCCTCAACAGGTCAGGGGTGTTTATTTTTTATTTTTTTTTTTTTTTTTTTTAGTATTTTATTGCTTTTCCCCTTTTTCTCCCATACCCGGGTCCCCGGCAGACACGTACGTGCATTGAGGTGCATGCTGGGTACCAGCTCTGCCCCTTCCGCCCCACCCCTGGCTATCTATTGCTGCCACACCCTTGCACCTACGCTTCCCATCGGACCTCCACCCACTGGTAGTGGAACTGTGGAGGGTGCGGGCATTCTCCCCTGGAGGGAGAGCCACTACAGCCGCTCAGTCCAGCTCCGTCTCCTCCCCGTGACAACCTGAGGTGAATTCCTCGAACCCATCGCCGCTGTGCAGCATGACGTAAGGTGTCCAGCACCTCAGCCCTCAGTGCCACCGGGCCAGCTTCCTCAACAGGTCTTTGTAGTAGGAAGGCTGGTGGTGGTGGTAGAATGACCTAAAAGGTAACTGAAGGCAGTATTTCACTCCCAATTCTTTTTAGATTCCTTCCCTTCAGTGAGGGTTAAAACACTTTTTGCACTTTTAAAAGGTTATCAAAAGTTCTGTTATGGCTCTGAAAACTATCAGAACTGTTTAGAATGTTTTGTGGTTCTCTCATTCCTACTGGAACTAACATGTTGCTCCAATAAAAGGTGTCAAACCACATAGGAAAAGAATTTGGTTGTATATGGCACCTTTCACACACCCAGCTTCCCAAAGTGCTTTACAGTCCAGGAGGGGAAGGTGAGAGAATGTTGGATTTTATATAATGCCTTTCATACACGCTGTATCCGAAAGTGCTTTACAGTCCAGGAGGGGTAAGGGGAGAGAATGTTGTTGCTGTTTTCAGCACACAGGGAGATTCAGAGACACTAGAGAGGGATTACAGAGAGGTTCCTGGGCCAGTGTTCTTTTATTTATAAAGCCATTGCATTCTGGAATAATTTTACCTGCTTTATCAATTCGTAGAAATATGTTAAGACGGTGTTTTATTGTTTACTGTTTGGACTTGTCTACGTGCAAATGCAGTGTCTCCTGATTACTGTGTACATGGATGTATCGCAGATTTATTGTGTGTTGCTGTATCACTGCTGTCGTTTACATCTCTGGGTCCCCCTTGAAAATGGTCATTTAATGCTCCTCTGCCCTTCCCAGTTAAAAAAAAAAAAAAAAAAAAAAAATTTAACACCGGGAGGTTAATGAAGTGGCAGTTGTGGGATTCAAACCTTAGTCTCCAGATTCACAGCTTTGCGCTCTAACTAGGTCAAACTGCCTCCCTACTTTCTGTTATTCATGAGTTCATAAAGGACCTTTGTGTCTTCTGGAAAGATTGTTGTTTTCTGTAAATGGAAAATGCTGAATAAAAGAAAAATTAGATATTAAAACATTCTGTTTTCTGCACAGCATTCTTTTAGCAGGGTGCTGCCGGGCCCTTATCCTTTGCAACCCAGCCCTGCCCTCTCCTCTAAATCTCTTTCATAGGGCTCTGTGTGTGTTTCCCCCTCTGTAACCTCATCTTGCTTTGGTTCCCATCCTTCTATATTTTATTTTATTTCATTATTTAGTATGCTTTTTATGTGAGCCACTGTTTTATACATTTATTCTAGAACGTTTGCAGCGTGGAAAGGCACTGTGAGCTGAGGCATGTTTCCAGGTGCTTTCTGGGAGCACAGGGAGGCTGGGTTACTTGCCCAGGGCCATGCACCGAGGAAGTGGGTTTCAAACCCAGGTCTTCTGTGTCCACAGCTTGATCTTTTGTTTCCCTGCCCTATTTCCTGACTTTGTTTTATGTGGCCATGCCATCCCTACTGAGCCCTACGTTGCATGCTGTGGTAACCCTGACTTGCATGCAGTCATGGGAGCATGAGTAAGATTCTCTTGTCACTGTTCTTTCTCCCCACCCCAGGCTGAAATTTGCTGTGTGTGGGTTACTGGCCTGTGCTGACTGAACTGCCCCTTTCACGTGGCCTTTTTCCTGAGATTGCATTCCAGAAGAACATGGAGAACTAACATGAGGATGGGGGAAGGGAGAAGAACACTCTCTGGGTGGGGTTGCTTCAGAGGCTTTCTGCAATATGATCTTGAGACGTACTGTATAAATAGAGCTGACGAGGTGGTGAATAAGCTGCCCTGACCTGTTACAAAACAAAAAACAGAATGCTGAACCTCAGAGGGAGGAACTGTGAAAATTCTTACAAGATTTTATTTATTTATTTTTTCAATTCTTGTTATGCTTCTGTGGAGGCAGGGGGACGTGCCCCAGATCAGCAATTGGTGGACCTTGTAGAGTTCCCCTTTGGCAGAACAGATGTCACTTGCTACATGAAGTGTGTATACCCGACATAACGACATCAGCCGCACCACCAACCCCAGCAAACACTCGCACTTGACGCTGTGTACTGGCCCCTAGCCACTGCTAGAAGTCAGAATCTTGCCAACCCATGTGCCCCCCCCCCGAAGGAGGAGAGCTGTCCATCAGATGCTCAATCCTCTGCCCCCAGCTGATCCTCTGACGCTCTGAGCTCGTCCTTGAACCCGGGCTGTCTGCATTGCAAGTGGTAGCACTACCACTGTGCCAGTGGACTGGCAAAGATTTTATTTTGATTTTATTTATTTTGTTAACTGGGTTAGCTTACTTACTGCAATATACATTCCTTTTAAAAGCAGTGTCCTTGCAAATAGGGCGGGGTGAGGGGCGGTCCCAAACTGTTGGACTACCAGGGAGTTTGCACTGGCTAGTACAATATTAATTTTGATTCGTGAGAATTGGATACATCATAGAATCCATGGCTCCATTACAATGGTTTCAAATGGCAGCAGGTTCTGACTTCAGACAACATTAGTTGGTACTGGTAAATGAATGAAACTGGAGGCAGAAGAGCGGCTATACTTGTGTTTTGTTATCCAGGGTTTTCTGTCCCTCACCACAGCCAGTCCTTTAGCCTGGCAACCTCCCTGCCGTGGCCACGACTAGCCCTCCACCATCGCTGGCTCAGGGGTCCATGGTAGTGGGCTCGAGAGTCCCAGCTGTCATCCTTGGCTGCCGGCAGTGGTTTCCTGTTTTCTCTACCCTCCTTGTGTCTCTCACTACCTCACAGCACTGCAGCCTGAAGGCCTTGCATGCACACAGTGTTGGCACCCCTTGCCTGCCTACAATACATCTGGTGAGGGAGCTAGCATGCTGTTCCAACACTAGAGGCAACTGTGGTGTCTGATTGCAGCTTCCTTCCTCATCGGACTAGAATGCCTGCTTCCCAACTGGGCTGGCCGGCTGCAGTGACCCGTGTCTGCTTCTAACCACTGAGTGGCTGACTGGAAGCGTGACTCACTTCCCCTGGACCACTGGGTGGCCCATGAGGTATCCTCTTCTTTTTTTTTGTTTTGTTTTGTTTGGTGGGGGGGCACTTCATCAGTTTTAATCTTGGTTCCCGTACATCTCTCCGTCCTCCACCCCATGACAGTATTGCAAAATAAGCATAGTGTTAGTGACTCACCAGGTTACACACTCTCCTCTGAGGCTGGAAGATGGGAAGGTTGTGGGTGTTGGCTCCATACCAAGAACTTGGGGTAAAATCGCAGCACTGACGTTGTAGGGCAGCATGGGGGGAGGGGGTTGCTGCACTCTTGAGGTGCCCTGTTTCATAAGAGTCATTAAACTGAGGTCCCATCTGCCTGTTCATGTTTAGGTGGGTGTTAAAGATTCCATGCCCTGCTGGTGCAGTGGTAGCACTACCACTCATGACGCCAGTGACCTGGGTTTGATAATGAGCCCGAGTCATCAGAGGATCGGTCAAGGGAGGTGAGCGGTGTGTCCCCAGAGGTCGCTCTGCAGCTTGGGGAGGGAGGTGGTTCAGGCTCCATTGCGCTATCGCCACCTCTAGGTGACCACAAGTGGCAGTGCAGTCAGCCGAGAAATTGGGGGGGAGGGAGGAAGGACACTGATGAGCTCCGGCGCATGAGCAGACCCTACTTGCATGTGCCCTAGGAGTTTGGTGTCCTAAGGGCAGGGAACAGAACATCAGAACTGCCTCTCACTGCAGGCCCCACACTACTGACTGGCTCTTACTTCAAAAGTGTTCATACCCAGTTTCCATTTGGGGGGGTAGGGTTCCCTCTGATGGCCCTACCCTGGGAAGGCAAGCCAGCATGCATCGGTGTCTAAGTAAGTCCTGGAGAAGTTGGGTGATGGGGCTGGGTGAGGGCAGAGGGATAAAAAGTTTGTTTACTTAATAAAAAAAACAAACAGAAATACCATGGTTCTTCCTGGACAGATTTTCCCCATTCACTAAATACAGCTTAACCTGATTGAGTATGTCAGTTTGCATCTCTGCCCCAGGACAAGTCTGAAACTATCCAGTAGTAATTTAAGGTTGGAGGGCTGTCTAGGTCCATCATGCCCCCCAAAAAATAAAACTCCCTGCTTCCTTAGCAGGTGTGAATAAGCATGCTATACAAAGGAAACTACTTACTCTAGAATTTCAAGAATATCTTCTCCCTAGAGTACAACTGTTTTACATCTTAGAGCTGCAGGCAAAAGGACCCTGCAAAACCAAGAACTTTTGGGATTGGCAGCACTGGTGCCTGGAACCGACTCAAGGCACAGTGTCGTTCGTGTACCCACAGAGTAAAAGCAGCACCAGCGTTAATCACATCTGTACTTTTTTTTTTTTTTTTTTTCCTACTGAGGAAGAGAGTGAAAAACAATATATCCTAAGATTGTGACTGTGAAGAATGAAAGAGGCATTAGATAACCCACCAACCTGTGTAACAAAGGACCACAAACACAAGTCTTATCGCAGCCCGTAAGTATTTTGGGGAGAAGGCAAACAAGGCTGAAGTGAGTCCAAGGATGGAGGGTGGGCAGGTGGTACTTTACAGAAGATATTCTTAAGAATTCAGAGTTACAGTAACTAACTTTCGTATATTTCAAGAATCAGTCTTTGCCATAGAGTACTACTCTTTGGACGAATAGCAGGCTGTATAAAATCCCCCACACTAGGGAGGCTGGAGCCTTAGGACTCCTCAGGAGAGCATGCCGTGGCATGTAGCCATTCAACCAGCCCAAAATCTTGCGTGTTTTGTGGAGTGAATATCCGGAGTGCAGTGCCTTCTGAAGGTGTTAACATAGCTCCAAACTAGGGACCCATCAGAGTGAAACTGCTGAAGTAGCCATTTTTCCGGTGCAGTGAGCTCTGACAGAGCCTTCCACTTGTCCTGCTAATGAGTAGCGATGCTGAATGCAGCTGATGATCCGGTTAGATAGGTTTGGAAATTGGTGGAGATGTTATGAAGTTTTTTACTTCACTATCACGACTTCGTGAAAAACATCGCAAGTTGCCCACTTCGCATGGTGTTTTCCTCCAGAAGTGACACTTTTTCAGGCAAAGTCTGGTTAAGTCATGGCGATGCTGCAACTATGCTAGGTGAATTTTATTTTTATTTATTTAGTTTGTGTTTACCGGGTCGGTGCGCTAGCCATAGAGATGACTATTTTCAGGCACGACCCGGGAGGTTACAGGGTAAACATTACGGAGATGCAACAAAAGGTAGTTACAGCAAGTTATGAAGCACAAAGCTTGAAAAAGTGCCGCAACGCCTGCTGGAAACTTTGCAAAGTCGGCACTTCACACTTCTTGAATTCGGCAACCTAAGATCTAAAGTGTTTCGGTAGATGAGCCTGGCTAAGACACATTGTTATTACCTGACTGTATGTTTCTGGTTAATTGTACTGCTTGTTGTCACCTGATTTATTAGTTGTATTCAGTGCTGTTTTCCCACCCATTGTATGTAACCTCCTGGGTCATGCCTGAAAATAAGCATCTTTGCTGTCTAGTGCACCTAATTTGTCAACAAAAACGAAATAAATAAAAGCATGTACCAGTGAGGGCAAGTCTTCCGGGGGGGGGGGGTCAAGGCTTTACTACAGCTGACACCTGTGCTTCAAATATCAGCCTCTCATCCAGAATGATCCCAGATTCTTCACCTTAGCAGAGGCCAGCAAACTAGAGGAGGCAAGCACCTTGCTCACCCTCTCCTTAGTGACTTCTGCACCCCACCAACAACCAGGCTCAGTCACCAGTACCTCTGTCTTGCCAGGATTAAGTATAACCAGCTAGATGACATCTAGTCCTAAATCCCAGTCGGGCACAAATTTAGCACCTTTACTACATTTGGCGTCCTAGGTGCACAAGACTAGTGCATCTGGGTATCATCAGCATAGCAATGAGAACCCAAGTTATACGGTCTAGTGATCCCTCCTAAGGGCAGAATATACACAGCAAGTAACATGAGTGAGGGGATTGAACCCTGAGGCACACCACAGAGCAGGGGCTTCAGCAGTGAGGAGACGCTCCCCATCACCCCTCTCTGTATCCTGTGTCTGAGGAAGGACTCAAACCAGCAGATGAGCATGCCGGCGAGTCCACAGTGCTCCTTGGGATAATCCAACAACAACCCATGGTCCCACCATGCCACCGACACTGAAGAGTTAGAGGAGGATGAGAACTGACTACTCTCCTCTATCTCTCGCCCTAGGAAAGTCATTGTGCACCCTGACCAGCGTGGTCTCGGTGCTGTGCCATGACCTAAACCCAGACTGGAGAAGTTCACAGATGTCAAAAGCCATGAGGTGTCCTTCAGGCTGTAGTGCCACCATCTTCTCAGTAACCTTTCTCAAAAAAGGGAGGATTAGACACTGATCTAAAATTCACCAAGCAGTCGGAGCCCAAAGATGGTTTCTTGAGGAATGACCTAACCAGTGTATTTTTCAGTGTATGGAAAGACCCAACCCTTAGAAAGGGAGCACCAGACTAGCGCAGTGAACACTGGATCCAGAAATCCCATGAATCTCAGTACAAGGTGCATCAGGCTTCGATCCAGTTAACAAAAGGTCTGCTGCAGCTCCAAGATCGGCCACAAACCTCATTCACTGCAACAGCCTAAACTTCTCCCAGACTACGGAGGGCTCCTGTTCACCTCAAGCTCAACCATGACAGGTTGCAACAACCAGGTTGGAGAAATCGCTGACTGAATTGAAGACACCCTGTCAGGAAAAAAGGAGCAAACTCTTCACAATGTATGGATGAATTTGCTCTCACCAGTTGCAGACAGACAGGATTAAGCAGTCTGTCTACTGACTGGAAGAGTTCAGCTGGTCAGTTTCTCTGCTGGAATTTCCTGAACAAGAATGGTGCCTTCTTATGGGGAATTGCCCTTTGCTACTCACCATAGTGAGTCCTCCGGGCCAGTTTGTCCTAGTCCACCTGCAATTTCATCCGACCCTCAGACTTAACTCTCTGAGATCCCTACCAAACCATAGGGATCCCAAGCGAGACATCCTGGGTCATATATGGACTGGTGCAGCTCTATCGAAGGCTGAGGCAATGGTCCTATTATAGACCACCACCACCTCTGATCCAGTCGCACAACAGCCAATGCTCCCAAGTCATCAACCACCACCTGGAGTCTGTTTTTTTTTTTTTTTTTTTTATGTAGTAAATCTCATTGATTACCGAGTACAGTATAAGTATGCAAACAAAACATAAAACTGCACAATACACTGACTGGGAGCTCCTGCCACTCTTGAGGACTGACCTTTTCTTAAATCTGTTGCAACAGTTCTTCTATTTCTTAGCCTAATCTATCCTTTACAATTTCTAATCCATAATGTTGGCCACCTCTGGGCACCCCCCCTTCCCTTTCTTGACTATGACATAGTGTCCTCTTTAATTTTCCTTTTCCCTCTCAGGTCCTCGTACAGGGAGGTTATTGTTGTGACCTCCGAGCTGATATAAAACAGGTTGTGTTTATCGTTGTTGAATTTAGTATGTAATAGCGCTACTATGTCATAAAATACTTTAATGTATATACCTTATGTGTATAAAACCTGTAAATGTTGAAAATAACATGGTACTAGGTGTTTTTGATACATGTAAAAAGTACTCTGTGACTGTATAATAGAAATTAAGTTAGTTGTGCTATTTAAAATGCATGTAAATTGCTGTAAACAGACGATTTGAAATGTCATGTTTTGCATATATCCCATGATGCTTTGCATTATGGAAGTATTTATTTATTTATGTATTTATTTATTGAATAGAATCAGAATTACAGTCCTTTGAGTCATAGACTCTTTTGCAAAGGCTCCACGTCAAATAAAGTAAAAGGTACAGAGAAAACACAGGAATAGAATATACATTCCATAATAATACATACACATACAATAATAATGAAGTAATACAAGGTCATACAGTCCTGGTTTAAGCGTAGTTTGCTGGTTACATCAGCTGGGAGCATAAGTAAGGTCCCAGGTCAGAGTTAAGACAGGATACAATTTCGTAGGATCTTGAGGGACCCAGAGTCGTAATATCTAGATGGGTGGATTGGGAACGTAAGGGAGACTTAGATTAGGCTCCTGGGTACCATAAGTCTCAAGTAAGAGGTTCGGGGGGGGTGGGAGGTAGAAATGTGTGCCGGGGTTTAATTACAGTCACAGGTTGTTGAGTCAAGGAGTAGGGTTTTGAGACCAGATTTAAATTGGTTGAGACTTTGGGCCGAGGAGATGGAGGACGGTAGGCTGTTTAGCCACAGGGGTCATGATAGTGGAAGGATCTTTGTCCAAGAGATGTTGTACACTGGGGGACTAGAAGGGTGGGGTTAGTTGCGTGCCTTTGTGCCCTCCTATGGGGTGCTGTGCGAATAAGTGGGTGGAGGCCGATAGGGGCTTGCTTACATTGTATCTTTTTCGCAAGGAGGCAGGTAAAGAATTTAAGCCTTATAAATAATCTCTGTTAGCTTTTTTCTAGATACAATATCAATAGAGTGGTTATTGTTTAGATATATGAAAAGTGGTAATCTTTCAATGTAGCTTATTTTATATTTTTAGCACCTTTAACAGGATGCAAATGATCTTCTTTTTGAGGTTGAATTTTTCTACTTTTTTCCCCTCCCTTTTATTTCTTATTTTACTATATGTGTTGTATTATGATAGCTGTTACTATCCTCGTTACTGAAAATATTCCGTGTAACAGTTTTTGTTTTGAAAGAAAAATCAAAGAAAAAGATATTGACAAAAAAAAAAAAAGAATTTAAGCTTGCCTTGGAAATTTAGCCATTCAGTAAGTTTATAAAGCTCACATGTGTGAGTTAACCAGTCACAACCTGTGACTAGGCAGCAAGCTTTGTTGAGGGCGAGGTTGATGCGTAGGGCAGTTTGGTCAGCTGATCCTTAAATAACTATTCCGTAGTCCACCAAGGACAAGATAGATGAGGACACTGCCAGATGTATGGCCTGGGGAGGTAAGCAGTGCTTAGGCCTGTAGAGGATCCCCAATCTAGTGTTTATAGAGGAGGAGGCATTTTGTATATGAGTGTGGTAGGAGTGGGAGGTGTCTAAGGTGACTGCAAGGTATTTGAAGCAGAAGACCTGCTCCAGCGTAGAGCCATGGGTGTTCATTACAACTAGAGGTGTGTGACAATGGGGGCTTTGGCAATGGGCAAAGATCATAGACTTGGTTTTCTTGGAGTTGATTATAAGACAGTGTTCAGAGAACCAGGTTTCTATCTCCATAAAGAAGCCCTGCAGAACAGTTTGAACAGCACATGGATGAGGGTGTTTCCAAAACACTACCTCATCGTCTGCATAAAGCAGCATCTGACTGCTGCAGGCTTTTGGGAGGGAGTTCAGGAAGAGTGGGGGGTGGCTAAGTATTGACCCTTGAGGGACACTAGTAAGAACCGGTTGGCTAGCAGAGGTAGTTATATTTATTTGGACTTGTTGGGTCCATCCTGAGAGAGTCCTTGAACCAGGCGGTGACCTCTGTAGCAAAATTAAGGGATGGGAGGGTATGGAGTAGTAGCTCGTGACTGACTGTATCAGATGCCTTGGTCAGATCAACATAGAGGGCCCCTGCCATGGAGCCTTGTTCTGGGGCCTCATGAATAAATGTAGTGCATTCGATGAGGGCAGTGGAGGTGCTGTGGCCCCTCCAGAAACCGTGTCGTTCGTGGCAGAGCAGGTCGTGTTTGGATAGGTAGTCAGTTAGTTGATCAGATACTGTTTTTTATAGGGCCTTAGAGAGGGGTGGCAGGATTGATATAGGTCTATAATTTCTTGTGGCGGTGGGGTCATCACACTTCAGGATAGGGGTTATTATAGCTCTCTTCCAAGCTGTGGGGAATTGGCTAAGGCATAAGGACAGATTGATTTTGGTGAGATGAGGTAGTGTCACATCCAGTGTAAGCCGGATGAGTTTGAGGGCCAGGGAATCACTGCTATAATGAAAGTTCGCCAGAGCTTTGGTGAGATGGTGTTTTGCCTCATAAGAGATGACTCTTAGCCTGAAGGGGGTAGTGATGGAGGTGGCCGTGGTGTGTGGGGGGGGGTGTATGGCGGGGTCGAAGAAATTAGGTGGGAGAATATGAGCGAGATCAGAGAAGGAGGTATTGAGGGCATCAGAGATAGCAGTAGGGTCCTGGGTGATGGCCCCATCTACTAAAAGCTGAACAGGGTTAGGGGAAACACATAGAGTTCCTTAAAATTGCTCCAGAAATTTTTCCCTGAGCCCCAGGAGGAGGTGAGGATTTGTTTATAGTATGCAGCTTTGGCATGCCAGATTGCCCAAGTGCATCTGTTTCTGGCCTCTCTGAACAGTTGCCTGTCCTGTGGGAGCTGCAAGTCAAGGGCCTTATGCCATAGGTTATCCCTCTGGTGCATTTCGTCAGGTAGGGCTTGGGAGATCCAAGGGGTGTTTCTTTGCTTTAATACTTGTTTGGCAAAGGGTGCAAAAATGTTACAGGCAGTATTGAAGGTGGCAATAAAGTATGTGAGTGCAGCATCCACGGTCTGGGCAGTGTGGATAGGGGATCAGTCGCAGGAGGCCAGGTGGGACTTGAACCGAGCTAGGGTTCCTTTTTTGAGGCATCTGTGTACAGTGACCTTAGGGGGGGCGGGCTCTTAGTGGACCATAGGCAGGTTACGGGGGAATGGTCGCTAATCGAGTCAGGGAGCACTGTGACTTGAGAGATGTTATAAGGCCTGTTAGTGAGGATAAGGTCAATAAGGGTTGAGGTCCCCGTTCTGGTGTCCAGCCTAGTTGGGGATTTGACGACCTGGGTGAGGTCACAAGCTAGGGCTGAGTCTTTGCAGGGGGATGAGGCAGTCAATAGCCAGTTGACATTGAAATCTCCCAGTAAGGTGATTTCACTCCTGGGTGGGAGGTGGGAGATACTGTCCAGTACTGAGTCGAAAGTGAGCTTTTGGTTGCATGGGGGAATGTAAACTACCATAATGTAAAGGGTTTTACCCGGGTTGCCAAGGCTGAACTTGACTGTAAGGGTCTGGGCTCCGTGTAATGGTGGCGGTGTCCTGACCTTCAAGAAGCGAAGGGAGGATCTTGTGTAGATGGTGCAACCTCCTCCCCCTCTTACTATACCTGTCTGCTCGATAGATGGTGTGGTCACTGAGGGTGACTCCTCCGTTGGGGATTTTATTGGAGAGCCAGGTCTCGGATAGAGCTAAGTCATTGGGTGAGTGCTGGGCAATCCAGCCTTGTAGAGGGGTGAACTTTTTTTGAAGGCTGCAGATAGTAAGAGTGGCCAGCAGGAGGCTTCCATGTTTGCCGTTTGAAGAGGCAGTGGGGGGGTATATTTCCTGATAGCAGCAGTAGGAGGAGAGCCTGTCGGAGCAGTGCTAGTCTAAGCAGTTTAGGTGAGGCACATTTAGATTGGTAATTAGTGGGATTTTTATCGTGTGTGATAGGGACTGGGAGGGTCCGTATGAGGTAGGCTACCAGGGTAACTAGAAGATGGGTACCTAGATGGTTGCTATTAGGAGTAGTAGGAGGCTGTACCCTGAGGGGTAACAGAGTAGCAGTACAGCGAGCGTTGTGGGTGTAGGGATTGGTTATTAGTGCAGGGCGGAGGTATGTGCATATAAGGTGGCGTAACATGGAGTGGGGGGGCATGTGGGTGTGCATATTGTGGCCTCACCAGTTTATTAAGCAGTAGCATATAGGGTGGTTGGCCGTGGTGCCGCCGTGTTGTTGAAATACCTCAGTGGTGGGTGGGAGAGCCAATTGTGGTATCATTGAGGCTATGAGTACTGGTATCATGAGATGTGGAAACATATTTCCTATGGAAGGGGTTATGTATATGGTGATTGAGATGAGAGGCCACTAGTGGTGAGCTGGTATAAACAACTGAGAAGTGGGCTGATAGGTTAATTCCGTTCTCACGTGCTGCAATTCTACCTATATTGGAGAAAGCCGACCAAGGGTGGTGGTGGGGGCAGAAAGGCAATCCTCCTTGCTGAAGCACCAATGGTCGCAATCAGGCGACTGCACGCAGTGGAAATCTCTGTACTTGGGCAATATTTCGACGGCTCCTGTCTGGGGGAGGGCTGCTCCAAGCCCTCACGCCCACCTCCTTAGTTCTTTTTTGGGGCAGCTGGGCAATATTTCAGCAGCTCCTGTTTGTTGGTGAGGGCTGCTCCAAGCCCTCACAACCTCCTTAGTCCTGGGGGGGGGGGCCAATATGTGTGATGTTCTGTTTCTTTGAAACCTGGCTTATTGTCCGTGCCCTTTGGGGTAATCCTTGTTTCAATGCTTCTGCACTGATGTTCTTTGTTTTTAGCTTTTATTTGAGCCCCCACTACCCAAGCAAACAGGGCTCGCATAGAGGTAGAGACTGACTCTCAACTGCTAAGCTAGATCAGAGATCAGCTTGTCAGGAAGTGCTGGTTAAGTAGAGAGGAAAGACTTGTGTAGTCTGTTGCTACAAACTGATGTACTGAAGAAGGGATATGCCATTGCTAAAGGTTCTCTCTGCATTTTGAATAAACATCACAGAGATTGTGTGCCAAACTTGGAAGTTCGGTGTCTGGTCCCCTTTGTGAGGCAGACTACACCAGTCTGGCACTTCTAGGCCTGAGAGCCGTCAACTCTTGGACCTATGGAAGTCGCTCATAGTTTAGCAGCCCAGGCCCAGTTGGCAGGGATCTGCTTTAGCTTTTGCCCCCAGTTTTACCCTAAAGTTAGTTTATCCCCACTCATTCTTAATAAGTTAGAGAGTTTAATGTTAGAGGGACCCTTATTTCCCTCACTAAGTTGTAGGCAGTCACCTTTTAATGCAGCAGATGTTGATGTTGGCAGAAGTGCAGGTTGGGGAATAGTGGACTGGATTAGCAGAATATAGATATAGATATAGATATAGATATAGATATAATATATGAATGGCTAAGCAATCGTTACAGGTCATATCTTCAAATGTAAATGGGTTGGGAAGTCCCATCAAACGCTCCAGAATGTTTAAGAAAAGTCGAGCAGGAATTACCTATATTCAAGAAATGCACATGAATGCTATGAACACAAAAAAAAACCCCAAAAAACTAGCATCCAAAGGTTTTTCACAGGTTTTCGCATCTTCGTATACTGGTGGTAGGAGGCAAGGGGTGGCCATTCTGATTTCCAGCCAGATCCCATTTCAGGCTACCCGGGAGTGAGCGGATGAGGAGGGCCACCTGGTTATAGTCCAAGGAGTACTGGAGGGTAAGGAATTGACTCTAGCGAACACTTATTTCTCCCCCAGGGTCCTCAACCTTAACAATTGGTTTCTTGCTAAGGAAAATATTGGAATTGTCCAAGGGTACCCTGATTCTTGCTGGGGATTTTAATATAACCCCGAGCCCCACATTGGACACTACTAACACCACCAGAAGTAGGCAGCCGGCCCCTCATAAATTCTCCAAGAGATTTGTCCAAGAGGTGGGCTGGCTGGACATGTGACGTGCTCTCCACCTGAGAGACAGACGTTATTCTTGCTACTGTAACGCACATGGTACATACACTAGGATTGACCACTGTTATACACAAAAAGAAAACCTTGGGCTCCTTAGTGATGCTACCATGGGGGACATTATCCATTCAGATCTTGCCCCAGTGATTACACAATGGGATCTGGGCCTAGACAGACATAATACCTTCTGGAAACTTAACCCAATTCACCTGAAAAGTGAGTCTTTTACGAACTGGGTTGAGGACAAGATACAGGAAATATTAGAGGACAATGGGGCACTGGGCACCAGTCCAGCCATTAGGTGTGATACACTAAAGGCAGTACTAAGGGGCCATCTGATACAATATACCACCATCCTAGCAAAGCAGCGTCAAGAGAGACATACAAGATTAGAACAGACCCTTAGTTTCCTCCAAACTGCTCACCAGTAGGGGGACCTTTCTGTGGCCGAACAGATGAGACAAATTAAGCAGGAACTGGATAAGTTCTGCATGCAACGCACTGAGACATAGCTCTGGCATTCCTTAGGCAGAGTTACAGAGAGGTGGGCCCCAGGGCCTCTCGCCTGCTGGCTCTTCGCCTGCGGAAACAAAGGCGTCTCTCCACTGTAGCTACCATAAGAGACTCGGTTACGGGAGCAACCCACTCAAGGCTGGGGCAGATTTCAAGGGCATTTATGGACTGTTATTCGAAACTATACACCCCGGACCTTGAGAATGTCCAAAACACTATCGAGGACTTTCTCTCCCCTTTAGATATTCCCAAAATAGATGAGGGTCAACGGGAAGGCCTTATCGCTCCCATGTCCTACGGAGAACTTAAAAATGTCATCTCCAATTTAAAGACAATGAAGGCCCCCAGTTCTGATGGATACGGGACAGAATTTTACAAATGTATGGAATCCAAGGTAGGCCCCCTTTTGCTTCAAACCTACAGTGATCTAACAAAGGGACGTGACCCTCCCACCCAAGCTGGTCATATGCCGCTGTCTCTGTCATCCCTAAACCGGATAAAGACCCACAGTTGTGCAGTTCATATCGCCCTATTTCAGTACTAAACGTAGATTATAAAATTTTAATGTCCATTTTGGCTAACCGACTTAATGCGATTCTCCCAGACCTCATAGCACTGGACCAAACTGGATTTGTCAGCTTCCGGTCAACCACTGATAACACCAGAAGGGCCTTGCATTTGGTACAGGAGTTATAACTACAAGGTGCCTGGTCAGTCCTTCTCAGCCTTGATACTGAGGAGGCATTCGACAGGGTCTCCTAGCCCTTCCTGTTTACCACAGTGCTCAAGATGGGGATACCTTAGCAGTTTGTAGCTACAATTCGAGCTTTGTACTCCTCCCCAAAAGCATGTGTAAAAATTGCAGGCCACCACTCGGAGTACTTCCCATTACACAGGGGCACACGCCAGGGTTGCCCTCTGTCCCCTGGACTGTTTGCCATTTTCATCGAATGCCTGGCTAAGGCAATCAGGCAGTCTTCACCGATATCAGGGGTGCGGATGGAGGGTGAGGAACACCGAATCGCATTGTATGCAGATGATGTGCTGTTGGTCCTGACCAACCCTGAACAGTCAGTCCCTGCTGTATTTCAGATCTTGGAAGAATATGGGGGCTGCTCGGGGTTCAAATTAAATACTTCTAAACTGATGCTCTACGTTTCACTCCCCCGCCCCCATAAACTCAAGCAGTCCCACCCATTTAGATGGGACCATGATAGAATGAAGTACCTGGAAATCCTACCTCTCCCGGTCTTCTCAGCAGACAGTCGGACACAACTATGACCCTTTTTATGCCCAGTTGCAGGCAGATCTTAGTCAGTGGGCAATACTACCGCTCAACCTAATTCAATGCATAGAAGACGTTTGGATGGTGACCCTGCCCCGGGCATTGTATATCTTTCAAAATGTCCCTACACTCATCCCTGTGAAAACACTTCAGTCCTGAAATAAAGCAATACAGAAATTTATTTGGGCAGGTAGGCGCCCCAGAGTAAGTTTCTCAGTACTCTTCCTCCCCTGGCAGAGAGGCGGACTTGCCCTGCCGAATTTAAAATTATACAACTGGGCCTCCCACCTCTCTTTTTGCAGCTCGCTTTGCACGAAGCACCCCTGCTAAATGGAGAAAAGCTTGCTCCCATTTGATGAACTGGTAAGAACAACTCTGTGTCAGTCACCGCCCCAGCTACCTCAGTCAAACCCAGCCCCGTGGATTGCACATCAGCTCAAAACCTGAAGGGGAATTAGAAGACGACTGGCTCTATCACCCTTTTTAATCTATATGTGCCCAATTGCCCTCCTGGAGAATTTTAAGCGTAACTTGTTCGACCACACATTTAAACAATGGGCCTGGCTTCGCATTTACTCCCTCTCCCAGTTACTCAAAGGTAATGAGTTTAGGCCCTTCCAGGAGCTGCAACAGTTCCATGGGCTCCGGCAGGTGGATTTTTACAGATTTTTGCAACTTAGACATGTCTGTTACTCCCTAGCTACTGATCGGAATCCTGATAATATACCCCCATTAATCTTACTACTTCAAACTACCCTTTCTGCAAGCCCGATCCCGCATGCCATTTCCTCCTTCTACAGGGTCCTCAATAACACTACTAGCGTAAATCTCATTAAAATACAGGATAAATGGCAAAGAGAGATAGGAGCTAACATCTCTCCACAACAGTGGGACAGGGACTGGCTTCTTGTGTCGAAGCTCACCTGCTCCCACACCTGGAGATTGTTCTCATGGCGATTTAATGATCAGATTCTTCCTCACGCCAGCTATAACAGCTCACTTCTCCCCCTTGACCCTTAAGAGTTGCTGGCGCCAGTGCGGGATGCCACCTGCACACCATACCCATATCTTCTGGTCTTGCCCTGTCCTACAGCCGTTCTTACTTTCCCTACAAAGAGAATTATCAGTCATACTGAATACAGCATTCACGTTAACCGAAGAGGGCTTCCTACTTCTTGCCCTCCCACATGAGTTCAGGGACCCACAAAACAGATACTTGTTGGGGATAGCCCTTATGGCGGCAAAAAAGGCCATAACCAGACGGTGGTTCTTACCACAACCCCCAACCATTGAAGCATGGAGAGATGCAGTGAATCAAATATATAAGGCCAAAAAAATGTCATATCAATTAAATGATCAGGCCAATTTATGTACTCAAAAATGGACAAAGTGGATCCTTTATATTATGACCTGGGACCCTAATTTTGTCCTCTGATTAAATTAAACCAAAATAGGATGAAGGTGACGGGTGAGAGGAGCGGGGAAGGAAGTGGACGGGAAGGAGAATGAAATAAAGGGAAAGGAAAGTGTTGTGCTTGTCAATAAACTGGGACTTATGAATGCTAAAATAATAGTGTCTGTGTACCCACTCTGTGTAAAGCTTAGTAGAAAGTATTTTTGTATTGCCATGTCTGCTACCCAACGTGTATTCTGCTTTGTATAAGATCAAATGTATGTTTTATGATGAACATCTGACTGCTGTAACCCCCTCCCCCTGTTGTAAACTTGAAAAATTCTCTGAATAAAGATTATATTAACAAAAAAAAAAAAAAGAATATATGTGGTCTCTCATTGAAATACATTGGGCTCCTAAGTAGCTGGCAGTTTGACATCACAATACCAGAATTCTAGTGAATTCTTTTTTACTAGCAGTGTGAAAAGCAAAGGCTGAAACAATCTTGCTTCACTGCACAAACTACTGTATTTTATTATAAAAGTAGAAAGTAATTAATAAAACGTTAAAATGCAATAAATATAATAGTCTATTTATTGGAAGTAACCAGCTGCTGTTCAGTGCGTTTAATGTATTTGTACAAGTTCTCCCAGATTGTATTCCAGAACCAATTTGCAGTGGGTTGTGGTGAAGCTTGGACCCAGTAGTGCCCTGTAGCTGAGCCTTCCTGGAGGCATAGGTTTGAGATAGCAGCGTACAGTGTGGATATGAGATTGGGGCAGGATTGCCAAAAGTGATAAAGATATCTGGCTTGATTTTCAAAAGTCAAATGATGGCACAAGGTACCTGCGCCAAACAGGTATGGTGCAAGTCGTACCTTGCATCATAGTTTGCAGCTGCCCCGATTTCAGATGTCGGCTTAGGGGAAATTGGGATGCCATGCAGCAAAATCCCCCTGCACCATCCCTTGCGACAAAAGCACCCGTGTACCAGGTCGCAAAGGTGGTTGCACCGTGGTGGTGCTGCACCATCCCCTTTTTCCCTATTTCAGAAGCCCTGCCATGGTCGCAACTGGGGGCTACCTTTACACCAGCCAAGAGGTGGTCTAGGGCCCTGTGCCAGTGCCTGACAGGTCTACAGTTGGGGGGTGGGGCCTGGAAGGAGAGGACTGGGGGTCGATGAAGCCCTGGTAGTGCCATGGGGGGCATGGGAGGAAGGCTGCAGCTGGGGGACATGAGGAGGCACCCGGCAGTGGTGCCCTGAAGTTGACACACAACAGATCGTGCCAGATGGAGGGGGCATGGCAGGACCCAGTCTGTAAAACACTGCACCCCGACACTGGCCCCACAAGTCCCACAGTCCCCTACATTCATTGGGTGACTGTGGGTGCCACTTGCAGGGTGTGTTTGCTGGTCAGGGACGTGCCCCACGGACCATGAGTGTTTCCTGGTACTGCAGCCCCCTCGTGGAAGCGGGTTGCCTCGTGCCCACTGTGTTGGGAACTGGTGCACCTATGGGGCAGGTGCCAGGCAGTGGGCAGTTGGGGCCAATTCGCAGTCTATCTCTGGCAACCCCCTCTACCCTGGCCAGTTTGGCTCCTGGACCTGCATATGGCCACCCCCACTGGGTGCCACACCACCACCCTAGCATTGCCGCCGTGCCCCCCCTTTGCTCCCTAGGGCAGCTCCCCTTGCTCCTTCTGCCTACTCTCCCCTCCTTGTTAGCATATTCCCTCCACCCACCTTTGCGGCCCCTCTCAGGCTTCGACAGGTGGGGGGGGGGTGACTGATCCCTCCGTCATACCCAGCAGGTGCATCAACTCTTTGTTGCAACCCCATGAATGCAGCAAATCTCAGGTCTTTGACGTAGGGACCCTGGACCCTCCCCTTTTATTTATTTATTTATTTATTTTTATTTAATAAACATGGTGCAGGGTTCCTGGTGCACCCCCAAAACTGTCTCAGTCTTACATCGCCGCAACTTGCTGCAATCTAAGGGCTGTTTGAAAATTGAGCCCATTATGTTAATATTATACTGGCTTTCCGTTTGCTGTACAATGACATGGATAAATTGTTGCCTGGAGTCCTTCTGGGGACAACCTCTTCAAGGGGCGGTAGCTGTTTGTCTCCACAGGGGGTGGACCACGAGGGGGTGCCATGAACAAGAACCTCGCTATACAATGATCTGATCAACTGAGCAGATCAGTGTCGAGATTGTTTATCTCGAATCCCAGTGTAAAAACTAGATCCAAGGCACGATCATGTTGATGGGTCCCATCACCTGTGCTAGGTCCAGTGCTTCCATCAACTGGAGGAACTGTTAACCAGTCTGCGAGAATTCATTGTCAACACAGGTATGGAAGTTGCCCAAACTCAGCCTTTTTTTTTTTTTTTTTTTTTTACTTTATATTTATTGTTATTTATAACAAACATACAGTTTGAATACAAGCATAGATACTTCAATATACTCAAAGAGGAACTATTAGGACGCCACTCCTCTTAATACACACGGTTAAAATGTGTCTTATGTTTTGAGATGCATCATTCAGGGGCAAAAAGTATTAAGATTATAACAACAATTCCCAGTATAAGCTGTAGTAATAGCCCATAAGCAGCGTAGTATACAACTCGTAGTTTAAACATAAAACTCCCCAAATCCACCACCTCCACCAGGGAGGAGGATGGAATCCACTACGCTTCAGCCTTTGATTGACGCACTTATTTGTGCAAATTCCCCATAAAAATGGTGCTTATAGAGCATGCATGTCATGCATCAACATTTAAGTACTAAATAAACTCTTTAAATCTATGGCATAAACGAGAGGTATGTCTCTGGACTATATTCTATCCCTTCAATTTCCCTAGGGCATCTATCTGAAAAGAGAATCCCATTTACTGTTGTAACAGAAAAAAAAAACAGTCTTGTAGTGGCTATTTTAAACTATGAAATAATTACTATAAAGTATCCATTCAACAGACAGGATGATTTGTAATATCCCTTTTGTTAACGTCTTCATGTACTTCTTCATCTTGGATGATTCCCCTCTTTCCCTTTCTCTGGATCTGGACAAGGAGTGTCTCTGCACCCATTTCAAAGCTTCCCCGACTAGGAGAATAAAAGACTTTGCCTCATGAGTGATATGAAGACGAGCGGAAATACCATGCTGTGGGAGGTTTGGGACTCTCTTAAAATAGCTCTCACTCCGTTGCATTCTTTTCTTTTCTGGCGAGTTGCATACCCAATATCAGGGAACAGTCTTACCTGTTCCACATCCTGAAGGAGTGGGTGTTTTTGTCTAGCCAGCGCCAAGAAGTAATCGTAGGACCCAATCCCATCTGTTACTACCACCACTGCCCTCGGTGCTTCAGGATTATCTGGTCTGCCTCTGGATGTCACTCGGTACACCTTTTGGATGCGGTGAATTTGATCGGAGACAACTTCTCCGAGCTGTTGTACCAGCCATTCCTGAACAAATAGGAGGGGGTGATCCCCCTCTCAACCTCTGGTAAATCCAGAACCTGAATATTTGTGGCCCTCACCTGGTTCTCCAGACTCTCCAGTCTGGATCTAAGGTGGTTGTTTTCTTTCATAGCATCATTCACCGCTCCCATTGCTGCGTCAGCTCGCTTGGATGTATCTACCGATACTGTCTGGACCGACTCTAGCTTTACTTCAATCCCGGCTACTCAAGTCGTTAAAGCATCAAATTTATCAGCCAAGTCGGATACTGAGGCAATTGGTCTGTTGATTTTAAGGCCCAAAGTCTGAAGGGTCGCTTCAGGTTGCAAGTTGTCTGTCTCGGGGGTTTGGCCTTGCTGCGAGCGTGTGGTTGGCGCATCAGTAGGGATTCTTGATTTCTAGGGACATGGATATGTTGTTCATCCACACTTATTGGCAGGTTCCTTGCCGCTTTAAATCTTGCGGAAGGTCTTCAAGCTGGCCCCTCCACCCACCGGGTGGTAAAACTCTCGGCTTTCTGGCCCATGGCGCCAGATCTTCCTTACGGCTTGGAAGCTCAGGTTCCCTCCTTACACGTTGCGATTAAGACTGGTTCCTAATTCTTGAAAAGTTCGAAATTAAAAGTTTTGCTAAAGACTTGGTCTTCTTCTCCTTGCGGCTGCGATGGACAAATCGACTCCTGGTTTTCATAGTTGCCCTTGCGAACAGAAGATGTCTAGGGCGGATCCGCCTCCCGTCGTCTACTGCCTGGGCCTTGAGCGCGACACGCAGGCCTCGACTTGTGCTCTTCCTTTTAACCTCGTCCTTGAAGACCGTGCTGCCCGATTACAACTAGGCGCCCGAAAAGGAATTCCACGGTGAAATCTAAAGGGCCCGATTGGCGGTGTCTGCGGCGGGCTTGGCGGATCAGCTAGAGCAGATGATCGCCCTCGAAGAGGGGCGGCGGGCGCTTCTACCTCGGCTGCAGCATTTGTCGCTCTCTCTCGGTGCCTCGTGTTCGGCTTCTTTTAAGGAGCTTTGTCTGACCCTCTCGACCAAAGGTGAGGTCCAACTTCTTCGGGACCTTTTCCAGGTCCAAAAGAGCAAAGTCTTTCCGTCGGCGCTCTTGGGAGGCGGGAAGATCCCTCTCCCTTGTCGACAGTCGGCGTCGGTGCGACCCTCAGTTCGGCCACTGGCTTCACGGTGTCCCGTCAGGCCAGTTGACCGAGACTCCTGTCGGCCAGTCGAGTTTTTCTCGACCTGTTAGAGCGAGTTGTCGGTTGGAGAAGCTGAAATCCCTCTCCCGGTTCCCCAGTGGGAGTTGAGGATCCTGTCGGCTCGTCTGTGCCTCGGTTCCAGAGCCTTGATTGGGATCGTCCGAGCGAGGCGATTTCGAATTTCACTCCTTGCC
This sequence comes from Neoceratodus forsteri, assembly GCA_016271365.2. Taxonomy (NCBI): domain Eukaryota; kingdom Metazoa; phylum Chordata; order Ceratodontiformes; family Ceratodontidae; genus Neoceratodus; species Neoceratodus forsteri. The sequence goes on from JADMNL010000033.1 coordinate 54,781,245, forward strand.
TCCCTTGGCCTAGTCGAGACTCTCGGACATCCTCGCGGTCCAACTGATCCCGCCGCCATAGGCGGTCTCAGCACAGCGGCAGCGCCCCGCCGCTCTTCCTCGGACGAGGGGAGGCTTCGGCGCAAGTTGCGTCAGAGGTACGAGGAACTTATGTGGCAACAGCTCCTTTTGACCGGGAATAAGCCGACCCAGTCGTCTTCCCCGGCCATTAAGTGGCTGTCACCGGAGCAGCCGAAACAACCCCTCGTTGTAGTCGAGGAGCCTGTTCTCAGGCCGGTTGTTCGGCCAGTTCCAGCTGCCCCACCGATTCTGGTGGAACCTCCGCCTCCACAGCCATTAGTTGGGGCTCCGACCAAAAATTCTCGGTCGGCTTGGGTTTTGCCCATAGGCTGTCTGTCACCCTCACTCCCGATAAACCTCGGCAGGTGGAGGTGGCTCAGAGCAAGAGCAGCTCTTTGAGGACTCTTCTGAGTCCGATGATGTTCCTCCCTCTTCTCCAAGCGCATGGACTTGGAGTCCTCGGGAGGGCAGTCAATGGGCGATAGCCCTACCGTCCTTCTTAGGGTTGCTTCGACTCATCTCGGAATCCACGGGATGAAGCTTGAACCCGTTCGAGCAGGCCAGTATCTCCTCACGGAGATTCTGGACTGAGGATTCTCCTGGAGGCCTTTCCAGTGGCGAAGCCATAGTGAGCCCGGCCTTGGAACCTTGGCAGCGTCCTGCTTCCTGCCCTGCGCCTTGACCAGGTTGGCTAGAAGTATCACGGTCCCCTACCGGTTCCCTGTCCGGTTTGAACACCCCTCGGCCGAGGGTTGGTTACCGACAGCGTTTTCGGCGTGCGAAACGCCAGGATGTGGACAAACCTCCGACAAGGAATCCAAGAAATTGGATTATGCGGGCGAAAAGTCTATCTTCGTCCTCTCTCGGCCTTCGTCAGGCCAGTTCGGCCGTCCTCATGGCACATTTTCTCACGCCCTGTTGGGCTCCCTGGATGAGGTTGTCCCTCATCTTCCGCAGAATCTGCAGACTACGGTCAGGCAGGTGCGGGACCAGGGCAGGGCAGTGGCTAAACAGCAGCTCCAGACTGCGTTAGACATCGAGGACTCATGTGCCAGGTCTGTGGCGGCCGCAGTGGCCATGCGTCGTCGGGCTTGGCTGAGGATATCCACCTTTACCTCGGATACCCAGCACAAGTTGGCGGATGTTCCCTTTTTGGGGACTGACCTCTTCGGCCCTGGGGTGGAAGGTCACCTGCAGAGGATCGAGAAGTCCAATGCTACCTTGGACTCGGTCTCTTCCGCTCAGAAGGACAAGGCCGTAAGCCACAGCCTAAGCCCTTCGTCCTTCTCGCCCATGGCCTGACCCAGCAACGTCAGGGCCAGCAGGCGACCTTGGTATCCCAAGCCCAAGCCGTCGGCTTCCTCAACAGGAAGCAGGAGGTAAAGGCCCAGGAGGTCCCTCGGCGGTCCCTCCTCCAAGCCTGCCCAGTGGCGGGCTGAGGGTGTCGCCCCATCCCTGTCACCTCACCCCTGGTTCCCCCACGTGGGCAGTCAAACTTCCTTTCCGCCTGGTCCGCTGTTACCACGGACAGGTGGGTACTGGAGGTGGTGGGAAAGGCCTACCTCTAGAATTCGAGCAGGCCCGCCCTTCAGAGCCGTCGCACCTCGGGGCCTCGAGATCCGCAGCCTCGCTGGCGGCTCGCCCGAGCCGACATCGCTCTCCTCCTCCAAAAGGAGGTGATCACGGAGGTGGAGGACCCCCCTTCAGACCCGGGGTTCGTGTCCAGGTATTTCCTGGTTCCGAAACGGACGGGGGGCTGGCGCCCTATTCTCGACCTACACGACCTGAACAAGTTCCTAAGGTCTCGAACCTTCAGGATGGTCACTCTGGCGCAGATAATACCATCTCTGGAACACGGCGTGTGGTTCTGCTCTCTGGACCTACAGGACGCGTTCTTTCATGTCCCTATCCGTCCGTCACGCCGGAGATTCCTCCGCTTTCGGCGGAGGATCCTCTAGTTCTGAGCCATGCCCTTGGCTTATCTCCAGCTCCCAGGGTCTTCACCAAATGCATGGCAGTGGTGACAGCATTCCTCTTGCACCAAGGGGTCGGGTGTACCCTTACCTGGACGGTTGGCTGATAGCAGCCTCCTCAGGCGGAGGTGGAGTGGTCCAGAGATTTGGCCCTCCAGGTTTGCTCTCGAGTTGGCCTTCTCATCAAGCGAGGCCAAGTCGGAACTTGAGCGAAGCAGGTGATCCTGTTCATCGGGGCAGGCTCGACTCTCTTGAGCCAGAGCACGGCTCCTGGCGGACAGGGCGGGTTCTTACCTCCTTTGCCCAATCATTTCTGGTTGAGCAATGGCGCCCTGCCGGGACTTCCCTCGCCTTCTGGGTCTCATGGCGGCCTGTACCAGCGTGGTCCGTTGGGCCGCTGGCAATCGCCCCCTTCAGTGGGGACTGGCCAGCCAGTGGTCTGGCGCTGCGATCCTTTGGACCAGCTAGTGATAGTGACCCAGGAGATGTGGGCAGCTCTCCAGTGGTGGACGTTCCATTTCATCTGCAGGAGGGCATCCGTTTGTCCGCCCGAGCCGCGGTCTCTCTATCGACCGGCGCCTCTCTGATGGGTTGGGGTGCCCATCTGGGGAACACGAGTGCGGCCTCTGGTCCCCAGGGAGTCCCGATGCCACATCAACCTGCTGGAGCTCGAGCGGTCCGCCTAGCTCTCACCGCCTTTGCTCCGTTTCTCCGGTCAAGTGGTCCAAGTCCAGGCGGACAATACCACGACCATGTACTACCTGAACCGCCAGGGGCGGGGCAGCTCCATGCTTCTATGCAAGGAAGCTCTCCGCATTTGGTCACTAATGCGCAGCCTGGAGCGAGATCCTAGCCATTCATGTGGCAGGAGCCTCCAACACCCTGGCCGATGCCCTGAGCGGATAGGGGCTGCATCTCCGCAGTGGTCTCTCCCTGGAGGTAGTACAAGATCTGTTCTCCCACTGGGGCACATCTCAGGTAGACCTGTTTGCCTCCAGGGAGAACGCGAAGCTGAGGCTGTTTCATGCCTGCCCCCCTCAGCAGGGCTTGCTGCAGGGGGATGCCTTCTCGAGGCTGTGGACCCCGGGCCTCTTCTACGCCTTTCCCCCATTTCCCTTGATTCACAAGGTGCTTCTCAAAGCAAGGAGGGACAAGGCGCAGGTGATTCTGATAGCCCCAGACTGGCCCCGCCAGTTCTGGTACCCAGATCTCCTCAGCCTCAGCTCCAGGCTCCCGAGGCAGCTTCCAGCTCGCCGGACCTGCTTTCGTCAATCAGGGAAGGTGTTCCATCCGGACCTTCAATCCCTGCACCTGACGGCCTGGTTCCTGAGCGGCTAGAGTTCCAGGCCTTGGGTCTTTCCGACGAGGTCCTCAGTGTGGTTGAGGCGTCCCGTAAGGAGTCGACCAGAAAATGCTACGCCTTCAAATGGAAGAGATTCTCCATTTGGTGTCAGGGCAAGGGCCTGGACCCTTCCTCCTGTTCTGTGGCAAGCATTTTGGACTATTTATGGTCCCTTTCTAGTCAATGGCTTAGGTCGACAACACTAAAGGTGCACCTGGCAGCCATCTCTGCTTACCGGGCGCGGGCCGGGAAGCAGTCGGTGACGCAGGAAAAGGTGGTCGGGCGCTTTTCAAAGGCCTTGATCACATTTCCCCTCCGGTGCGAGAACTTCCACCTCCGTGGGATCTACTGCTGGTACTGGCAAAGCTCATGGGCAAGCCATTCGAACCAATGCACAGGTGTGAACTCTCTCACCTGTCGTGGAAGACCGCCTTCTTGGTGGCTATCACGTCAGCCAGAAGGATGGGAGAGCTCCAGGCGCTTTGCATCGAGTCTCCTTACCTGGTCTTCCACAGGGACAAGGTTGTCCTGCGCCCCACCCGAAATTCCTTCCGAAGGTGGTGTCGGGTTTCACCTTAACCAGGTGCTGACTCTGCGGTGTTCTACCCCAATCACACCTCGGAGGCCGAATATAGGCTCCATACTCTGGACCCTAGAGGCGCTCGGCTTATTATAAGAGCCGCATGCTGAAATTCGGGAGAGGTTCAGCCAGCTGTTTGTCACCTACGCTGAAGCCGATCTGGCAGACCTGCAGCCAGCGGACTATAGGCAGGTGGGTCACCTCCTGCATAGATCGCTGCTATAAGTTGCGGGCATGGAGCCTCCCAGAGGGATAAGAGCTCATTCTACCTGTCATACTGCTGCATCGGTGGCTGCTTCCAGGGACGTCCCTATCCAGGAAATCTGCAGGGCTGCTACCTGGAAGTCAGCACACACCTTTATTACCGATTACCACATCGACCTTGAGTCACGCCGGGATGCTGGTTTTGGGGCCTCGGTTCTCCAGTCCTTATTTCCCAAGTAAGTATTGGGGGTGTGCGCCTTGCCTCCCTCCTCCCGGAGAACTGCTAGGAGTCTGCCAATAAGTGTGGATGAACAACATATCCATGTCCCTAGAAATACAGGTTACTCACCTGTAACAGGAGTTCTAAAGATGGTATATGTTGTTCATCCTGATCTTTCTCCTCCCAGCTTGGCCTAACCTGAGCTTCCAGCGGCCAGATCTGGAGCGTGGGGAGTGAGCCGAGTTTTACCACCCGGGTGGGTAGGAGGAGCCAGCTTGAAGACCTTCCGGCAAGATTTAAAGCGGCAAGGAACCTGCCAATAAGTGTGGATGAACAACATATACCATTCCTAGAACTCCTGTTACAGGTGAGTAACCTGTATTTACCTCCCAGTCCTGAGGCTTTCTCCCTCTTAGATTGCTTCATATTGCCCAGGAGTCAGTTATCATTGTGTGCCACCATTCAAAACTCGCTTTTTAGAAGAAAAACTAGTACCTATTGAGAAGTTTTCCTTATTAAAACTGCAGAGCTCTCCGTACCAAGCATCCAATTAGCTCTGGCTCAACAGTGCCCCCATTTATTTTTAATTAGTCTTTGGTAACGGGTAAGGCACACTAGGCACAAGTGCCGTTTTCAGGAGTGACCTGTGAGCACTGGGCGGCTAAGTGACTTACTCAGTCGCACAGTATGCAAGTGGAGGTTGTGAGAATCAAACTCTGGTCTGGTCTGCTGGATGTACTAAGCTTGTTCACATCTCGTTCCTCTAACCTCTAGGCTATACTGCCAGCTCAATTGGGGTAACTCCAGTACCTTCTCGGCAGTGAAGTCTGCTGTGTCCTGCAGGACTCCCTCTCACATCCCAGAGGAAGGTACATGAAAAGGATCCTGCAACCCGCACCTGGACCCCCATGCATGGCCATGCATTCAAATGACAATGTTTCCACAACTGGGAGTACAGTCAATTTCATCTGGATCTAAAGAAGATAGCCACCACCACCGCCCTACGATCCCTCCTAAGGCAAAGAACCACGGAGAACCCAGCTGGTACAAAGAGACCGTTGCCAGGTCAGATAGTTCATGTCAGAAGTAGCTGCTGGTTCAAAGAGCTGATGGATGAGCACATCCAGTACCAGACGGAGATCACAGTTGATGGCTGGCTTCTTTATGGGGCTCTCAAATGCAAGATTTCTCTTAGCAACGTTTAAAATGGAAGAAGCTGGGCTATGAGCAGGAGTCTTGGCCAACTCGTGATGTGCCAAGTAGGAGTGTTGCAAATTTAAACTTTGCCGGTGAAGTCATAAACTTTGCACCATGGGTAATGCGGTGATGTTCCTGACACTGCTGCACCTTTGCGTGGCAAAATTCTTCCCAAAAAGAAAAAGGCTGCTTTATTACAAAAAAAGTGCAGCATCTGTACCTCCCCACAAGAGTAAAACAAACAAACAAACAACAAAAAAAAAAATTCACCCAATCCCTCACCCCAGTCAGAATCTCTAACACCAGTGAAAACACTTACATGGAATCTCACTCCACCCACCCCTACACTGTAGAATAAATAATTAGTACCCCCCACACACACACACACACACCTACTGGCAGCCAGCCACCCTCCTTCCCCCTATTGCGTCAAAGATCTGTTTTGTATTCTTGCTCCTGTAAACAAAGAAAACCGCCCCCACAGCAGCAACCAGCCTCCTCCTCTCTACAGCTGTACAGCATGTAACAGTACTTGGAATGGTTGGAACAAGATCTAGGGAGCAGCAGTGCTGTGGTCAGGAGGTGTGATGGCTACAATACACAAAAGGGTACTGGCACCTGCTTAAAGCCATGCACTGTATAGTTCTAGTACAAATGGACAAGAAGTTGCTTTACTTCAGGGGGCTGCTGCTTTACTTCATGCAGATTGTGCAGAGTTCATAGTTACAGTTTACAGCAGATGCAGGCAGGCAAACCAGGATGCCACAGATGCCAGGGACCCCAAAGTGAAGCCTTGGGGACGACATTCTGGCTTTCACTATTTCTTCCTGCCTACTGCCTCAGTACTAAAAGGAACTTCACTCATGTGTCTATAAAATTTAGAACTTTGGAATTTGCTGCACTTTCTGACTGCCACTCCATGAACCTTTGAATTTTTATTTTCTGTAAACTTTATTTTCAGCTTTTAAAGCAGTTGCAGTTACCGCAGTTCAGAAGTGTCAAGCCTGACACAACACTTAGTGTTGCATGCATTAGCTATACTAGAACTGTGTTTTTTTTTTTTGTTTTGTTTTGTTTTTTTCTGTTTATGCTCCCGGTACAGGTGGGGGATATACCCCTCTCAGCACCCGGACCTCTCACCTGGCATCTCCCCCAGGCTGCCCAGACTGATTAGGACCGGAGCTTGCCCCCTGCAGCAGCAGAGCTTCCGGGGGACCAAGATCCAGCAGAGGTGTGCGCCTGGGCGTCATTTGGGGGGAGATCTGGGGTGTCGCTGTGCTGCTGGACAAGGGGTTTTCCGTGTAGGTTCCCAGGAGGCACGGACATGCAATGATGTCAGGGTGGGACCTGGCCTACACATGTCCACTGATGCCTTCCCACTGAAGAGTGGCCCCTGTTGTTGCACACCCAACCTTCACTGCATGTCCATGACTTGCCAGGGAGCCACAACCTTCCCCGGAGGAGGAGGAGCGCTGTCCATGGGATGCTAGTCCTGCTTACTTCTGTCCGACCCTCTGACGAACCGTGCTCGTTCCCAAACATGGGTCATCCATGCCGCAGTCAGTAGCACTACCACCACTGTGCCGGCGGGCCTGCTTAGAACTTGTAGTCTTAATAATACATCAGTACATCGATCTGTGTGTATGTACTTAAGAAACTGATTGCCCAAAGATTTAATGATTGACAATAGGCAAGTTAATTTAGAGCCATACTCTTATAATTTAAGTGCTCGTTAATTCACAGTAGGTGTTCTGGCCCTCTAAAATTATGATGAAATATGATAGGATCTGGTGTGCTGTCCTAACTCGTACCCACACTTGGGAGCCATCCCATGATAACACCCCGGCTTCTAGGTTGTTTTCTCACTCCTGTACTAAATGTTCTCTTCTCTCTATTGCTTCCATTAGGGTGTTTCATATTTCCTTGAATATTCCCCCTTCTCCACTGCCCCCCATTTTGTGCTCTTTCAAGTTTTGTGTATTCTGATAGCTTTGATCGCCAGTATGCCACGGGAGGGGTTCCCCTTTGGCCCTAGTGTTGTACTATAATGTTCCTAGCACTGACCAATGCCAGCTGCCAGAGTTGGTCTCCTATTTTACCCCATTACTGGGGTGAGCCCCCAATACACACTCCATGAGGCTGTCTGGCAGAGTCTGCTTCGGCACTTTCTGCAGATTTTATGGACCTTGGCCCAGTATGCTGGAATGTTGGGGCGCATGAGGATCATATGCCCCAAGGTGCCTACCCTTCCACTGCACTTGGCACATACGTGTGTGGTTTCAATGTTAATTTTATGCATCTTATCTGGAGGCAGGTATGCCCTATGTAGGATATTCATTTGTAGGCGTGTGCCATACCTCTTGGGTGATGTCCCCTAGTTCGGCACCCCACAACCCTCTATGGTCTTTTTAAGGGATGCCCCCTAATCATGTTGCACATGGCTGATAGAGGCTCAATTCTAGGTTGTGGGGCCCGTACGCTCTCCCTCAAGGGGATAGCTGTAGAGTTGGTGGGGCAGGTTGCTGCCCTTGAAAAGCTGCCTAAAAGAAAGGTAAACAAAAATGTCTCCCTTGGAATATTAAACTTGCTGGTGAGTTCTGATGGCCCTTTCATGTGCTCTAGCCAAATTCATGGGGAGGGGTTGATAATGGGGAGGCATGAACTGCGTGCTTGATGGAACCTTTGGGTAGGTCAGCTTTGTGCCTTATAGGCCCACTAAAAGTGCAAGGGCACTGAAAGCCTTAATGAGTACTATCCAACCACCAAGGATTACGACACCTTTTAGTCCCACGTCCATAAGTCCTATGTGTGCATAGACTTGTTACTGGCCAGTCAAGGGGTGTCACACGAGGTCGAAGAGGTGAAGCAGATGAGCATCGCCAGCTCGGATCATGCCCCAGTGGGCGAGGACAGGGCAGCAGGACACCTTTGCATGTATGAAGCAAGTAAATCAAATAATGAAAGCTAGAAACTGCTGTGAATAAAAGGAGCAGACTTTTCAAAATAACCAAACAGTGTTACATGCTCCTGTTTTTTATAGAGTTACAGTTGTGTTGATCTGGATCAGGATGTGCCCTTATTAGAGTGCAGTTGAGTGCTCCACTTTTGGGATATGGTTGGTAGGACACAGGCGCACAGACCCAAGGTTGTGAAACAATGGGTTAGAGATGCAGTTTTGAAATAAAAGGAGGAACATGTATTGGATTATATTAGGGACATGCTGATCTCCACCCATTTAGCTTCAGACATGCTGGATGCTGTCTATCACTGTTCCTAATTAACTAGTCTTTATCGTCCTTCCCAGCCAGCGCCCTGTCTCCCAACCCTGACATCCACCTTGCCTGGAATTCGTGAGAGCTCCTCTAGCTTTTACCCCATGGGAGGGGTTACTGGGGGTGGGAAACACCCCCCACAGAGACTGAATATAGTGATGGAAGTGCAGGACCTGCAGAAAGCAAGGGTATTCATCCTGCCATGGCTGCATTTTCACCCCAGGTTTTTTTTGTGTCTCCTTGGGACACTCGAGCCATGAATGCATGGTGGAGTATGCAACGGGCATGTGCACCGCAAGGCCCCCCGTGCAGTTCACCTCCCACTGCTGTCCCTGACTGCCTCGTGCCTCCTGTCAGGGGCCCTTGGAAGGGCCAGTGAACCCTGCTTTACCTTTGGAACTTACCAGCTGGCTCCAGTGCCTCCATGTCACTTTCGTAGGCAGGCGGGCGCATGTCAACATAAAGTCGTGCCAGGAATACCATTTATTCCTTCCGTGTGACACTCCCCAGGCCACCAAAAGCAGTTTTGCAATGGAAGAAGGGCCCTACCTTCCCAAGACAGGAGATGTTTAGCGGTTGCCAGAACCCTGCCTCCTTGGTACCAGGCATCCTGGGCTTAGGACATCTGAATGTCAAGCGGTAGCATCCAACTACTGTGCCAGCCCGCTGACATGGGCTACAGTTTTGAAATTTTGTGTGTGTGTGTGTGTGTGTGTGTGTGTGTGTGTGTGTGTGTGTGTGTGTACAGATGCTCCATCTGAGCTGAAATGCAACTGATAACCAAAGTAAATGATGTTTTAGTGTACTGTATACGACAGGCTGTATTTTAAAGTTAGAATGAGGAATATATTTTATTTAAATTTGGGGAAAGTCTGCGGGGGGAAAAAATGGGATAACTATCCAGAAACTACAGAATACATAATTAAGAAACGTAAACATTCCCTTAGTAGCTGGCCCAGTGGTATCGTCCGTGCACGTCCCACTCCCAGGTGGGTGACCCCACCCACATCTGGTCAGTGGAACTCTGGCAGCACTGCACAGGAAGTGCTCTGCAGCTCGGGGGAAGGAGATTTAGCCCACCACGTGAGCTCCTGCTGTGATCAGAGGGGGCCCATTGATAATCTGGGTGATCACGTAACATCAGCTCCTTCCCCACAGGCAATCGCATGGCAGGGCACAGCACTAGAGCAACAGGATAGTGGTTGGGGGGAAAAATCCGGGTGAGGGGAGGACACCACTGGGCTGAAAGAATCCGCAGCTCCGAACCACAGACAAGAATCAACATCTCGCAAGAAAGTCTGTGCCCAAATGGCCTTATGTACTCGGACACATACAGTATTGAGTGTCAAAATTATTTTATTAACATAGTTCAAGTAAAAACAGAGTTAATACAGGCAGTAGCAGTGAAAAACACCCACCAGTGTTTCGTACCAAATGCACTTTTTCAAGACACTATTCCTTGAAAAAACGCTTTCTGGAACAGAACGTTGGGTTTTGTCCACTGCTACTACCTGTATTACTTTTTTTTTTTTTTTTGTAACCATGTTAATAAAATAATTTTGACACTTGTGTTCTCTTTTCACAATGCAGGGACCAATGGTCTTTTTTTCGGCTGTCATTGTCTGTTTCTGTGTTCTGGGGTACTGAATGCATTTGAGCACAGACTCCTTGGTGAGAGGAAAACACCACCTGCAGCTTGCATGATGAGGTTTTATGTGATGTGGCGACCGTGGAAAGAGGCTGACCCTTGAAGCGGCAATCGGGCAAACTATTTCCCCACCCTGACAACCTCTCCGCAATGAAAAACTGCACCGGGACTAAACATACATGCTTTCTGTGGAGGGTCCTGCCTCCGTGTACATCCTCATGTCGCAGTACCAGTAGTAACTTCTGCCTCTGGTGAACGTCCCTCATGTCACAGTACCAGTAGTCACTCCTGCATCTGGTGTACATCCCTCATATCTCAGTACCAGTAGTCACTCCTGCATCTGGTGTCGTTCCTCGTGTCGCAGTACCAGTAGTCACTCCTGCATCTGGTGTACGCTCCTCATGTCGCAGTACCAGTAGTCACTCCTGCATCTGGTGTACGTTCCTCATGTCGCAGTACCAGTAGTCACTCCTGCATCTGGTGTACGTTCCTCATGTCGCAGTACCAGTAGTCACTCCTGCATCTGGCATATGTCCCCCATGTCACAGTACCAGTAGTCACTCCTGCCTGTGGTGAGCTAGTGTGAAACTTAGAAGCATGTCCACCCTCCGGGTCTCACCAAGGGGGCTTTCCACCTAGTGTGTCAGCAGGAGACAGTGGTGTGACTAGGCAAGTTGGGAACGACCTGTGAGACCAGTGGGGCTAGCTGTGTTCTGAAGAAGAAGAGTAGGAAGTTGCTAGGTAGGGGAATTAATACAAGATTTAAAAAAAAAAAAAAAAAAAAAATCAGTACAAAAATGTAACATAATTCAACAAGGATGCAGTAGGCTTGCACAAGTCAGGAGAGGAGCAGGAGGTGGGGAACATCAACGGGGGGGCATAACAAGCAGGGGGCAGAAGTAACATGAAAAGACAGAGACTGTTTGGTGCTAGAGACTGGTACAAGACTGGTGACGTCGACTGAAAAAAGAAGACTGAGAAGAGAGAAATTTTGGAGGTGGAATCTGCTCTAGAGGTAAGGGAGATGGATGGCAAAGGGAAACTGACTAGCAAGGGCTTTGCAACGAGGGATAAAAAAGAGCATGTGTCAGAGGGGCAAAAGGAGTAGGAGGAGGAGGGGATGGGGGTCTGGTAGGTAGGCAAGAAGGCTGGAGAGTTAGTTTGGCTGGAAAGGAAAGGCAGTGGAGGAGATGAGAGACTAATGTGGGGGTGCAGATAGAGAGATTGACATACAGCAGCGGTGGGTAAGAGGCGGAGTGGAAAAGAAAATGTTTGATTAATGCTGTGTGCCATTCTGTACTCTCGCCAGAACATGGTTGATGACTCTGGGCCTACAAATTTGACCCCTATACTGGGTAAGGCCATGGAAAGTCTTATAAAGGATAGGTTTTTAGCTCACTTGGGGGTCTTTGATAAAGTCCAGCATGGATTCACAAAGGGGATATCTGTCACATCAAACTGGTTAATGCTTTTACAAACAAATTAGCAAATGTCTGGACAACAAAACATCATTTGATGTGGTTTTCTTAGACTTTAGGAAGGCATTTGATTCTGTCCCACACTGGGCTGTTGGTGAAAAAACTGACACTACGGACATGGACTCAAAAATAAAAAACTGGATAAAAAATTGGCTTCAGGATCGATCTCCGAGAATGGAGACCCATGACTAGTGGGGTTCCCCAGGGATCTGTCTTAGCACCAGTAGTATTTCAAATCTTTACTGCAGTCTTTCTACCAGCCTTAAGGGTTGGGTTACCAAATACGCAGACTGCAAGCTAGGTGGTCCCTGTGATAGTGACTCAGAATATCAGGATTTACATAAACTAACCTCGTGGGTTGCTAAATGGGGCATGAGTTTTAATATTAGTAAGTGTGGTGTGTAATGCATTTTGGACATAATCAAAGACACAGTTACTATTTGGATGACGTATTACAAAACAAATTTGATAATGAAAAAGATATTGAGGTTACTACTGATGGTAACCTCTGTTTCAGAAACCAGGTTTCACTACTAATCAGTAAATCTAACAAAACATGGTGGTCTGTCAGACCCAACATTATCTCAAGAGAGCCCTCAGTTTTATTGCCTCTGTATAGAGCTTATGTTCGCCCTTGTCTGGATTTCTGTTCTCAGTTGTGGAGCCTCTATCTTAAAAATGACAAGCTAAGGGTGCTGTGGAGCAGCAAACTGGCAAAGCACTTGAATGCAGCTCTGCATATCTATCTATTTTATTTTGCTAAAAATCACGATTTGCTGTGGAGAAAGCTAAATCTAATTGCAACAGTGAACAGTTCAGGTCATCCGGCATCTGGGGATATCAAATGGTCATGGGTCGCAACCAGAAAGCAACGAGCAGTGGACCTAAGCAGGTGGCGGCAACAACTGAGCAGGCCACAACTTCCCCAATGACTGTAGCCTCCGTGGAGAGCTTTGCAGACCTCCATGCAAGCGATTGACTTTAAAATAGAGTCAATCATTCAGCCTTTTGCTGAACAAGGTGTTAAACTGGAGGCAGCTACCCAGACAGCATCAACAGCAGAGAAAACTGCTATACAAGCTTTAACAGCCACAACTGAACTTGTGAAAGAAAACGCTCAACTCCGGTGTAGACTAGAAGCATTGGAGAACTCCAAAAGGTCGTGATACGCAGTAATCGGTCTTCCAGAGGGTTGCTAAGAGGATGAGCTCCTTACCTTTCTGTACTCTTGGCTACCTACAGTACTCAAACTTCCCAAGGAAATCTAATGGGTCAGCTTCTTAAAGCTTTTCAGATTACACCCTCAAGCCACGCGATGCAGGCCCCAAGAATGATTCTGCTGGTGACTACAAGCTCCAACGGTAGGGATCAGCTTTTACAGGCAGCAAGGTCATCGGGAGGTTTAGCATTTTAATGGATCAACCGTCCAGCTGTTTCCAGATCTTTCATTTGCAACACGCATCAGATGGAAGAAATTTGATGCAGTGAGAGCTCGGCTCCGTAGGTTAGGTGTGGCACACTCGCTCTTGATGCCGGCCCGACTACGTATCCACTATGGTGGTAAGACTTCAATATACTGATCCACTGGAAGCGGGTAAAAAGGTGGAATTAATAGCCCGGGACTTTGTTGTTGGAGGGCTGTGACGTTAGTGATCTGGACTCTAACCAAGAAACCTGACTGTTTACAGTTGCAGTAACTTGAATCTGCTCATAATTATACCGGCTCTTGAGCTTATTGTGTTCTATTTCTAATGTCTGCAAAGTGAATCATTTGGCTTTCCCAGTAGCTTAAGACAAAATGATATAATGATGTCTGGAAAATGCATGATTACTGCTACTTGTTTTAGGAGTACCTTTTACTACTAGGATTGGGGTTCATATCGGCACTGGATGTTGAGTAACAGTCTCTGGACTTTGAACATTTTGGACTTGACCCCCAAAGCCTTAGTTAGCTGTGGCTTATTTAGGTATACTATTTGAACAAATAATTTATTTTGTCCCCCAAATCCTGAGTCCATACTGTCTAGGCTCTGAGTATCCTAATGTACATTTGATGTATCTGTTAAAACAATGCTTGATAGCTGACAGATGATTATACAATATTCAAATGTTCATTGTAAAAGCAATAAAAGAAAGTAAAAAAAAAAAAAAACGACATGCTAAGGATTGAGAATGTACAGTGTAAAATCACCAGGTGCATAAAGGGCCTTGGTTCAATGAACTATACTGAGAGGTTGAATTCAGTAAATTTAATGACTTTGGAAACGAGGAGGACTGGGGGCTGCTATGTGTCTGGGAACACTTTAAGGATCATCAACTAATGTTTAACACAGGCCTAGACTTTAAACAGGTTTTAGTAAACATCTGGGGACATCCACTTCAGCTCTCTAAACCAAAGTTTTGCACTCTTAGACATGGTAAGCTCTTTTCATTAAGAGCGGTAAGAGTATGGAACTCTCTCCCTACTCACAGTTATTGGTGAAACTAAGTCGGTGTTTAAGAACAGACTGGACAAATAGATACTCTCTGGCAATTTGAAACCCTAGTGCAATTGAGTCAACAGGAGCTATTATGGGCATTAGCCTTTTGCTCCTTCCTCACTGCCTTAGTAAACCTTAGGTTGTAAACCCCATGACAATCTGACTTTGCTGGTAAAATATTGTAAATAAATAAGGTTTCACTTTCAAGTAGCATATCTAAACATAAAAGTCATGGAACTACATTATTTCTCTGTGGTGATCATTGCTTCTGTTATGGTGAGGCATGTGATGTGTGTAGGTATGTATCGGCTAGGGCGAGGTGGGAATAGGCTGCTTTAGTGAATACTGTGAAGAACTCCGCCCCTAGCAGACCTGAGCCAATTTTGCAGGTGATGCAACATTTGGGGGCTTGGCACGGCCTCTAGTGGTCATCAGTCCACATTGCACTACAACGCAACTCCACAACCCTGACCTGGGATAAATTTATTGATTTATTTTGTCTTCGTAACTGGGTAGGTGCACGGATACAGAGGACCGTTTTTCAGTCACGACCCGGGCCACAAGGTGGCAAAAGCAGCAACAGATACAGAATGGCATATACACGAGCATCCTATAAATCTTGTGATTATGTAATAGGTTAACAGTACTACTGTCCATTAGGGTTTGTTCATGGGTTACAAGATGCTGGGATGCATATCTAGGGGGATCAGTAGTAGGAGAGAGGAGGTTATACTGCCCTTGTACAGGTCACTGGTAAGGCCACATCTACAGTATGGAGTTAAGTACTGGTGCCTACACCTCAGAAGGACATTAACCTGCTGGAGAAGGTCCAGAGGAGGGCTACAAAGATGATAGCGGGTCGGCAGGGTAAGGCATATGAGGAGAGGTTGAGGGCACTGAACATATACTACCTGGAAGACAGGAGAGAGAGAGAGGGAGGGAGGGGACATGATTGGGACCTTCAAGTACTTGAAAGGGATAAATAAGATTGATAAGGAGAGTCTTAAGATGAGTGACAACCATAACATGAGGGGGCACAATCTTAAGCTGGAGGGTGGGAGGTTTAGGAGGGAGGTCGGGAAGCACTTCTTCACTCACAGAGAGATGTGGTGGACACTTGGAATTTACTGCCAGAAGAGGTAATCTCGTTGAAGACAGTGGGCAGCTTTAAGAGAGGCTGGGACAGGCATAGGGGGAAGGTAATGGTCGTGGGTAGGGAGGATGGGAGGAGTGGGGTGAGGGGGCAGGGACATTATTTATTTATTTATTTATTTATTTATTTTTATTTAATTATTTTTTTTTATTTATTTTAGACAGCAGTTTGAAAAACCTTTGAGCCATAGGCTCATTTACAAAGGTACCTTGTCACAGTAAGACAAACGAAAGTACACAGTATAACAGTAACTTAAGACATAGATACAAACAAGCTGGTACAGGTAGGATTGATGCAAACAATACCAGAGTTATGTTGTTCTTAGCAGCTTAGCAATAAGTTTTGTCATTAGTATTGAGTACGGCTTTGACTAGTGTGCATTACAGCTTTGGGTGTTAACAAGGTGGTTCCTGGGACGTTTTGAAACACGTATAGTTGGAGCTCGGAGATGGAGGGGGCAGTGTGTTGAACCAGGAGGGGCCCTAAAGCTGAAGGCTCTTGTGCCGTGAGAGGTCCTAGTTCTAGGGATAACAAGAGATGTTTTCCCAGAGGTCAGAGTATGAACTCAGTGGGACAGAACGATGGATGGTGGTGGTCAATCCAGGTGGGATAGCCCAAGGAGGTCTTTTTGTAAGGGTACAGGTCAGATATTTGAGAGGCTCGTCAAGATCAAGTACCAGCTTTTAGCCACAGTAGGACAGGTGTGTGTTAGCCTTAGGTGCCCCAGTAATTAACCCAGTAACGTTCAGAGTAGTCGAATTTTATGGAGTGCGGTCTGATGAGCAGCACCATACACGGCAGTCCATAGTCCACTAGGGACAGGATAGAGGAGGTGACTGCAGTCGAAGAGCCTCGGGGAGGCAGTGTTTATACGATGTAAGATGCCCAATCGGATATTAGTGGCAGTGGCTAGGGCAGGATGTGTCATGGAAGGAGGGAGGGAGGTCAAATGGATCCCTAGGTATTTATAGAGCAAACTTGTTCGAGTGGGAAAGAGGACCCAGAGTGAATGAGGAGTTTGAAGTTGCAGGACTTGTTTGAGGATGAGTGAAGAACATGGTTTTGTTTTTTAAGATTTATCACTAATCTATGTTCTCTGAACCAGCCTCGCTTCAGCGAAGGACTTCTGCAGTGAGTCCTGGAGGGCAATACGTTACGTGAGGCAAAGATGACTGCATCATCAGCGTACAATAGAATGTTCCTGAGCAAGAGCGTGAAAGGGTGTTAAGGTAAAGGGAGAATAGTAAGGGCCCAGAATGGAGCCCTGGGGAACCCAGAAAAGATAGGACAGATGTCTGAGTAGGTCCCATTAATTTTACACGTGTGTGCAGTCAGACAGATAACTGGTGCACCAGGAGATAGGCCCAGCAGCAAAACCAGAGAGACTAAGGGCATCAAGAAGGAGGGGTGGAGACAGTGTCGAAGCTTTAGAGAGGTTAATGAAGACCGCACCAGCCAGAGAACCAGTGTCTAAGGAGGAGGAGAAAGTTGGAGAACTCTAGGAGGGCTGTGTTGGTACTGTGGCCCGCTCGGAAGCCATGCTGCTCAGGACATAGGACATTGTAGGTGGAGAGGTAGTCAGAGATTTGAGAGGCTACCACTTTTTCCAAGGCCTTGGAGAGAGGAGAGAGAGAATGGAGATTGGACGATAGTTTCCAGCCACAGTCCTATCACCACCTTTAAAGATAGGGGTGACAGTGGCGACTTTCCAGGCAGTTGGAACCTTCCCCAGGCAAAGAGAGTGGTTGATGAGGCACGTGATCGGAAGGACTGTGTCTAAGACCAGCCGTAGGATACACGGATCCAGGGTGTCACTACCCGTACTATTACTCTTGAGGGCAGTGACAAGGTGCGGCCTAAGTTCTTGGGCAGAAACACGGTGGAGGAGAAAATAAGGGCGAGAAAGATTTACGGCAGGCGCTGGGGGAGGAGGGTCAAAAACATTTGTAGGGAGGATAGGGCTAAGGTCAGTGAATGAGGTATTGAGGTGGTTGGCTATGAGGGCTGGGTCTGAAGAGATCATGCCATTAATGTTGATCTGGGTGGGTGGAGGGGGAGTGTGCACTCCCATTTAATTGTTTAATGTTATCCCAGAAGGTTCTCAAGTTGTGGACCCTGCAACATAAGCAGACTTGATAGACCAAATGGCCTTTTTCTGCTGGCTTCTTCATATGGTCATATAAAAGTGGGGCAGTTACTGTGCAAATTGTTACAAGGGGACCATCCTGGTCACTTGGTGTCTGTGCTAGTAATCTTAATTATCCAGTGACAAAACAAGAGTCCATATATGGTCATGGATACAGAAGAGGGGTTACCTGTGACCCCCCCAACCCGGTCAATGGGGTCACCATGGCAGAATCCTTCTTCTGACACTGAGGGCAGAGAGGTGTCTGCCTTGAAATCGAGGCTAGTGCTAGTCCTTAATTGGCGTGTGTGTGTGTGTGTGCCACAAGAAAAGGCGCCATCCTCCTCTGCAATGTGCCTGGCTGAGCCAGCCCAGTGTGGGATTACATGGCTCAAACATGAATTCCGGCCTCCCAGGTGGCAACGCGGTGCTGTCCCACCTTGCCACTGGGTATATAATGGAGTTCCAATCTGATGGTACACAGTAGCTTTCATGTCTCGACTTGCAGATGTATTTATCGTCTTCACAACAACAAAAAATTTAAATCTATATTTATGAAGTTTCTTATAAACTTGTTCTTTTCTTTGGCCTTTTTAGGAGAACCACAGAAATATGACCCAACATTTAAAGGCCCCATTCACAACAGGTAAGGGTTACCAACTAAAGGCTTTAGCTGATTACATGTTTATAATTTTGTTTTAATGTGGTTGGTTTTGAGTTGTATTTTTTTTTTTTTTTTTTTGCACTTGAGGTAATCAAACAAATATTTGTTTGTTACAAAAAACTCATCTAAAAACATTATATACACCATATACAGTACGTCACAGCCACAGTTGACAAGGGATTACCTAGAATAAAATCGATACAACTAACTTGAAGAGTATAATTTATTTCTAAATATAAAAAATCTGAAATTCTTTAACTCATACTGTGGTTATATAAATATGTTTCTATTTCCTTTATTAATAGAGTTCAGGAAATTTAGCCTTATTCTTCATATTAGATGGCATCAATTTGATAATTTGCTATAAGACTGAAAAGAATTGTCAAGCATATCCTGAAGAAATATATTTCTTTGGAGACTACGACATAAACAAATTGAAATTAAATGCATTGGGTTGCCAATTTGCTTACATACACAACTACATAAAGGTGGCAACTCTGTATGCTTATTGTACTGTATGTCAAAAAATGTATTTAATTTAACCCTTTGTAAAGACTATACACTTCTTTCTGGTGGGTTAATAACTATTAAGTCTGGCTTCATTTAGTGTGGTGTTTTTTTTTTTTTTGGTTTTGGTTTTGGTTTTTTTTGCTATCCATTTACAAGCATTTTGAGATTATATCAAAGTTTTGTCCATTTGGCAGACTTGATCCCTTATTCTTCCTTCAGTTTAACTACATTAGCTTAAGAGTTCCAGTGCTGGGAAATAAAACGTCTCACCAATCTGTTCAATCTGTGTATCAGTTCCTTTCAGGAAAGATGGAAGAGAAGGTGCTGTAGACCCTAGAGGGTCTGCAGCAAAAGCAATTCCAATGAAAAAGGGCAGACTGGACGGGCCTAGCAGCCCTCATCTGCTGTCTGTTTCTGTATTTCTTTGTATTTAGCCATTTCTTTTAAACATAATCTTCAGCCAGTAGGCAAGTATTCTCGTATCCACAGTTGCTTGTAGTCTTAGCTGCCCCAGTTCTGCCTGAATTACTGCTGATAGGGTAGAATTAAGTGTCAGTGAATTGTTTTGCACCTTTCATAGCTTTGTTTAATGTTTTTTTTAATTAACCAAACCCCATATTTCAAATCCTAGAGCTTTTTTACTGTAATTTCACATTGGTTGTATTACTCTACTCGGGTAGTTCCCTTTATATCTGTTAAATTTTAAACCTGTCAGCCTACTTTCCCCCTAGCAAGCTATCTTTTCCTACTGCTAGTGGCCACTACACTCTGATCACTTTATCAAAGTTGCTGCAAGATACAGACCAGCAGTCCCTAGCGCTGTGATAGATACAGTACTGCTGAACTCTAGCTCATGGGCTTGTATGGCTGAAACAAGCTGACACTGCAGAGCTGCAGAGTACATACGACCGCAATGCTTCTAACACAGGACCCAGCATAGACCAACCATGCATACTGTTGAGTCCAGGAGGCCCCAGCACCCCTCCGCGCTGGCCAGCAAACTCTACACGCTTGCCAATCAGGGGCGTCCTCATAGCGATTTTATACATCTGCTCCACTCTGTGGGTAGACAAGCTCATGAGTGTCCACAGCACCAGCTACCCCTACCAGGGACCACAGGTCCACCATACGCTGCACTTGCCCTTTGCCTTACCATTCCAATAGCCCACTCACTGCTAGTAACATGTGGGCTAGCAAAAAATGGGGCCTACTACCTTCTGCTCCATGGTGCTAAGGCAGGGCTTGCATTAGCACTAGTAAAGTGGGAGTCAGTTTGACCCTGTGCTTCAAATGTTTGGGGGTCAGACCAGAAAATCCTGTGGTCAGAAATTTTTGGAGTGGCTTTGTACAACATTACCCAACACTTTTTCTGATGTGGATATCTATGCAAACCTTTCAATATGCAAGGTTGGTGCTGAAGCACTGCTTTTATTTTTGTGCTTCAAAATCCTCAAAAATTCCATTAGGGGACTTCAGTAGGGGGTTAACGCAAGCACTGGTGCTAAGGGACAGGGAGCGAGGGATGCACTCTCCATAACACAGAAAGCTTTATGCTTAATCTCTGTACTTTGTCTCCTTGCAGGAGACATCGAAACAACCCTGGTCCCTTGTGCCCAACCACAATGTTGGCTTCCGCATGACCAAATTGGATCTCCTCCAGGGGTATAAAAATAGGCCATATGAATGTCTGTAGCTTGCCAAAAATACATTAAGTACATAGTTGGGTGGACCTCTACAAGCAGGACATTTTGGCTATCTCTGTAACATGGTTTAAAACCACATATCCAAACCTATGAAATTGATTTTTGCAGGGTACAATGCATACAACAAAGACAGGGATAGAAAAAGAGGCGGGGTCCTATCTATGTCAAGGACTTCCTAGGCGCATCCCTAAACTTCCTCCCCAATCCTTCCCATGCCAGGTGTGAGGTCAGTATTTGTCAGGATCACCCTTGGCCTCACCAAACACCTAACGGGTGGGCTGCCTGTACAACCTACCCCAGGCCGCCACCCAGGCTCTAGAGACACTAGTCAAGGCAGTGGCTGAGAACGCTCTCTCCGAGCTGTTAATACTTGGCAACTTTAACCTGAACTGGGCCCTGACACCTAGCCAACCCTCAAGGCTACACTTCTGGACGCCAGTCTTTCCCAGGTCATCTCTCACACTGCTAGGCACAATGCCAAAACTGGGAACCACTCCAACCCATGACTGGGTACTTGCCTCTAATCCCTCAAACATTCAAGTTGCCAGAACCATGGTGGACACCATGAGTGACCACTCTCCAGTCTTCTGTGTATAGAACAGGGTGCCCAGGGGTCTGACACGACTCCTCACAGCCAGAAACTACTCTTAAGTTCTCTGCAGCATCCTTCCAGGAACACCTGGACTACATGGACTGAACCCCAGTCCGCCTTCTCCCAAGCATAGATGAAGCCCTGGAGTACTTCCAAAATTCTTTAATTTCTGCAGCCAACCTCCATGCCCCAATAAAGAAACTGAGAACAAAAGGCCGCTGCTACAACTGGATCACTTCGGAGTTAAAATCCATAATGATAAAACAGGACAAACCCTAGGGGGGAAAAAAAAAGTCTGCCCTCCCTGAGGATCTTGTAACCTACAGGACCCTCAGGAACCAGTGCAAACGCACTGTGAAGGGTGCAAAATGGCAGTATGTCAAGAACCTACAACAGGCTAACCTGTCTGACCCTAGGGCCTTCTGGTCACACATCAACACCTTGATAAAAGGCATTGATAAACCAACCCAAAGCCAAATAGACTGCAATGGTCAAACTCGGTGACACTCAAGAAGTTGCTGCCGCCTTTAACTGGTT
Source organism: Neoceratodus forsteri (assembly GCA_016271365.2). Classification (NCBI taxonomy): domain Eukaryota; kingdom Metazoa; phylum Chordata; order Ceratodontiformes; family Ceratodontidae; genus Neoceratodus; species Neoceratodus forsteri. The sequence continues at coordinate 54,802,983 of JADMNL010000033.1, forward strand.
CTTCACTGATCTTGAAGAATACAAAGCAAGCTTCCCCCAGGACCCATGACCAACCGAGCCCTGAGAACACGAGCTTACTGCGCCAACTCTTTCACCTACGGATGGTACGACCAGAAGAAGTACTTCCCCTTCTAATGTCCATTAAAGCTAAAGGCTCAGCTGGGCCAGATGGTCTTGACCCAAGGATACTAAAGGCTGCCGCCCCAGCCATTGTACTGCCAATCGCATGGCTCAACAGGTCCCTGATGCATGGAACAGTGCCCAACATGTGGAAGCGGCTTATGTTGTACGGTCCACAAGGGAGGTCTGTAGGAAACTACAGGCCCATATCCCTCTTATGCATCCTCTCAAAAATACAGGAAAGGCTGATCTGTTGCCAACTCCGAGACTACCTGGAGGCAAATCAACTGCTAGTGGATACCGGCATGGGTTTAGACAAATGCACAGGACTGACACAGCACTCATCAGGTTCTCTGCTGATGTCCTTAAGACCTTGGACAGCAGTACCCCTACTGGGACAATCTTCATAGACCTGATCAAGGCTGGTGATCTAGTAGACCACAGCCTCCTGCTTAACAAGCTGAGTTATCTCGGCCTTGATCACCACTCCTTAACCTGGTTCCGTAACTGCCTGACCAGTTGGTCACAGCAGGTTAAATGGAGAGGGACTACCTCAGAAGCACTCCCCTCAAGGAGGGAGTACCCCAGGGATCAATACTGGGCCCCCTTCTGTTCTCCTTGTTGGTGAATGACATGAACCTGCACTGCTGAGGTAGCTCGGTGGTCCAGTATACCGACGATGCTGTCATTTACAGAACCTCGTCCAGTTATGCTGTCCTAGGTCCTCAACTACAGTTGGACTTCACGTCACTAGAATCATGGCTCAAAGACAACAGACTGGTCCTAAACGCCAAAAAAAACCAAAGCCATGCTAATCTGGCCAAGAACCCTAGGCAATGACAGGAGCCCCCTTCTCCCCTTGGTCTCCTAATCAGACATGCCGATAGAGGTAGTGAAGTCCTTTAAATACCTAGGCTTGATGACAGACCAAGGCCTCACACTGAAACCACATGTAGAACAAGTGACTAGAAATATACACCAAAAACGGACTACCCTATCGCCTAAATGCCTAACTGATCCCTGAGACTAGGATCTCCATAGCAAAAAGCATCCTTCTCCCAACCCTGACTTATGCTGCTTCGGTGACTCAGGGCGTCACAAAACAGGAGCATACCAGACTGCAACGCTTTACAACAAAATAGCGGCGCTTTGCCCAGTGTCCCAAAGCAACATCATTCGGGTTATCATTCCTCTCTGAACCGCCATCTTCCGCTTCCTATGACAATACCCGCTATCATGCAACACATTCAAACTCCTTGCCGACCACCCCCCAGCAGCCCTAGCTGGCCTACTAGCCCCAAAGTGCTCTGGCAGGCAACTACGCATCTCCGGGTGTCGTCTCCTGGACGTTCCTCGGGTACGGACTACAGCTGGCAACAAATCCTTCACTCATGCGGCTCCCTCACTGTGGAACAGGCTCCCGAACCAACTCCAGAGGGCTCCTTTCGCAAAGGACTCCATGAGCTTCAGTGAGGCAAGTGCACCTGCTCCTGATCTCAGTAAAACAATTTCACTAGCGGCGTCCCTAACCCAAATTTTTAGCCTTACCTATTCCCACAGTCATACAGTATACTCCTCTCGTCAACCCAAAGAAGTAACTCTGCCCCCACCTGCTCTTCCACCTACTAACCCCATCCCAGCCTAGAGATCCAGTCGATTTGGGCACTCGCACACCAACTCTACAACTCTATGGACTCTCTGACTGGGAACTGTCTGTCACACAGTTGTGAAATGTCTTGACTGTAACCAACTTTGGCCTGCTTTTTATGTACTGTACTGCTAGAGCACTCCTATGAAATGTCTTGACTGTATCAATTGTGGCCTGCTCTTTCATGTACTGTATTAGCCATATGCTTCTTATTTTCTGTAACTAATTCTAGGTCACCCCTGAAAAAGGGACCCTAAGGGCTCAGTGGGCCTACCAGTCACCAAAATTTGAATAAATAAATAAATAACTTTCATAAATAGTTGCACAGTTCTGTTGGGTCCAGTTTGTTTCCTCCAGTCATAAGTACTTGCTTACCAAATCCCTAAGTAATCATAACATTCCACTTTTTCTAATTTTGCATTATTCAAGAACCATTTATTCTTACTATCCATTTCCCTATTAACCATTGCTTATTTTTAATTTATTTCATTTTAAGTTTCTTAATATTTACAAGAATGTATTGATTGTTTGTTTGTTTTTAAGACCTGCTCCAGTGGTGGATATCAACACCAGATTGCCAGTGCATGCTAAAGAACCACAGGAGACATTTACGGTTTCTGGATTATGGAACTCTGGAGTATTCAGCTCCAGGAATAACTTGTGTAATATGTATAGTATAATGTTGAACAGGGCATGTGCAACTAAGCAACCTTGCTTAACTCCTGCATTTGTTAGAAATGTACTAGTCAAGTGTCCATTCAAAGAATAATGACCAGGTATCTGATTTTATAATTCTTTTGGTAACCTGGTAAGGCCCACTAGGCACAAGTGCCTGTTTTTTCAGGGGTAACCCGGGAGCACTGGGCAGGTTAAGTGACTTGCTCAGAGTCTGCACACTGTGTGAAAGTGGGGGTTGTGGGAATCAAGCGCTATACCGCTGTAACAGCGACACTTTCACAGCGATTCTTTTCCAGCGATACTACCCCCGCAACACCCGTAGTGTCGCTTGCCAGAGCAATGACAGTCATTGACTCCAGAGTTTGGCTGCTCTCTCCTGACATCCACACACACACACACACACACACACACAATCCCGGAGTTGGAATCCATAAGTCCAGGAGGTGGTGCAGGGAGCAGAGCCTGCCGGGGACTGCCCACATGTACACTGAACAGGTGTCTGAGTACTATCCAGTCGGGGTCTGGATCGGTGGTATCTGGGATGTTGCCGACCATGTGTCACTGTAGGGGAAGTCGCCCATATTCCTGTCGCTGCAGCATAGTGGAACCGAATCAAACCCAGGGCTGCCGGATGTACTAGGCTCATTCATAGCTCATTACTGTAACCCTTAAGCCACACTGCCAGCCTCAAAACAGAAACAGTTGTCAGAAGTGGGATACAAACCCACACCTCCGGGGAGGCTGCGTATCTTACATGAACTGTTAACTTTTATTTCTGTCTTGGAAAGTGGAAGAATTTTTTCAGTTATGATTTCTATTCAAATGCTCCATATCAGCAGAATGCCCTGAGTATGTAACTTAAAGCTGCAGTATTTGTTAGTTGGCAAAAAAACTAATCGTATAGGTTTGTTCGTGAAACTGTTTTTCTGACATCCTTAGATTTGTCCTTTGTGTATTTGTTAGTTTTTATAAAACCCCTTTTTTAGTTTCTAATTTCTTTTGTAATTAATGATTTACGTCATTAAAGATGGCGACCACTCACAATTTATAACAGCCTGTCCTGTTGAGGTTGCCACTTGTGTGTACATACTGGATTCAAACTGTGGATGTAGTAGGATGGTGTTGCCACATATTTCTGATTGTAAACAGCACAACACTGGACCAAGATATTTAATTTTTTGTGTGGACTTGACTTCCAGATCCCATATCTTGTCTGGAATGAAGGAAAACAAATACAAAGATTGGTATATTGATAATTTTGCCAGAAAAATATTATTGTTGTTTGGGGCGACATGTACATGGTTACAAACACTGCTGCTTTAATTGCTTCTTTAAAATATCTGTCCATTTAATTTGCCTCAAAGTATGAATTCTCTTTGCTTATTATCTATTTAACCCTTGCTTTCCTAATTAAATTCCTAAAATATTTGTAGGAAGGTTACAAACATTTTCATCAGTGGCCTATTTGTTGCTACTTGATTATACGGTAAATGTGCTCAACGTTTCGTGGCACAAGTCACTTCATCTGGAATGGTAATGTCTTAATCCGTTCAAATGCTGTAGCTTACTAGAAATAGTATTTTCTGGCTTGAGCTTAATATGCTATGCAGCTTACCAGCCCTTCAAGGCCAACCTCTGCACTCCCAGCGTAAATGTCACCAGTTGGTGTGCTTGAAATTGATGAAATGCGTTTCCCTGGGACCTGCTGACTTCACACTGCCAGAACCCACATGACTTTTGCCACAAAACTTTGAGCATAATTGATGGAAGCGATAAAAGGAAACCTGTTACTTGAAATCAGGAGTTGAGTCTTTATTGGAACATTGTGGATTTATTGTTCTGCCTTTGGAAGGACTCCTCTGCAGTAAAAACTATTCTGTCCTTTCAAGGCAGTGGGTATCCTGGGACTATACTTGTCGGCTACACTGATGAAAATGCAGCAGCTCCTAAAGTGTGCTTATAGATTTTTATTCCTGACCAGGCACCTGTCCTACAGGGATATACCCCTGATCAGGGATATAACCTGTATCAGGCTGAAGCGCCATCCCAATGGCCGGCTGTTCTTTCTCCCATTTTTCTCCCTGTTCCCCCCCTCTGCCCTGTGGCTTGAGCAATAGCCATTTTGACACAGTGCATTCACAGTGCACTGCAAGGAGAACAAGGATCTTGGCCCTCCACAGATGTCGCTGTTGCACTAGAAACCCCAGCCTATGACAGCTCCACAGCGTGGCATAAGTCCATTTCAGAGCCCAGGTCACCTGTATGGTAGCCCAGTGTGCTGCGTTGGGCCATCAGTGGGCGCATACTCCATGTAAGCAGTAATGCCTGGCCAGGGTGGAAGGATTGGGCTATACCAGACCGCCCAGGGTGTAATGAGTCTCGATCTTATAGCTCTTAGAAGGTCTGGTATAAACCATACCCGCCACCCTGAGGGTATTATTGCACTTAGAAAATGGAAAGAAACTCGACACAGTGTTTTAAAAGTTTTAAAACGTTACAATAATTTATTTTACTTTTTGTAACATATTTCTTGAGTTTTGGGAAAGTAGTCCCTCTTTTTTTAAGGGGGGCTGGGTCAATGTTAAATAATTCAAGGAAGTCTGACATTTTCTAATTGCTTTGCTGATGTAGTGGTCTCTATGAGCTATTTTTACACTGGCAGTTATGAGTTTCAAATCTGGGTGTGGAGACTGTGTGTGTGCGTGTATGTGTGTGTGACTTGCCGGCTCATGCTGAGCTCGGGACTGCCAGGTCAGATTTTACCTCCAGATTTATTTTTATTACACTGTACTTGCTTTTAAAATCTTTCTTTTTGCTTCATTATTTGTCTTTGTCATGGTTTCCATTTCAAAGACTGCAACTGATGGTGGTATTACTGAGATGGCGCATTATCCCTGACACCGATACTGTGCATGAGAGGACCGGTGTTTTCTTGAGTTTCCATACCGCAGATAGCTGTCCATCTGCGGTATGGAAAATCGAGAAAATATGGCTGCTCTCATGCTTGGTCCCGGTGTCATAGAAAACGTGCCGACACAGCTCTCACTGACTCTGATTTTTGAATCGGGATGTTTGTCTGGATGGGCTATGGCTCTATCTGCCCAAGTAAAGGCTGTTTGCTTTTATTTTGGGTCCAGGGAGCAGGATGGCATGCCCGCTGCTTTTTCGGGCTATCTTTGCGAGCAGAGAAAAAATGCTCTGTGAGTTTTCTTAACGTTCGGGGTGTTCAAGGATTTGCTCAGAAATGGGGCTCCCTGAGTAGGCTCTTGTTTTCAAAGGGCTCTATTGGAAAATAAATGAATCTCTCATCTGAGGATTCAACCAATGAGATTCATTAATTTACTGATCCCATTTTCTAATCTTATTGAAATAATGTGTGCACCTGACGCCATACAGTCAACGACCTGAGGAGGGCAACTACAAGAGTGACGCCCCAACAAATTGCAGTGTGATGCTGGAGCACTCACAGGTCCCAAGTTTCTGACTGCTTCCCCCACCCCCCCATTCATGTGTCTGCGGGGGATGCTGACCTGAGGAACACTGCCACAGGAGAACGCTTGTCTGGACATTGGCAAGTGGAGGTCTGCAAGACCCAGGCTGGGAGTTCACAAACTAAGGTTAAAAGGGGCAGTGCTAGGTGACAGTTTACAAATATAAGTAGTTGGCAGAATCTCGATCAGCAGCCGCTGACTGACTGGAAATGGAAATTACGATTACCTACAATTGTCAATCTTCTCTTATCTTCACCATTCATTACTGCTAGGTGTCACGCGGATGCACCTACTACAGGAGTTTCTTTTTCTTTTTTTTTTTTTTTTGAAGGAGGAGTGCGCCGATGGTGCTTCCACAAGCTATGATCGATTGTGTGGTGCATGAGGGGTGGTCAAGACGACCGCAGACGCATTAATCCATCCCAGTTCTGTAAGCCGGAGAGGCGAAATGAAGGAATTAGAAAGATAACAGCAAGGCAAGAGAGCCAAGGGAGAGAAAGGAAAGGAAACGAACTAAAAAAGGAATAAACTGAAATGAGGACAGGAAAGAAAGAACCCTTCCCTAAGGGACCGCAGGGCCTTACTCCTTGGGCAGCTCTGAGGGAGGAACAGAAAGTGAGGGGAAACATACATAGTAGGAAGAAGAAGGGTAGTGGGAGGAGGGGAAAATCTGCCATGAAATATATGGGTGAAATTGGCTTGAAACTTACCAGCTTGGAGCATAAAAGCAAGGGAGCAAGGATCCCATCAGACAAAACTGGTTTAGATGGTTTGACCGAACCTTCTGCACAGCTTGGTACGAGAGAGGCAGATTTCCCTACGCATCCCGCTATCCTATTACCCATCACTCAAGCTGAGAGCTCACAGATTGTCCAAGGGGTAAAAATCTGTTCTGAAGAGGAAAGAGCCCCCAACTAGGTGTATGGGGAAAAGACCCCACTAGTACACAACCATATGACTAAGTACGGGGGGAAGCCCCAAGAGGGGACAACCTATTTTTGGGAAAAACAAACGGAGATAGGAAGGAAACTCCTTCTGACTCCCTGGCTGAAGGCAGGAACAAATGGTACCAGACCACTAGTTCAGAGTTGGTAATTTTGAATCTGGTTAAAATTTTCTTTGACTAGCCCCTGTTTTGCATTTGAAAAGGCAAAGATTCAGGAACACCAGCTAGGTTCGAGAAGACTGAGGGTTAGAGGACTGTCACAGAAACTAGCCCTGCTGGCTGATGGTTGAACCATACTTGACTTGAAGGTAGAATCCCAAAAGGGACACCTTCCAGAAGGAGAATCAGAAAGTTTTCTCAGATGGGAAGGACAAAGCTCCACTTACTCTCCTTCCTCTTCAAATCCTTCATTGCTTGTGTAAGAGAAGAACAGAAGGTCCCAAGGAACATGGGGAACTAGCCCCCAGTCTGCCTCGAGTGGGGGGGGGGGTAGGAGGGTGAGCAGGGTGGGGGAGACGCCCAAGAAATGAGGCCCATAAGGGGATGGTGGTCGGGATTCAGTAATGAATGGTGAAGATACAAGAGAAGATCAACAGTTACAGCAGGTACGCAATTTCCATATATTCCCTTGTCAGTCTTCACCATTCATTACTGCTTGGGTGAGTACCAAGTCCCCCAAAGGGGGCCTAGCACAGCCGTGAGGGAACAAGACCCTCAGCCTTCTGCTGGTGGAAAACGGGAGGAAGAGACCCTGACCATAGCAGACTGAGAAGTCTAAGGCTGAGGAGAGCTAGAAGGTGTCCCCTGAAGACGAGGAGACGGAGGAAGCCTCTGAAGAAGCCTCCTAGCCCTGCTGGAAAAAAGGCGGGTTCCTCGGAAGGCGGAGCGGATCACCCTACACCGGGCCAGGGGTGACAACCTCGATAGATGAAGCCATGCCATCCATCTAATGCAGATCACTGTCCCCACAAGCCTGGAAGCCACCTCACTGGTGTCATAAGATGTCCTTGCTTGGTGCTTTGCCAGTTCCAGACCTATGGCGCAGAGGGCAATGGCTTGTCGAGATTGCTTCGAGTCAGGCAGCAATGCCAGCACCTGAGCCAGCATTGGCCACAAGTGCCTATTGTAGGCAGCATGGTGTGCCTGATGTGATGCAATGCACAATATCACACGAGAAGAAGAGAAAACTCTTTGCCCCCACCGGTTGAATTGTAGGGAATCCGAGTCCGGTGGCCAGTCGTGTGCCAGGCGCTGACGCCCGGAAGGAGTCTCTAGGAACACCAAGCCTGAAGGAGGGTGAGGGAGAGAACCTAGAGATGTCTGTGGAGCACAGTACCTCCTCCTCCTGCAGTCTGCTGGGGGGCTGGGAAGGGCGCTAGATGCTTCCTGGAAGGGATAGCCAGGACAGCACCACCAGGTGTTGGGCACTGAATTCGCTGAGGAATTCGCGCGTCTGCCGCTCGGTATTGTCCCATCTGACAAAGGAGATGTGGAGATCCCGAACCATCCTTGACAGGAAGTGCTGATATTCAGTGAAATCTGCATTGAAAGAAAGGTGAATGTTGGGTTCCTCTACCTCCAAGGAGGGAGTCGAAGAGGATGTGGAACTCTACTGTCCAGAAAACTCCTGCGGTGGTGGGGACAGGCAAAAGACCCGTTCATTCATGACCCTAGCATAAGACTGGAAGGCCACCGCAGTGGCTCTGAATGTCTCTCTGGATAAGGGCCCCGTAGGACTCACTTGGCCTGGGAGAGAGGGGGGGGATGCAGAGGAATGGGAGAAGGGCACTTGCAGGGAAGTGCCTGTCCTCTGCCAGGACTCTGGAAACCGGGGAACGGTGCCCAAACTAGAGGGATCCCTGAGATCAAACTGGGTCGCAGAGCAGAATCCTGAGAATGCGAACTCCGAAAGAGCCCAGATGGGGAATCTCCCCTGTGACACGGCTGGGGTTGCACGAGTCCAGAAGGGCAACCCACAGCATTGCCACTGGAGGAAACCCTGGAACCCGAGGAGGCTTGATGCTGCGGCTCCTCCTTGCACCCCGCAGGGTGGCAGTGGAGTGCCGCCGCCCCTCGCCCTGACCCGGCAACCCCACAGACTCTGAGGATGCCCTCCTCCTCGACCCCAGCGAAGGACTCTCCTGATCCAGAGGCTTGCCAAGGGAGGCCACCGAAACTAGTCTCCAGTCCCACCTGGGAGGATGTAGCAGCACCAAGACTGGCAGCTGCAGCTGCCGCAGCCCCTGCAGAGGAGACGACCCCCCCAACCCCAGAGCTACCCCCGCAATGGACCCCAGGCCATCCCTGGCCGAGGGGTCCTTGGAGGCAGACTGCGCCGGAGACTTAGGGATAGGGGCGCTGGGCCCCCTGACACCACGTATCACAGAGATGTCTAATTCCAAAAAATTGGGCAGCCAGTCCGGGTCCAAATCTGAGTCGCCACCCTCCGAAGAGGAGTTGACCAGAAGGACCTCAATACTGGCCACCCCGGTTACATCTTCAGAGACGGCGCCGCAAGCAGCACTGGCATCCCCGTCGGCGCCAGACAGTCCCACCACGCTGCCCACAGCCCCAGAACCCAATGCTGATCCACCCATGGCCCTGGCCGGGTCCTTGGTGTTGCACACAGCGCTGGAACCTGAAACAGCACCACCAGCGGAGTCGTGCAGGGCACTGGCGCCACTTGGGGCTTAACCGGCACCGCATGTGGCACCACCCCGATCACTGGCATCATGAACGGCACCAGGATCTGAAACTGCGCCGCATGAGGTGGCGTCGAGGGTCCGCCAGTGCCGGACCCAGCAACCATGGGCCGTGACACTGGAGGAACCTGCACCTTGGTTGAGGTGACTGCTGAGGCGGTGTTGACGACGGGACCCCGGGAGGAGCCCCGTCGCTCCTCCGACACTGCAAAAGAAGCCACCTCATCCTCAGCAAGGCTTGAAGATGAGGCCTCCTGCTCACCAGACTGTATAGGCCTGGGAGGGGACCCAGAGGAAAGGTCTAAGGATCAGGCCTGAGTGTGACACCGTCCTCTGAAAGTCGGCGGGGCCCTGCCGACTTTAAACGCGTGGATTTCCAGAACATGGCGATCCATGGAAAAAGACGTTGCATCCATCCATGTCATGGCTGGGTCCCAGGCACCATAGACAAACATCATGCTGGTCCGAAACAGAAAAATGCCAGCCACAGGAGCACTGACTCGTGGGGACATGGCCCGCTTTCGATTTGCACTTGGCTCCCGAACCAGACATGATGTGAAAACAACCAAACACAGCAAAAGATCCCGATGCTGTCAGATAAGAAAAGGAACGAACTTACCGGCAACCAGCGGCGTCGGGATGGAGAACTGGGCTGAGGAGTCGTCGAAAAAACAGCGTCGACAAAGATGGGCTAATGGTGTACTACGAAATTGTAACTCGAGCAGCAGGTGCAGCCGCGACAGCAGGAGAAACAGAACTGGGATGGGAAGAGTCTCAGTGCCTAACGGCTGCCACTTACGCATAATGCAGTGCATCATACTTGTGGGCGCCCGCTGTTGGTGCCAACTCCTCCCTCCCAAAAAAATCCTGTAGCGGATATGCGATCCGGCATACACCCAAACAGTAATGAATGGTGAAGACTGACAAGGGAAGATCCGATGATGTTACTGGTTGACGCACAGATAATTGAGCAATGCAGGGGGGCTACATACAGAGCTGTTTATCTAGCTTTCTTGCTACCTTTGCCACCTGCTTCTTCTGGTCAGGCCATTGTTTCATCCTCCCAGTTCCATGTGCCCCTCCCTCCTACTGTCAAGGCCAGTGGGGATCCAAAGAATGTGGCCTGAGTGGTTGTCATTCTTGGCAGCAGGGAGAAATGTGGTTTTCAGGGTTTTCTCCCAAAGACCCTCCTGTACCTCCTGATGCCTCAGTGAGTTGTGGATGTATGCAAAGATGTCCTGTGAGGAGGTAAGCTCCCTGGCCCACCACAAAGGTCGCTACAGTGGCAGAACCACAACACCTACCCTTCCCTAGCTGGAAGGGCTGCCACACGGCAGCGACCCAGCTTCGCTCCCAGACCCAGGGCATTGGCACAGGGGCGTAACACTTTGCCCCCAGAGTTATTGGGCAACCCACAGAGCTGGTCTTAAACACCAGAGAGACTGAACAGCAGAGATGAGCAGAGAGACCACGTGGAACAATGAGGTGTGAATTGCGAGTGATGCCATACTTCCTGAGAGTAGAGATGTAGAAAGTTGGGAAACTTCACAGCGCAAATTAAGTGCCAACTTTATAAAGTTTTAGGCAGGCCACACTATTCAAGGGAAGTCATGCAAGTTCTCTGGTGAAGCTGCAACTTCACCATGATTTTGTCTGGAAAAAAATGCCACTTCCCAAGGAAAACTCACTACTAAGTGGGCAGTTTGCAAGGGAATTTGGCAACTCTGCCTGCGAAGTCAAATTTCTCAGCATCTGTACCTCTGAGTCAACAGCTATGGGAATTCAGACCTGCGATGTCTTGTTTCACAGTTTAGTGCTCCCACGACTGTTTCAATTTGTCCCTCCCAGAAATGGTACTGACTTCCTTTCTCTTTCCTGTTCCTGTAAGGGGCTGCACGGATATCCTTTGCTGCATACTCTTCATCACCGCCATCATTGGGTACTTCATTGTAGGAATTGTGGGTAAGTTATGCAGCATTTACCACACTGAGATTTGAACTAGCTACCCAGACCAGTAGCCAGTGCCTTTCACAGGTTACTGGCTTAACCAGACATCTGTTTTTAGGGTTGCCCAGTGATACAGCGGTTGTGACTTATGTTCCCTGCTTACCGGATTCTTTGAAATGTACTGAGTTACTGTTAATGTAGTCTTGAGCAACACCCTCTGGTACCCGGTGATTTGCAGGTTGTTGTAAAGTTAGACTTGGGTGACACTTTCGCTGATACATTCCCTGCAATTTACTAGTTAACTTTGTAACCTGTTCTTTGACTATGTTCCCCAGCAGTCCCTATGAGTGCTGTTATGTATATAGATGTGGATGTGCGTATATTCATGGTTGCATGTGCATTGTAGTATTTTTCATTTTACATGGTAGGTGTACGTGGCAGTGTGTGTGTGTGTGTGTGTGTGTGTGTGTGTGTGTGTGTGTGTGTTATATACACTTGTGTACATGAGTGCTTTGTGAATGAGCCTATATATTAGGGATGGTGCTTCACAGCAATAACAAAATTATAGTTTAGGCAACTTTTGAAAATGGTGAACAGATCCAAAGCCCCAGGTGTATGTTTTTTCCAAAGCTGCCTAAAATATCCTTTGAGATAAAAACAGTCAACTGTAGTTATTTATTATGTGATATTTAACTCTCTACTCTTTTGTTCTTAAATTCTGGATTTGTCTTATCTTTACATACTGTTGTACTTATTGTATATTAGCCACCCCCCCAACAAAAAAAACTTTATTTTCTGCAATGCTACCTCCTATTTATCTGTTTGTTTTGCTATTCAGCATGGACCCATGGAGACCCTCGGAAGGTGATCTACCCTACAGACAGCCGCGGGCAGTTCTGTGGTCAGCAGGGGACAGTTAATGAGTGAGTGTTATTCTGATCCCATTTTCATTTATTTGTCTGTAAATGTGTGCCCCACCCCTGAAGGTCCTTTCATCAGGCGTAGTACACCTTTACAAAGAAAGAGTTTGCCCCAGGCTGGTCTAGGGTGTCATTGCAGGTGAGGGCATGCCCTGCAAAGCTGTCACTGGTGTCCAGTGGCCCCTTCCTTTCCCCTTCCTGTATCAAGTACACCCAGGTGTGCAGTGGCCCCTCCCTCCCCCCTTCTTGTACTAAGTACACCCTGGTGTGCAGTGGCCCCCCTCTCTCCCCGTACCAAGTACACCCTGGTGTGCAGTGGCCCCTCCTTCTCCCCTTCCTGTACCAAGTACACCCTGGTGTGTAGTGGCCCCTCCCTCTCCCCTTCCTGTACCAAGTACACCCTCTTGTGCAGTGGCGCCTTCCTGTGCCAAGCACTCTCTGGTGTGCAGTGGCTCCTTTCTCTCCCCTTCCTGTACCAAGTACACCCTGGTGTGCAGTGGCCCCTCTCTCTCCTCGTAGCAAGTACACCCTGGTGTACAGTGGCCCCTCCCTCTCCCCTTCCTGTACCAAGTACACCCTGGTGTGCAGTGGCCCCTCCTTCTCCCCTTCCTGTACCAAGTACACCCTGGTATGCAGTGGCCCCTCCTCTCCCCTTCCTGTGCCAGTGCACCTGGTGTGCAGTGGCCCTCCCTCTCCCCTTCCTGTACCAAGTACACCCTCTTGTGCAGTGGCCCTCCCTCTCCCTTCCTGTACCAAGTACACCTGGTGCAGTGGCCCTCCCTCTCCCTTCCTGTACCAAGTACACCCTAGTGTGCAGTGGCCTCTCTCTCTCCTTCTTGTACCAGGTACACTGTGGTGTGCAGTGGCCCCTCCCTCACCTCTTCCTGTGCCAAGCACTCTCTGGTGTTCAGTGGCTCTCCCACTCCCCTCTTGTGTCAAGTACTCCTGCTGTCCAGTGCTCACTTGCATAGTGTGTGACTCTGAGCAAGTCAATTTGCTTGTGCAACTAGGGTCGCACCTGGAAACAAGCTTCAGCTTAGTGTGCCTTTCCTGGTTAAAGAATCCTCCCACAAGCTGTCCCATGCCAGTCAGTCCCTGGTATCCAGTGGCAACTCCCTCCTTCCCACTTTTCCTTGCTAAGCACTACCTTATGTCCAGTAGCACCCCACCCTCTCAATTTTCCAAGCAGTCCTTGCAGTATCCTCTACCCCCTGATGGTAATTGGCAGTACCCAACCACTTGCCTCCTTAGCTGGATGCCATCTAATTCCTCAAACTGCAAACTGAGATTATTAATGAATAGGATTGTTTTTATTCAGTACATTTATCTGGTCATCCCAGTGGTGTGGTGAGCTGAGGCACTGGTTGCCAGGCCTCCTGCCATGCCGGCAGCCGTGGTTCAGGAATGGAGCAGTGCCACTTGGGGCTGGCTGAGGAGGGAGGGAGAACTGAGTGTCCCTAGAACAGCTCTCCTCCTTTGGGGAGAGGGGTGAAGGTGTCCTGTTGCTCGTCTGCCACCTGGAGGCATCTGAGTGGCAGCACAGCAGGACCATGCAGGGAAGGAATCCTACTAGCAGGCACGGGGGGGGAGGGGAGAGGTATATCCACGGAGGTGGAGTATGCACATTGTGTTTGTTGCATGCGAAGTGGGCCCAGGTGAACATAGGCAGAAAACAGCCCTGACCACAGGATGGAATCTGATTTCCCCGCAGGCCCCACTCTGGTGACCGGGCAGCTCCAAGATCCTGTGTCAGAGGCCAACAGAAGGAAAGGTAAGCCCTGGAGAAGCTATGATATGCGGGGGTCAGGGCAGTCAAGGTGACAAAATTACTGATTTTATAAATAAAGTAAATTTACAATTTGTTCACCCAGGTTAGCCCAACAAGATGCAAGATCTCATTTTCTTTTGGGTCCAGCTTCTATCCAGTTTAACAGCTGGGTGAGACTGAAGCTTAGAGAGGTTAAGTGACTTGCTCAGGGTCAAGTAAGTATGTTACCTTGGTGAGATTTGTACCTGGACCTTCTAGTAGGTTTCTAAGCTTGCTCTGCAAACCACTAGAACATGCTACCCCAGCCAGTGGTGACTTCAGGAATTAAGAATTTTTAAAAACTTTATTTCCCAAGGATAGCCCAGCGGAGATGTCTCATCTCGTTAACGTGGGGGGTCCCGCTTCTCCCATTTTCTGCATTTGGATGGACTGAAGCACTGAGAGGTTACATGACTTTATAAGGTCACACAATAAGTGTTTGTCTCTGGTGCGGTTTGAAATGAGGCAAATTGAGAGAGTTCAACTCCTATTCCTTTTACATATTAATTTTTCTTTACTGCTTCCACCAAAATCCACCACGAGCGTTTTGTGATTAAGTACTACTTTCTCAAGACAAACAACGCTGGTTTCTGTGGTAAACAAAAAAAATGTGACAGTATATTGGGATACTAACAGGAAGTCAGGACGTGTAAGGTTAAGGGAGAAATATAAATGGGCTATTTTTTATTTATTTATTTATTTCATTCTCGGATTACAACCTTAGAGTTTGGAGCTCATTTTACAGAGGTTCCACGTCAATTGTACAGTACAGTCAGGAACATCAGGCAAAATACATCAAATAAGAGTTAGGAAAACACAGGTGTACAAAATGTTTGTTGAACTGGACAGTATTTGGATACATCGAAGTACAACAGTCTGCGTTAACAGGAAAAACTGAGCTCAGCGAAGCAGGATTAGTGCCCATTGTCATTTGTTTGGGGGAGTAGAGGAAGGAAGTTCAGATGAAGGAGGCTAGATGTGTGGAGGGAGGGTAGGATAGGGTGAGAGGGGGTAGATGGAAGTAGGAGTGTAAATGATGGAAGGAAAGGGGAAATAGTTTAACCAGGAAAGGCACACTAAGCCAAAGCTTGTTTCCAGGTGCGACCTGGGAGCACAAGGAAGTTAAGTGACTTGCTCAGGGTCAGCAACTGGAAGCTGTGGGATTCAAGCCCAGGTCTGGTCTGGAAGAGAAGAGGAGAGGAGGGCTGGGAGAGGAGGGATGAAAAAGTTGTCGAGGGGAAAAGAGAGGAAGGTGGAGTAAGTGCTGTTTGAGTAGACTTATTAAAGGTATTAGTATTAAAAGGTATTATTTAGGACATGAAATACATATGTTTTGACTTCCTCTTAATATCCTAATATACTGACAGCTATATATTTTTGTTTACAGTAGAAACCACCACCATTAGCCTTAAGAAAGTGGTACTTGCACAAAACGTTGGCAGTGGATTTTGACATAAGCAATAAAAATAATACTACATAAAAGAAATAGGAGTTGAACTGTCTCTTGTCCTCATTTTGATATTGTTTTTGCTTGAGGAGTGCCCCCACTTCATCCATCGGGGGACTGGATGCCTGAACCCCAATTTCACTAGCAGGGTTTGAACCTGTGGTCCTGGTTCCCAAGTGAGTGGCTGTAACCACTAGAGCACACTAACTTCCTAATGACTTGGGCACAGGCAGAGCACAGAGGCCTTGAGACTGAGGGCATGGGTCAGCTTGGCGTCTAGAGTGTGGCGTGAGCCGGCCCGGTGGCGCTGAGGGTTGAGGCACTGGACGCCACGCCTCGCGCTACGCCGGCGACCCGGGTTCGGGAACGGACTCGAGTCGCTGGGGGTCGGTAGGGGGAGGGAGGATTGAGCGTCCCAACGGATGCTCTCCTCCCTCAGGGGTGGGAACCTATGGAACACGGAAATACTTCCATGGTCTACATAGCTCTCTCCACGGCCGGGTGGGCTTACCGACCAGAGAGGATGAAAGCGACTCCGGCTTTGTCGGGTCGGGAGGGGAGCGCTGGCGCGCTGTGAGGGCTAGCGTGGCGTCAGTACGCTGCCACTGGACGACGCCCCAAGCGCCGGACGCCCTGGAAGCGGGACGTAAGGGAGAAAACCAGGAAATACCCTCCGGCAAGCCCTAGATGAAGGCCGCTTAGCCGCCCGGACCACCAATGGACAGACCCCAATGTGCAGGGAGGAAGGTAGGGCACCTAGGGGCAGATCCGAGGATGACCCGGGGCAGGACACGAGCGGACGGAAGGAGGGGGCACCGGAGGCAGAAGGAGGATAAGAGACGAAATAAAAAAAATAAAAAAGAGTGTGGCGTAAGCACAGTGTCATTGCCGGGTCACAGCCTGGCTACAGCAGGTGTGTTTTTCTGTTGTTTCTTTGATGACCGGAAGGCCCACTAGGCAGAAGTCTGTTTTCAGGGGCAACCTGAGAAGCTAGGAGGTTAATTGCGTGCTCAGAAGATTGTGGGTATCATACCCAGGTCTGCTGGGTGTACCAAGCTCTTTCACAACTCGCTACTGGACTATACTGCCAGTCCCATTGTTTTTACTAGGGTATTTTCTGTCACTCCCAGGCTGGAACCACCACCGCTTCCACCTTCAGCATGTAAAAATAACATGTGTACAGGAACTTCTGTACAGGGCCAGTCAGAAAAGTACTCCCCTCCCTCCCCCCGATCTGATGAGAGCCTTGGTCACTAGAGATAAAACATCCAGAACAGACTGTGATTAAGATTTCTGATTTGTAAAACACGATTTCTGCTTCATTTCATTTGCAGAAAGAAGCCATTTTTGTTTTACTTCAACATCATGAAGTGTGCCAGCCCCGTGGTGTTACTTGAGTTACAGTGTCCGACCACACAGGTACGTACAGTAATGGAGGGAGCAGCCTGGGATATCAGTGCAGTATTCTGCTGCTTAGAGCTAGAACACTGTGTCGCTGCTGTTGCATTTGAAATCGGGCGCCCTTTCTGAGGAATCTGGTCTCCATCCTGACGGCATCATTCAGCAACAGAAGGCATCAAGCAATGCTTTTTCAAAGGTGTGGGTGAGCCAGGGTGGGCTCAAGCCTCTCGAATGCTGACTGCGTGGCTCTGGCAAAACTCTACACCTTTATGAACCAAGCTAGCTCTGATTATTGCAAGTGTTGTTGTGTTTTCCTGCCTGAGCCCAGTTAGAGCAGTGGTGGGAGTTGGCATATTGTTGTCAGCCTGACCCCAGTTAGTTTAATAACGGGAGCCTGTACCCTGGGAGGGATGTTTGTGCATAGTGTCAACCTGAGACCAATTAGACATGGATACATAGACAGTGACAGCAATAAAAGGGTCCATCGGCCTATCTAGTCTGCCCACCCGACCTAACTACTCTGCACCGGCCCTAGTGAACATCCATTCCCTTTGTGTCTGCCCCACACTTTTCTAACTAGCCCCAAATGCCTGTCCCATCCTTGCTTGAAGCTGCTTATGGAGTTGGCCTGTACCACTTCCTCTGCCAGCTTGTTCCACTTATCCGCCACCCTGTACATGAAAATGTGCATAGGTTTGTTTTTAATTGGCATTTTATGTTGTCTCTCTTCTCCCCCGTTCCTCCCGCTCGTCCCCAACATGATGTGCGCATGTGGAGAACGCGCATGCACATCTTACAGGATGTCCCATGCTACCGTTACGCCCGACCTGCCTGCGCTCATCACCGCCCTCCATTCAGTGATGGCGGGTGACTCCCCACCCGAGAGGCGAGAGCAGTTGCTCAATCCTGCTCT
Organism: Neoceratodus forsteri; assembly: GCA_016271365.2. Lineage (NCBI taxonomy): Eukaryota > Metazoa > Chordata > Ceratodontiformes > Ceratodontidae > Neoceratodus > Neoceratodus forsteri. The sequence goes on from JADMNL010000033.1 coordinate 54,821,003, forward strand.
CGCCCCTCCCCCATGCCGGCACCCCGGCGACCTGAGGTTGTTCCTGAACCCAGGTCGCCAGTGCAGTGTGAGGTAAGGCAGCCAGCACCTTAGCCCTCAGTGCCACCAGGCTGGTCTGAGGATGTTTCTTTTGAATCCTCCCTGCAACTTTAAGTGAGTTCTTACTCGTCCCTCTGTTTAAGCTCAAGGAAAAACGTTCCACGGTGTCCACCCTATTTATCTCATGCAGGTATTTGTGTGTTTTGATCATGTAGCCTTTCCTTTACCTCCTTTGTTTGGCGTGCACGTGTTCAGGTCCTGGTGTGGTGATGAGAATCTGTATATGGGGAGGGACATTCAAGTGTATTGTCAGCTACCTCGACTTGCCTAGTATTGTGGCTCAGAGAGCCATGCCAGACCCTTGGTTTTGATTTGGTTTGGTTCTAGTTAATGCAGTAGTTCATATTAACTGTAAACAAAAACAAAAAAAACTACCACTGATTGTATTCGACTTAATAAAGGGAGCAACTGGGCTCCCTAACGGAATTAGGCTGCTGTAACATAAAAATAACTATGGTAAAAAAAAAAAAAAAATGTTTTCAGATCTGAAGTAAAGGTGGCCCTGGTTTGCCCCTGCTTATGTTAGTCCAGTTATGATAGTTACCCGTCTCCTGGGGGTTGATCACATCCCTTTTCTGGACAGTAATAAGTCACAGTACCAGGTATTAAAGAGGCACTCGGTCCACCAGCACGAAAAGTTCCCATTAGCTTTAGCAGAACTCGATGGCAGCAAATGGATTTGAATTTGAAGCCAGTCTGTTCTTTATCATCAAGGACAGCTGCAAGAAAACTGGCACTTTGTCCCTTACCGGTCACATGCAGCTCAGGAGGAGTTCAGAACTTACTTCACAATCTTGTTGCATCACAGTGTGTTGCTGTGGAGATGACTGTGACGTCACGAGTAGGACATTCTGACTGCAGTGGTGGAGTGAGTCACAGCTGTGGATGAGCTGTATATATCAGGCTTTCTCAAATGGTGAGGCCAGCCTCCCTGGAGCATCCCCAGTCTGTTGTCAGGGAGGCTCAAGCAAGTCTGAAAAAGCAGTGTATTGGAATATTGAGTTTTAGATATTTTGTGGGAAGAGATGAGGCAAACTGAAAGAGGCTAATAGCACGTGAATTTTTATAATTAACATGTCGTTGACCAGGAAAGATACACTGACTTGAGGCTCATTTCAGGTGTACCCGGGGAAGGGTAGGGAGTGCATACAATGCAGAAAGGTAGCTGCAAAACAGTCAAGCAATACAAAATGAACAATGGGGGTAACAACTGACCATTCCGACTGGTGACAGAACCCAAATACAAGGGTAAGTGAAGAAAAGAGGTACTAGGAGCAAGAGCAAGAGGGAGTAAAATGATTCCTAAGCAAGGGTGTGGACAGGCATACTCACTGTACATTTGTGTACAGTTTTGTTGAGTGCCTGTCACAAACCATAAGCCACTCTGTTAATATTATCATTCTAATCTGTAGTATTTGGGTTAGTGTAGGCCACTGAGAGTGTCCAATACATGTATAACCTCTTTAGAAGTAGAGAGTCATCTGACAACAATCTGACTTGTTTGGAAGGGGTGCCATTTGGAAAGGATGTATACATTTTTTAATTGGGGTGTAACTGTTGGAGATTGTGTACAAAATGGAAATCTGGCTACAGCCTGTTCCTAAAGTTGCTTAAGAGCAGGGCAAGGTGGGTAGGAAGGTTCATACTACGCTTCATACTACGCTAGAGAAAAAGAGCTAGTAGGCGGAGGCCCATCGTGCTCTTATAGTAGGCCAAAGAGTAGTACGATAAATGATATCCTGACATTATCAACATGTCAGGATGATGTTTTCGCAAATCTTTAGTTTTACTCATAACTACAAATGCTGGGAGTTTATTCCAAGGACAGATAGTTCTTAAAGTAAAGAAAAACTTGCGATTATTGTGTTTTTTTTTTTTTTAATTTTGCCAGTCAATTGAAGTGGGTGTCCTCTGGTTATTGCAGAGACATGGGAAACGGAGAAAGCAGTCTGACACATGAAGGTGTTGCAACAAGGGGTAACAGTGGTTCAAGAGCCAAAATAGTGTAGCAAGTAGGCTGGCCTGCGGAGGGGACAATATAGTGATATGGCTTATGGAGGTACTCTCCTGTCCGAGTGGTCCCAAGCACATTAGTCTGAGAGTGAGAACCAGAAAGCAAAGCTGAGCAGTTCTAAATCTCCGAAGAATAACAGTGAGACCACTCGTATCAATAGGCAGGCCTTTAGAAGCTGTGTTTAATACATTACAGTATTTATCATGGTCATTTTAAAATAAATACATAAAAAAAAAGGAAAAGAAAGCTCTTTGGCATGACCAAAGCCAGCAAGATGTCTGTTACTAGGGCAAGACGTGGAGTCACTAATATGGAAATGAGTGTCTCCGCACGTTCAAAAAGTGCTCTGATTGGTCGCTAGTGTCACATGATACTCCTGCGATCTGTAAGACGTCCTGTTTTCATGTAAACATCCTTGGTTATGAGGAATGGAATAGGTGGGAAATTAAGGGAAGGGGGAAGGGAACATTGTTTAACCAGGAGTAGCACACTAAGCGAGCTTGTTTCCAGATGCGACCTGGGAGCACAAGGAAGTTATGTGACTTACTCAGGATCACACAGTATGCATCTAGCGGCTATGGATTCAAACCCAGGTCTCCAGATCTGTAGTTCGCCTTAACCCACTGCGCTATACTGTCTCCTGTGGTGGAAATTAAAGTTTATTTACAGTTTACTGTTACGGAGTTTGGATACCAACTAATATTTTGGTTGGTAGCTGACTGCATCTTTCAAGACTGCAGTTTTTATCTATTTGTTAAGCTGTGTGTGTGTGTGTGTGTGTGTGTGTGTGTGTGTGTGTGTGTGTGTGTGTTTTTGTGTGTGTGTGTTTTTTTTTTTGGGGGCACCTTCCTCTGTAAGCGATACTTCCTGTGGTGTTAACAGGAAATTTCATATGTTTTATTCTGTGTTAAATGTCAATCATCTAAACAGTCTCTCTCTTTTTCTTTGTGTCTGTGCTTTGTTTCCCCAGATATGTGTAGAAAAATGTCCTGACCGGTTTTGACTCCCTCAAGGCACATAGCTACCCAGGCAGTTTCTCAAGACATGGAGTATTACAAGCAGTTCTGTAAACCAGATTTTAATAACACTAAGAAGGTAAAAGTGCAAGCAAATCTTTCTTCCAAGTCAAATGGTATTGAATCGTTGATAAATTGCTGTCCGTGTCAGTGACTCAAAAGTTTGCTGCTCACCTCTGTGTCTGAAAGTTCAGGAGATTATGGGTTCTAGTCCCACAGCAGAGACTTGACCTAATACACAATACTAACACACAAGTAACACAAGAAGTAAAAATAAACACCACCTATCCTCCAAACTCACAGTCAGTCGGGTGTACCCCAAGGATCAATCCTAGGCCTGCTACTATTCACCCTCTTCCTTAACTCCATCAGCATGCAGTGGTAAACTACTGCTGTACGCAGATGATGCAGTAGTCTATTGGAAAGACACCACACCAATTGCCCTCCAATACAATCTCCAAACTCACTTCCAGGAACTAGAACACTGGTTCACGAAGCACCGGTTAGTACTAAACTACGGCAAAACAAAATCCATGATCTTTGCGCACTGACAAAGCCCCTACAGTAGCTCCCACCTAAACATCTCCAACCACCAGGGCACCATAATTGACCAAGTATCACACTTCAAATATCTTGGCATCACGCTTGACACGTCATCACTCACCTACCACACACACATCAACCTACTCTCTGCCTCAGTAAACACCAGACTAGGGACACTCTTTAGGCATAGACAGTGCCTCCCACCCCACGCCCTTCGCCTGGCAGTGAACAGCTCAGTTCTATCATTGGTAGACTACGGAATCATAATATATGGAGCGGCTGACCCCACGGCCCTTAACAAAGCCAGCCGCCTGGTCACAGAAAGTGACAGACTTACTCACACCTGCGACCTCTACAAAAAAGCCAACCTGACTTTCACAGGTAGGCTAAAATACCATACCTGCCTCCAAGCCAAGAAAATCCTACTGAGGGTAGCACCCACTGGCCTTCACCCCGTAGTAAAACCTAACACCCACAGGAGCACCCCAAGACACCCAGCTAAAACGCATACCCTAGTCCCCGTTAGAAGGACCACATTAGCCAAAGGTCTTTTGGTTATCAGGCACCCACCTGGCTCAATGAACTCCACCCACCCATCTCCCAGACTCCACGACTAAGCCTATTCACAGCCAGCATTAAGAGGCACCTCTTAGATTCAGAGACATGTAGGTGCACCTAAGCACACTACTCAGCCTAGACTCTGGGCTGATTATCCAACCTGAGATGATACCCAACTTCTGCAGAAGCTGAAACGTACTCACGTTTTCACATTATGCTGCGTGTTCTATTGACCAGGGCTGCAAAGTAACCCCAAAGATACCATTCAATTTATGTATTTGTATTTGTCATTTTATCTCCTTTGTATACCACTGTGTAATAATACATGTTGTTATCTTGCTTAACCTGTTTGTATGCCCAGACGTGGAGCCTTAGTAAAGGAGTCTCTGACTCAAAGGTTGTAATTCCGAAACATTAAATAAATAAATAAATAACACTGTAGTGCAGCACTAGGGGGTGCTGCAGTGTTTGAGTGCCATCCTTTGGATGAAATGTTAAACTGAGGTCCCTTCTCCTCATCTCTGGTAGCTGCCCAGCTAGAAGTTAACAGAGCCCATGGAACATATCAATACCGTGGGGGAGTTTCCTCAGTGTCTTGGCCCCAGATTCCTCCCTGTCAGTAAAATGGATCAATGTAACCTACCCCTAGGACTCGCCTGGAGACAAGCTGTCACAATTTGTCCACCATCCTGATGGCCCGGCATCATTGAGTCAGCTGCCATGCAGGCAGCCCACATTTGAGAGATGGTCTCGGCTGCCATGTCAGGAGGCAGGCTGAGGTCGCTGCCACATGGCATTGTGCCTCAGCAGAGGAGGGTCGACAGTGAGCTCTAGCACTGCAGCAACCCCTACAGCTGGGCCTGGGAGCTTGCTCCTATGACAGGAATTGAGCTGCCTGTGTGCCAGGCCACCTCAGGGCTGTGCTCACCTCGGGGAGGTGGGAGGCACAGACAGGGGGGGGGTACCCATAGCCATCTAAATGATGGCCTGAGCATCTTTAGTGCCTGGCAGCACTAAATCCTAGTCCCCATAGTAGACTGCCTCAGCGGCGAGGACAGCGCTTCCCCAGAGCCCCTGCCACAGAGCGCAAGCTGTGGGGGTAACTCATGGGTTGCCTGGAACCAGGGAAGAGTGCCTGAACAGGGTATATCCCTGACAAGATGGACATGGCCGAGGAGAAAAACAAATTCTATAGAAAACAAATTACTGTCCATTTGAGTGACTTTAAATGGTGCTTACATGTTAAAGGTGAAGTCCCTTAACCTATTTTCTGTATAACTGTGTAGTCTGTAGGCATGAACAATGATTCCCACTCTTGCATCCCCTAATTTAATCCTAATATAAATAAACCGTTGCATTCTGTTTTGCCTGGTGTGAAAACCTGTTTGTCTCAATTGCAAGGTCATGACCCCACTCATGCAAGGCATCAAGGCATGGTCTTGAGCTGGGAGGGGGTAGGTTTAGGAGGGAGGTCAGGAAGCACTTCATGGAGTGGGTGGTGGACACTGGAATGTGCAGGAAAAGTGGTCTTGTTGAAGACAGTGGGCAGCTTCAAGAGAGGCTGAGATAAGCATAGGGGGAAAGTAAGTATCATGGGTAGGGAGGATGGAAAGGATAAGAAGAGTGGGGAGGGGGGCAGGGTCAATAGCTCAAGCTCTGGACCCTGCAATATGAGCAGACTAGATAGACCAAATGGCCTTCCTCTGCTGGCTTGTTCGTATGTGAGCTGATGATATGTACATGCAAAAGCCAGTAGAAGTCATAATCTCAGTCAGTTCTGTTACATGTCTAGTGAAGTCCATGTATTCTCCAAAAGTGTTTTATTTTATTTTTGTAATCCAGATACACTTTGAAACTACAGAAATCAGCAGGGCACTTACTATGCCTTGAAAAGTTTCATGGCTAGCGTAGGACAGCAACATGGGGACTGCAGAGGACAGCAACAGCACGGACTAATACAGTGTAACTACTTCAGGCTTTAGCACTAAAATATCATAAAATTCCAGGATGCCTTACCTGAGTTGGATCATGAACTTTGCAATGGAGTCGAAAGGTTTTCACACCAGACACAAGTACCTTCATTTGCATTTAAATCCTGATGTAATTAGGAGGGGTACAATAGGCGATCATTGTTCATACCTACAAACTACAAGTAACAGAATAAAGGTTGAGGGACCTGCCCTGTAAGTAAGCGCCGCACCTGTTAATTGGCATGCACCTGGTAAGTGGTGCGCACCTGTTTTTGACTGTAAATGAAATATGTCAGCAGCAGTAACGCCACCGTCACAACACTGTTGACCTTAGTTTGGGAACGATCCTGTGTTGTTGGGGACCAACCTGGAAAGGGAGGGGATTCGGCCCCAGAAGACCCTTTTCTCTGGGAAGGAGAGTCGCTGCCTCCACCTGAATACAGTCACCTGTGTGACCACAGGTGGTAGCGCAGTGGAGTGAGGAAGATGTCTGCCGGAATGTCAGGAAATAGAGACATGGGAAGAAAATGAAAAGTGCTTAGAGTAGAAGAAAAATGTAAGGGCTTAGAGAAAGAAACTGGGATAAAATTCAAAACCTAAAGAAAGGGACAGTGCATATCTTGCCTAGGTTTCTCTACAAATGCTCCCCATCCTTTCATTTTCCTGGGGGAAATATTGAGAAGTGTAGCTGGGAGCTTGAAAAACTGCGACTGAGGTAAACCTGAGTAGGGGCATGTTCCTTCTGTAACTAAGGTGCTCAGAAATAAGAAGATTCAAACGGTACTGTGTGTGTGTGTGTGTGTGTGTGTGTGTGTGTGTGTGTGTGTGTTTTGAATAAGCTTCACTGTCCCAGTAGGTTGGGTGGGGTGGATATGCCTTTGTACAGAGGTTTTGCTTTACACCTCTTCCTCTTTTGTAGGTTTGATCCCTAGTCCAGGTTTACCCAACCATGGGAAGTCTGGCAAAATTTGCAAAAGTGTGTGTGTGTCTGGCTCTGTATGTATGTATAGAAGTTGCATGTCTCGTGAACTCTGAGCTAGTCTGTGGCCTTGTGTTTTGGGTCTTCAGTTCATCTGTGGCCATTTAATGTGTTCGCTTGGTGCTAATCTGTGTCAAGTATTTCGTGGGCCTGGTGCTCATCTGTGGCCTATGTGTTTTGTGTGTCTGGTGCTCCTCTGTGGCCTTGTTTTGTGGGGGCCTGGTGCTCATCTCTGGCCATGTGTTGTGGGGGTCTGGAGCTTATCTGTCTGCATATGTTGCAGGGGTCTGGAGTTCATCTGTGGACTTGTGTTGTAGAAACCAGAGCTTTTCTGTGGCAGCACAGTGTGACGGCCTGGAGCTCGTGTGGATATGTGGTGTTTTTTATTTATTTTTAATTTATTTATTGTATGCCTGCCCGGTGGTGCTGAGGGCCGAGGTACTGGTCGCCTTGCCTTGCACTGTGTCAGCGACCAGTGTTGGAAGCGAGCATGGGCCACTGGGGGTTGGTGCGAGGAGAAGGGATTGGTGCCGTCCGATGGACTGCTCTCCTTCTCTCTGGGGAGGGGGAAACTAGCTGTTGGTGCATGATCAGCCTCAGCGGAGGCCAGGGGCTGGCGCACCGACGCTGATGAGGGAGAGACTAGGCGGGCGCTTGGAGCATAGCATGCAGACGCTTGTGCACTGTCTCCTATGGCACCACTGCATGCCTCATTTTGAGAGAAACAGAGAAAAGGTGGCCAGGCGCAGCAGAATGAAGCTACTCCCCACATGGCGCAACCCCTTGAATGGAAGCGGCCTGCAGCACCAGATTCATGCGCTTGATGGTCGAGGGGATCCTCACCACGGGTGGAGGTATAGCCATGGGGAATGCTGGTAAGGTTGCTGCGAGTGGGGGGACGGGCTGGCAAGATGAATCGCTGCCTGGGGGGTGTATAAAAGGGATTAATTGCAATAAAAAAAAATTATTTATTGAGATCTCTGATACCTGTGAGTGGATGCTCATTGATTGGTTCCACATCAGATACATTAGACAACAAGGTACAATACCGTGGACAAATATACAAATACTGAGAAAATAAACATGGAGGTCACTGAATTCAAACACAAAGCACTAGGTATGCTGAAGCATTGTACAATGTACGCCGTGTCAAGAAGATAAGTAGACAGGATAGGGAAGGATACACTGTGTTGTAGAAACCTAGAGTCTTCTGTGGACTTGTGTTGTGAGAGCCTGAACTCATCTGTAGACATGGGGTTATAGGGGTCTGGAGCTCATCTGTGGACATCTGTTGTGGTAGCCTGGAGCTCCTCTAAGACGGTGTGTTATTGGGACCTGAGCTCATTTATGAACATGTTTGTGGAGGTCTGGAGCTCATGTCACGGACATGTGTTATGGGGCCTGGTGCTCATCTATGGACACTTATTGTCGGGTCACTCCTATCCCCAGACATGTCCTGTGCTTACCCCTTTGCCTAATTCCCGGTTTTACTCCCTGGGGTGGAGCCTTCCAGGCCTGGCCATCACCTGAATGGGTGTTGACTCTCCATTGAGAGACTCCCTACTTGGTGGTGACTAGTCATTGGTGGAACACAAGACGGCAAGCATCATCTTGCCTCACTGCATGTTTCTACTGTTCATTCTCATCCCGTGAGGATGCTGACTCGCTGGGAACTCCAGTGCCTGCAAGTCATAGTGTGCTGATGGGGAGCTCGGCTAACATCTCCTCTACCATTGTTCCTCAGTGGCATTGCCTCAGTTGTCACCCAGGTGGCAGTAGAGCAGCTGAGGCCTCAACTCTCCGTTCCTGAAGGAGGTGCGTGTCCAGTGAGGATGCTCAGTCTTCCTTCCCATGACCAGCCCCCAGTGCCCTCAGCTCATTCCTGAACTCTGGTCAGCAGTTACATGCAGTAATACTGAAGCTTCTCTTTGACCACATGGTGTGGGCCTGGAGCTTTTTTAGGGTCACTTCTTCTAATGTAGAATAGATTCCATTAGGCCAGCTGCACGTCTGGAGTGTTGGATTGTGTAGGCTTGGCTTTTACGAAGAGCCAGGTGTCAAGTAGGCGTTTCTGCCATGAGGGGCCATGTGCAGTGTTGTCCATTCCAGAAATGAAATTCTATGAGTCGGTTGACTCCCTGATTTTCAGAAAGGTGGGATCATTTCAAGAAAAATGTGGGCCATTCAAGTGATTTTAATCAAGTGTGGCTGTAGTTAACTGCTGCTGCAATTAATATTAATTTCTAACAAGAATGATTCAGTAAGTGCAGTACAACAGCCTTGCTAGAAGAAAAAAAAAAATGCCGGAAATTATTAGAGGAAATTTCTGACATAAGGTATTGGGCTTCATAGCTCAATACCTTATGGTAATGAGCTTATTGATCCCAAAATGTTAATTTATAAGTGCTCTGTTTTAGTATGGGAAGGGATCGTAAGTGGTGCGGAACCCACTGACCAGCGTCCCTTCAACTTCCTAGCGAGCCTGCTCCACCCTCGTGCCGAGAGATTTTGTGATGTGCTCTCCCTGCTCACATGGGGCAAGCCCCATGCAAGTCAGTGGGGACTTTCTTTAAAATACCAGTTTTTAGTAACTTTAAGCTCTCGTAGAGGAGAATTAAAGCCATCGCTCAACTAATAGGGCCCCTCCTGAGCTTGCCTAATTCCAACAAATTTTTCCCCTCTGATGTAAAATCACACACGTGAGTCGGCACCAATTTTAAAAATTCTGCAACACATACTCAAAACACTGCCACCTCTGACACCAGCTCCACTGAACTAGGCAACTTTTAGGGTGATTGTGTGGTCTCTGAGAACTCTCCACACCATATGGCTCACCTTACTACTTGCCATGTGGTACCTGGAACCACACAGTCTTATGGCTGGAGCCTGAGGAGAGTAGCAGCGCTTTTGGCTGCTCTGCATAACACCACTCGCACTGCTCCGGCAAGGTCAGTCATGTACACCCCTTAGGGTGTTCCTTCATTGAGCGAGATGCTGGGATGCATACCACATCCTTGAGGGCATTCACGAAAGATGTCCGTGGCTTTGACGAGACTGGAACACTACCACACGTTCATGGCAGGCCGCAGTAGCATGCTCCAGCATGCCGCTTTGCTGGTGCAGCTTTTGGCCAACTGGGAGAGTTGGAATGGGGTTCGGCATCTTGTGGAGCATGCCATTGGCATGACCCTGCATCCTAGAATGAACACTGCATGTGTCAGGTAGGACTGGCTCTGATGAGGCACAGTATGTCAAGTAGGCCTGGTTCTTGTGAGGAGTCATGTGTCGAGTAGGCCTGACATTCATGAGCCACAATGTGTCTGGTAGGCCTGGCTTTCAGGAGTCCTGTGTCCAGGTAGGCCTGGCTCTCAGGAGTCCTGTGTCAGGTAGGCCTGGCTCTCGGGAGTCATGTGCTAAGTAGGCCTGGCTCTCATGAAGAGCCATGTGGATTTGTGTGCAAGCTAGGCAGTACGTAGGTGAGGCAAGGCAAGTTTATTTTATAATGCCCAATGCCAAGGGCTCAGGACACTGCACAAAACTCAAAACATTAAAGGGAGAGTCCCCTCAGCCATACCTCTCAACCTTTTGTCCCCCAAATGTGGAACATTGCCTCTCAAAATGTGGAACAAATGAGCAAAATGTGGAACACTTACTCAAATCTTTACATAAGAAGCTCAGAACACTGTTAAAATGTTTGCATTTATGTTCAGAAATTCTGTTATTAATTGAATAATATATTTTTGGCATCATTTACTGTAGATTTTTGCTTTCAAATGTTAACACTGAATGTGGGACAAGTCCTCACAATGTAGAACAGGGAGTTTTGTGAAGTAAAATGAGGAACGCTCTCGTAATGTGGTACAGTTGAGAGGTATGCCTCCGCCTTTTATTCTGTTTCCTTGTGTAGCTTGTAGGCATGCACAATGATTGCCTGAGTTGCACCCTCCTAATTTCATCAGGATTTAAATGTAAATGAAAGCATTTAAAGAGCAACGATCGCAACTGTTTATCAAACTTCCTCCCAAGAAACATAAATGAGCCTTACCTGCCCCCAAATCAAATGCTGCTAATTTTTCCTTTTGAAACCGCCCCTATTTAGGAAGGGAAGGGACCATATTCCGCACTGATTCCTTCCTCTTCCTGGTACCTCTGCAGACAGTGATCTGCCCCCGATCAGCCCCATGGTACCACGTTTTGTGAAGTCACTATATGGAGAGTGCTGGGATGTGCTCCATAGTCTTATAAAGGCAGTTTTTGAAAGTTACATTTTGTACTTCAGATAGCCATTCGAACAAATCATGGCCACTTCTTACTGTTCGTTAATTAGTTATAATGTAGCTACTTTATTGTTGCTTGTACCTGACCAGACTTCCTGAGCTGAGAATATATGTTGCATTTCTCAGTGCTTGTACTTGTCAGATGTGGAACCTTTGCAAAGGAACTTGTGCTCAAAGGTGTTTCCAAATTATAAATAAATATAAAACAATACGAATCATTAGTTAGGTGGGACAGGTTTCTGTCATTCAAACTTGAGATGACACTCGAGCACAGAGAAATGTGAGTGTGCTGAACATGCAGTTTACACAACGTAGGTCTCTTTCCATCCAGTGACCAATGTCCCATGACTGCGGGGGTGATCTTCTGACAATTTGATCTTTACCCTACAAAACAAGAGACTCTTTTCATGCTACAGAGAGGAACAGTTGATTAAAACACCCATAAATGTCAGACTGTTTCACTCAGTGAAAAGGAATAAGTTTTCCTTCCATTTCTCCCTGTACATTTTCCAGAGCATTTCTGCTGACTACGGCATTCCTTCAGTAGTCTAGAGAACCTTTATCTAATTAGTCCATAGTCATGAAGCAGAAACAGTATTTCAGGGCTTTAAAGAGTAGTTTTAGCCGCTATTCAGCAATCCTATATTCAATAATATTTTGTCTTTCTGCACCATTCCGTGGTTCTGCCTACTCCATTTGCTGATTCGTCACTGCCTTCAGGAATGGAGAGAAACAACTATAAAACAGACCCAAGTAAAGCAGAGAAAGAGTAAAAGTCTTTCCAAAACAGCGGGGTAAGCAAAAGTAACACTGTAACAGTTTGGGGGATTAAGACTTGGCTCTCCAAATTGACAGCTTCACAGCTCTGTGCTGTAACTTTGGAGTACTAGGTCAAACTGCCTCCTAGAAAAAGTCAGCTGTATCCAGCCCCGTGGTGCAGAGGGTTGAGGTGCTGAACACCACAGCTCCTGTTGCACCGGTCACCTGGGTTCAGATGTGGACTTGGGCCTCTAGGGGTTGACCAGGAGGAGGGATTGGCGTCTACTGACGTTTAGCCTCTCCCGAGAAGGTGCTGCTGTGCTGCTCATGTACAGCCACAACTTAGAAGCAAGCAGTCACATACCAGATTAGGGATGGCTGGTAGTCAGCGCATTGTGCTGCGTGCCTCTACATGCACGTGTGCGTCGCGTGCTGCTGGCTGTGGGGGTGGAGGATGAAAGCTCATTGCAGTATAATGACGCCCAGCTCACCCCGGACCTGCAACGCCACTCGACAAGGCTACTAGCAAATTGGGACGCTAGGGTGGGAAGAAGACAGCCCTTCCTTCTCCTGGATCTGTCACGGGGGTAACCTGTGAGGTGCAGAAGGCCAGTAAGTACTGGGGAGGTGAGTGGTGCGGGGGCAAAATTCAATAAAGGAAAAAGACAGCAGTAAACACTTCAGGAGGGAACGTACAAGATATACTCAAATAAACCTTTAGATAGGAGATTTTTTATTTAATTTTTTTTTTTTTTTTTTTTAAGGTAACATTATTGTATCAGCTTTTATTGGTGTCCTATTATCTCAGAAGCATAAGAACAAAGAAAGAGAGAACCATGGGCTCACACAAGCCTGTCACCCCCTTCCATAGAAGGCACTTGCAGCCACTTGGGATGGGGGGCAGCCCTAAAAGGGGTAAAAATGCTCTCTGGTTGGCAGAAGCGTGAAGGTCCGCTTATCGCCACCCATGTCTCAATTGTGCTTCAAAACAATGGCCCATTGCTCGACACCATCACGTCAGAACAGACTTTCCCGGCTGGCCCGGTGGCGCTGAGGGTTGAGGCGCTGGATGCCGCACCTCGCTCCACTCCGGCGACCCAGGTTGGAAACGTGCTCAGGTCATTGGTGGAGTCGGCTGGGGGAAAGGATCGGCTTGGCACTCTCCTTCTCTCTGTGTGGGGGTTCAGTAGCTTTCTCTGCCGCAATACCACCACCTCCCGGTGAACTGGGGGGACGTCTGTGCACAGGGGTAAACACAGCATCGTAGTGGGTCGACACTGGCAGGGGACTGGGGCGGATGCACGACTCTGCTTGCGTCTGACCCCTTGCTCCTCATTGCACGCTGGCATCCGGGACGGAGGAAAAATCCTTTACCTCTCCTAGGTGACTATCTCCCCAGCAGCAGGCGTGCCACCACCGACGAAGATTCAGGGCAGACTCCGATGTGCCAAGGCCCTGTCCCTGTGGAACTTTCAGGGATAAGGTAAGTGAGAACTTGTCCTCACCCCGCCCGGGGGGGTAATCCGGACTCTTCAGGTAGTAGCGGAGTCGAGCTGAGGTGCTCTAGGGGCAAACCCTGAAAGCAGGTAGGTGGTAATGCTTGCAGCATTGGGAGTTCTGATTGAGTGGAGAAGTTGAGGGGGAAAAAGAGGTGTTGGGTGATTAAAAATAGAGTAAAAAAAAAAAAAAAAAAAAGACTTTCCCTTCTGCTGACTAGACGTGACCATGCTGAAAGGAGGAGCCCAAACATGGGGAGAAATTACTGTTGCCTGATGTGGCAAGGTCAGCCAGGGTTAGAGGAGTCCACTCTGATTAAGGGGAGTCCAGGGGCAGGAAACTGGTGAACAACCAAGACCAGAGAGAGCAAAGAGTGGTAGTGAGCACAGCTAGAAGGAAATAAATAATTAATGTATTTGTTTTAGGATCCAGGTAGATGTGCTGGACCTAGAAATGCCTATTTTCAGGCATGACCCAGGAGGTTACAGTATGGTAATACAAGACAAAATAGTGGGATACAATGCAACACTTAAGTGGTGGAGATACAAAGCGATAATGTCTTGCAGTCATTACAAGTTTAGTTCAGTACAGCACAGGGAAGATAATACACTGTGTTTAAGGAAAGGTATAGACCGTATTAAGTGCTATTACATAGAAAAAGGTCTGGGAGGTTTGAGCCAAGACAGCAGTGAAAGAGAATTGTGCCTTTAAGAAAAGGAAACCTTACACGTTTTTTATCTTTCTGTGTCCTAGAGTATTCCAGAGGTGCTGAGAGACGAAGACTGCCCTTCTATGATTACTCCCAGCAAACCATGTACGTCATAACTGTGTGTGTGTGTTCGAACGATTCCAAAACTTCAAAAACAGTTCTCCTTATGGACTGCAGGTGGTGCTATTTACAAAGCAGAATAACTAAGTTCTTCTGGCTTGTTGAAGCATGTTTGTAGCTATATTGCTCTTGGTACAGATGAATACACAAAGTAGGTGATTGAATACCTTTTGTCTGACCAACCTCCCAAGATACTCCCCTCCCCCATGCAGCTCTGCAGTGTCTTTTTGGGAGTATCAACTCAGGTGTCTGGTGGGGAAACGCTTGGCCCCTAATGTGCTGAAAGAAGGGTTGTGCCCAGTTTTGAAGCTCTAAGAATTAGTCCCTTGGAAGGACTCATGCCAAGAAAATGTCTGGGGGTTGGGGGAGACAAATTGATCTATGGGGAACACTAGATTACACTCTCACTGCCTTCCTCAACCCAAAAAGTACTACAATACTGAGAAATACCGAGGGAATAACAGGATAATGTGGGTAGTTGCATAGGTTGGGTATCCGTGTACATTAGTACATGTTTGCACTGCATGTTTATAAAGCTTACTTATGAAGCAGGGGATCTGATGGACCTAGAATCCTTTCTGTTCTTAAATTAATGCATTACTGTGTTACAAGTATTAGAAGTGGTGGTGGTGGTGGTGGCGGCATATGTATCCCCCCCAGCCAGTCCCTACTGGCACAATGGCCCTGGTTCCTCAGGCCACTCTCTGTTGTAATTGGTTTGGTAAGGAGTTTTCTTCTGCCTATAGCCTTTCTGTTTTAGTGCTAGGTAGACAGTTCTCTTTGTAATTCCTGCAGCTTGCATGTCTTTTGTCCCTGATGTTGCTGGCACCTGCTTGAGGTGGTGCGAGTTTTGTGTATATGAAGCTCCTTGGTGCCCTCCAGCTCTCTAACGATGTTAACCTTTCATTCCTCAGTTGTTGGAGATGCTTCCCGCGCTCAAGACTGGGAAGGGTAGTAATGGTCGGCAACGAGACAACGTTTGATGATGGAAGCAACAAGAACCGCAATGTGACTGACCTGCTGGATGGCGCCAGTGAGAACTCCTGCCTCACTTCTTCAAGGCAGCTTTGTTTTAGCATGAGCCTCTGCTGCAATACAAGCCCACATTTCCCACTATGCTGAACTCTTAGTATTGTGGTTTGCATTTTATAGGATGCATGAGGTGGGGTGGAGGAAGGGAGTTGATTGTACAAAAATGGGGTCCTTAATAAGTAGTGCTGCATGCCCCTCCGCATGTGTCATCCGATCACCCTCCCCCTGTTTTACATTGCTGCACTTCAGAGCTAGTGAGTTGGTGAGTGCAGTTAAAACAATAAAATCTGTGCACTAATTCCTATTTGTAGCCCCCCCTTCGCCCTTTTACTCTGCTGCACTGCACAGTGCTAGTGAGCTGGAGAGTGTTGTTAAAGTGTAGCAGGGCCTTGGTAGTTGAGTGGTGGCTTTGACATATATTGAGACATTAAATGAAATGTATTACTAACCTACTACAAACAGTATGTTAAACTGCCACGCTGGCAACCCGTGTTCGCGGTGTGAGCGGGTCGTTGGGGGTTAGCTGGGGTGGGAGAGGATTGAGCGTCCGGAGGACAGCTCTCCTCTCCCAGGGAGGGGTGGGATGGTGTCTGCTGCTGGACTGACCCCTAGTGGTAGCTGGGGGCTGGCGCAGCAAAACCATACATTGGGGGGTGGAGCTCAGCTTGATGCCTTGGCTCTACACTCGGTGGGGGTGACAAAATTGGGGAGGAAAAAGCACTGGCCCGGCAGGATGAAGCAGTCTCCCGCCACACCGGGTCAACTGGCACCTCAATTGGCAGAGGCTATGGCTAGTACAGGAGCCGGTGGTGGTGATTTTGGGTGGAAGGTGGCTAGTCGTGGAGGAAATAGTATAAACTTAAAAAACAGCATGTTAAAAGATGCACCTATTACTTTCTATAGTGCATGCTGCGACTCTGCATACTAGTGACATCTCAGAATCTCACGAGCACAGGGTGGAGTGCTCATACTAGAAAGAGGGTGGGATCATGCAGCAGGCTCCTTGGAACCAATTTATAATCACTTCTCCTAGTAAAAGGCCAAAAGAAAAAATTAATTTGTGCCAGTTCAGCTGCTGCCGGTAAGGCTACCACTGGGGCTAGATGGAGGAGACTGAAGAAGGTGACCTTTAAATAATTTTGGAAGTTTTAGCCCTGGCACAGTGATAGCACTACCACTTGTGATACTGACAGCCTGGAATTGGAAGTGATCTCGGGAGTCAGATGGCCGGCCGGGGTGGAGGAGGGTCAAGCATCCCAAGGACTGCTCTCCTATTCTGCCCTGGGAGGGGAGGATGGGTAAGTTGGCAGCATGGTACAGACCCCTTACGGAGGCGGGGGCTGACCGCGGGACTGTATCTGGCTGGGAGGTGCGCTGGATGTTGGGCATGCCTGCCGATTACATCATTACATACCGTGTCTTCCCATGGAGAAAAGGGGAAAACTTCCAACCTGCAGGATGATGTCTCCTCCTCGCAGGCCCCACACCTGCCTACTGGGCTGCCCGGTTGCATCTGAGCTAAACCCCTCCCGGGCAAGTGTGGCTCCCCTGGGTGGCTCCATCATGGGGGGTAAACCGTGGAACACTGTGGACCAGTTGGGTAAGTCCCAGGGATGGCAGGGTGATGGGGCTGGATGAGAGGCAAAAGGGGACAGGCTGGGCACGGGAGTGTGGAAGGGTTGTGGAATAACAGATGGACCAGACACCGAACTTCAGGTTCAACACACAATCCCTGTTTGATGTTTATTCAAAATACAGGAAATAAGCTTCTACAATGCCATATTCATTCTTCAGTACATCAGTTTGTAGCAACAGACTATATATGCCCTTTCTCTGCACTTAGCCAGCACCTACTGACACTGATTGCTGATCTAACCATTTTTCAGTGAAAACCCTTCATCCCTGTGCTGGCCCCGTTTGCTTGGGTAGTGGGAGCTCAAAAAGGAAAAAAACAAAAAAAAACAAGCCATAGACAAAGAACCTCAATGCAGAATCACTGAAAGAAGGGTTACCCCAAAGGGCATTGGCAACAAATCAAGTTTCAAAGAAATACAACATTATACATACTTCCATAATGTAAAGCATCATGGGATATATACAGATCACCATGGAATTTCAGACTTGTTCAGTTTACAGCAATTTACATGCGTTATTTAACAGCACAGCTAATTTAATTTCTATAATAGTCATCTAGTACTTTTTACCATCATCAAAAACACCTAATGTTATGGTATTTTCAACATTTACAGGTTTCATAAACATCAGGTATATACGTTAAGGTATTTTATGACATAATGCTAATGCATACTAAATCCAACAACAATAAACACAACCTGTTTTACATACAATCGGAGGTCACCACAATAACCTCCCTGTACGAGGACCTGAGAGGGAAAAGGAAAATTAGAGGACACTAGAACATAGTCAAGAAGGGGTGGCCAACTTTATGGACTAGAAATTGTAAAGGATAGATAGGCTAAGAAATGGAAGAACTGTTGTAACAGATGTAAGGAAAGGTTGGTCCTCAAGAGTGGCAGGAGCCCCTGTCACAGGAGAACAAAGCGTACTAAATAAAATAAATAAATGATTTTGGAACCACTGTAGGGTGAAGTCTTCCATAATGAGTCTTGTCCATTTATGTAGCAAGAATCTGGGATCCACCAAGTCAAGGTCTTTGTCAGGTCTATAAAATCGGATAATGAGCATGCCATCAAAAGAGCTGTGTAGAGCAGGAGCTTCAGCCAAGGCCAGCAGTATGTTGGATTCTGCTGTTTGGCCCTGTGGCAGATCAGAGCATAGGTGCTGCAGCAATCAGTGAACAGAACAAAAGGAAAATAAAGGATATTGAGTTTAATTGCGTCGCGGCATGCCGTGATCTGCCAGGTGCCGGCACACAGTAGAATCCAACATGCAGCTGACCCTAAATTTGGCTGGACCAAGGACACTGCTGCCAATTTGTTAAATCAATTTGGAACCACCATAGTGTGAAGTCTGCCATACCAAATTTCATCTCTTACGTAGCAAGCAAGAGTTTGTGATCCCACTAAATTGAAGACCTTGGTCAGGTCTGTAAAACTGGCTTGGGTAATGAGCACTTAGAATCCTGTATCTCTCTAGTTAGCCGGACTAAGGCCATCACAGCACTATATTGTGTATGGCTTTTGCGGAAACTGTGCTGATTTTGCATTGAGGATCTTGTTGATATAAATAGTAAGTTGTTTCAAGACGTGCGACTGTTAAACAAAAAAAAAAAATTTGTGCAATCCAGGATGACTGATATCGATCTGTAATTCAAGAATTTGACCTTATCAACGTTTTTCTAAACTGGGGAAGTTGCTGCAGCTTTCCAGATTTGAGGAATGTTTTTTGTCTGACAGGTGAACAGTATTGAGTAATTGTTTTGTTAGGTGTGCAGCAGGGATTTTTATTAGTTTGGGGGTAAAATTAATTTAGAAATTACAGAAAGTTGGAAGAAACTTTTAGCCTTGACAGACTGAGTAGGCATCTGATTGTTGCCATTGTCCAGTTTAATGTAGTATTGGATCATTAGAGCTGGGTCTCAGCAGCGGTAGCACTACAATTCGCTACACCGTGAACTGGGTCTGGAGCACGCTAGGTCAGGGGCTGGCCGAGGAGGAGTATTGAGGCCCCATAGGACACTGTCCTTCTCAGGTGAGAGCTCCTGCCCACTGCAGTACTGCCACCTGAGTGCACACAGGTGGTAGTGTGCCTGGAGCCAGATGGAAGGGAGGGGAGGGCATTGCAATGTCGGTGGTGTGCAGATGCCCACATAGTGCGCAAGTGCACACCTTGCCATCCTGCACATAACATCTTTGGGGATTGTAGTGGGACAAAACTACCACGACCCCAGCACCTCTTCGAGGACAGTCCCCAGCACGATCTGGGTCCCCGCCTCGCCACCACAAGGCCCATCTCACACAACAAGATGTACAGGGGGTTTATCCCCAACCCCACCTGGGTGTGAAACCAAGGCTCCATGGAGGTGAGCGGCTGTGGTTAGAGGGGCCAGAGGGATCCAGGAGGTGCCTGGAGGTCCCTAGTTGAGGAGGGCTAGTGTGGGGGCATAAAAGCTTACCTGTTTTTTAAAAAAAAAAAAAAACATTGATCATTAGACAAGATCTTGTACAGAGAGGTATCCATGAATTTTTTTTTTTTCCCCGTAGAGTTTTTTCTTACTGGCCATGTCTGTGTGTGATATATATACCCTGTTCTGACCCATTGACCACATCCCTCCCTCTGGACCTGCCCTCACCAGCACCTCCCAGAGGTCTTCTGTCTGTGGCCAGGGCAATAGAGGAAGGGCCATCCTCCCTCCTGTTGCAGTCCACAGTGAGGACTAGGATCCAGCATTAGTGGACACCAGGACCCAGTGTAAGCCCAGGTGGCCATATAGACAAAGATGGCCCCCCCCCACCTACACATTATTCTCCCTTGGTTCCTACCTCACCCCTCAGCGTAGGAATAGCCCATCAAGTGACCTTGGCCACACACAGTGATGACCAGCAGTCAGAGGAAGCTCCCTTGGCTCACTGTGGGGGTCACTGCAGCACCAAAGCCTAACTCCATCTCTACCCGACCATACTGCACTGCCAAGTGGCAGCTGCTGCAGCCTGACCTACTACCAACATGGTGTCCCATTTGCTCCCAGGCGTGGCTCGCCTGCAGGTCAGGACAATGTGGTGTGGTGTGGCGTGGCTGGGCCACTGGGGCAGTGGTGTCCCTGAATGTTAGTGATTGTCCAGAGAAACGTTCTAAGATAAAACATATAACACAATTCAGTTTATAGTTGTCATTTTCTTCATTTATTGCCTCATTCTTTATTACTGAGGACATTTGCATTAAAACAGGATCCGAGTCCCTTAGACTTGAGCTCATCCTGCTGCTTTTTCCATCCACTGAAGGCCTAATGCTCTGTTTATGACTATCACAAATGGAGGATTACAGCTGCAGAGCAGGAAAAAGCAGGAAGGTGAGTGGGAGTTGGAGACACAACGATCCGTTTTTTTATATACGTGTCGTCTGTAACAAAGAATGAAAGGAGCTTAAAGGGGAACAGTCAGCACAAAGGGGCCCCAACACTCTCACGTAGGGCTGGTCCCATTGTGCACTCTGTGCAAACAACATTTTGGTTTACTTGCTGTAGGTTCACTGCAGTATAGTGGATTATATTAATTAGACTAATTTGGCTTAGTGCCAGGCTTAAACGTTCTGTAACTACAAATCCCAGAGTCTCCTGCAGCTGACATCAGAGCAGTAGGCAGCCGCAGGAGATTCCATTTCAATTTTCAGTTTGTTTATTTTACCATGAAAAGGCTCCATTGAGCAAGCTCATTCACAAGGAGGTCATTCAGTAGCCTCCAGTGCATGTTACAGCTTTTATAATCTCCGATCGGATGTTTTCCGGGTCTGCTTTTCTCCAGGGGCTAAGTACAGTCCTCCATGATTTTTCTTCGCTCAGGAGAACAGCAGAGCCAGCAAACAAAAGATCAGAGCTTGTATGAACTCTTAACATGCACTGCAGGCTACTGAATCTTATCACTGCTACCTGCTGCTCGGGATTCTGGGATTTGTGGTAACAGAAGATGTCAACCTACAAGTAAGCAAAATGTGTTTGAGACAAACTACCATAGTACAGTATTTATTTATTTATTTTTTTGTAAGTTTTTGTTGACCAGGAAAGGAGGACTAGACAATTTTGCCTATTTTCAGCCTTGTCCCAGGGGAAGGGGATACAGATGGATGCCGACTGACATTGAACCAGATTTAGCTGATAGTCATATTTTTAGTGAATGAGGAAATTTGGCCAGAACACAGAGAACTTCCCTACTCGGTCGGGGGGCCTTTGTCCCTCTGTCCAACATGGCCAACAGTCCTACTGTGGATGGTGCTGGTGGAGGTCCTGCTCTGCCTCACGTTGCTGTTTTTCCTTTGGGTCCTCTGCTGACGATTTTGGGCCTTGTTTATTGAATGTTGACTGCCTGCCTGCTACTGAGACCTCTCCTGTCCTATGGATGGGATGGCGTTGAAGTCTTCAGTGTGTGTTTCTGGTCCTGTTTTACAGACTCTCTTACCGTGAAATGAAACTGAAAACTATGAGTAGGAGACCTGAAACAGGGGATGCGAGGGTGCTTTGCTCTGCAGAGAGTAATCTGTTCTGTCTCTTTCCATCCAGGAGCCTTGACATGATTCTGGAAGCCAGACAGGTGGCAATGAGGATTTTTGAGACTACACTGTCTCCTGGTACTGGATCATCATGTAAGCATGCAGGAAGGTGACGAGAAGACTCTCATAGTATCAAACATAGTAATTTATGGTCAGAGGGGCTGGCTCTAGGTCTATTGTGTTCACCCCTCCTCTGAAGATTTCTTTCTAAGGTAGCTCAGGCAGCCAAGCTCTCCTTTCATTCCCTGCTACTGGTGAAGCCCACTATTTAGTTATTTGTAATGTTAACCAGGAAAGGCACCCTGAGTTGTGACAACTCGTTTCCAGGTGTGTCCCTGGGGGGTGGGTTACATGGGACCTGTTTATTCATTCATCCATTCATAATTACTGGTTAGGTTATTTAACAACTGGGTTGGTAGCACTTTAAAATGCCATAATAATTAGCTTTTATTATTTATCTACTTTTAGTTATCCGCTTTTGGTAAGCGGGTGGGTGCACTAGGCATAGGGATGCCTATGTTCAGGCACGACCCTGGAGAATACAAGTCAAATGCATGAGCAACAACAGTGTGACGCAGCACGTAAAAGGTCAGACAGTGCACAGGTGGGCAGGAATTCAGAAAAATCAGCAAACAGTGAGAATACAGAGTTCTACAAAGTTAAAGTATAATCAAAATACAGTTAGGAGCTATTCAACAAAATAGACAAGTGCAAAACAAGTACAAAACTGGCACGATCAGGTTATATACAGTATACAGTAAGTGCAGTCAACAAGGCCATATAAGCATAGCAAGAATAGAGGGAGGGGGCACAGAGAAGTAAGCAAAATGAGAGATAGAGGGAAAAATGGATGTGCTTAAGGTGGATGGAAGCACATGCAGGGAATAGATGCAAGTAGATGTTCACGGTGAAGTCTCTTGAAACCAACATGTGTAGGGGCAAGGCAGATAGTTAGAGGATAGAATTCCAATACTTATGGGCAGCATAAAAGCCCCTGCACCCATAGTGGCTTTAACGTCTGGGGATGCAGAGAGGTTGGTTGCTTGTCCGGAGCACATAAGAGGGGTTTGGGAGTATAACAATGAAGAAGGCCTGATTTTGTTATACAGTCAAGAAGGCGCTATGGGACAGTAGTCGGTGAGCAGCAGGACTGGGCCATCTTTGGTCCGTATAGAGCTGAGAGAAGTGCTTGTACCATGGGAAGCGGTGGCAAAAGCGGCAAATGTTAGTTATAGGTGGTGTCCCATTTGAGTTTTGGTGGCACCTAGGTAGGTGACTGAGCCATAGGCTAATGCCAGGAGAAGAAAGCCTTG
Source organism: Neoceratodus forsteri (assembly GCA_016271365.2). Lineage (NCBI taxonomy): Eukaryota > Metazoa > Chordata > Ceratodontiformes > Ceratodontidae > Neoceratodus > Neoceratodus forsteri. The sequence goes on from JADMNL010000033.1 coordinate 54,844,072, forward strand.
TGCCACAGCAAGCCTGGCCGAAGGAGTGAGGGCATAGCTAGTACGGTAGTCTCCCCCACTTTTTGCATTAACAGATCTGCAGGTAGTGGTGATGTGGAGATCGAACTCCAGGGATTCGTAGAGAAGAACACCCAGGTATTTGAAGGAACTAGTGCTGGCTAATGGGGAACCATCAGCATGGGATATTTTGAGGGAGTTCGATTTAGCTTTGAGTCTGGCTGGGGTCCAGGAGCATGGAATGGGTTTACTTACATTAAGAACAAGGTTATTTCAGTTAACCAGGTTTGTATGCTTAGAAGTCCAAAGCTCAAGTTATTGATATCCAAGACATTTCTAGCACTGTGGTAGATGACAAGGTCATTCGCATAGAGCAAGGAAGAGCAGGTAGGTGCCAACGTTGGAAGGTCGTTTATGAAAATAGTGAAGAGCAGGGGGCCAAGTATGGACCCTTGAGGGGCGCCAATATGTACGGATGAAAAATCGGACATGGCTGCATTAAAAGCAACAGCCTGCTTCCAATTGGATAGATAGCTGTTGAACCAGGTTACTGTGTCAACTGAAAAACCCAAGGAACGGAGCTTATTAAGGAGAAGGGTATGGTTAACCAGGTTGAATGCCTTGGTTAAGTCCAATGAAGATAGCACCTGTCAAGAGATTGGATTCCATAGCAGCATAAATGTAATTTGTAAATTTTAGGAGGGCAGTGGAAGTACTGTGGCCTTTGCAGAAGCCATGCTGGGACCCAGAGAGGAGGTTGTATTTCTGAAGATACACTATGGTTTGGGTCGCCACTAACTTTTCCAGGATTTTACTGAGCACGGAAAGGATAGCTATGGGTCGATAAGTTAGACATGTCTTTGGGATCACCTTTTTGAGGATAGAGTTATTTAGCCATCTTCCATATGTCAGGAACTACGCCTATGGCATAGTGAGAGGTTAAAGATTTTGATTAGAGGGAGGCTATGAGAGGGACAGCAGCTTTCAGGAGCCTAGGTTCTAAACCATCAGTGCCAGCATTAGTGGTGTCAGACAAGGATAATTGACGCTTTAGAACTTCAGTTCTAGATGGTCTGGAACCTGAATGACGGACAAGAGAGCAGGGTTCAGTATCCATGGGAGGAACATGGGGTGACCAGAGGGAAAGAGACCAAGTAGCTTGATAGGTCCGAAAGTGGTGGTTGAAAAAGTTTGCGATGGTCACGGATTATTACAATGCACACATTTAGTATCATGTCATTTGTTGGCTCAAGGAGAGTTTGATAATGGACCAACATTTTTGTAATCCCCTGCAAGCTTTTATTAATAGGTCTTTACAAAAGAGCTTTTGCCAGGCAAGTATTCCTTTTGCAGGAGTTTCTCAGGGCCCTATAGTGATTGTAGTTGGCCTGAAGCCCTGAGGCTTTGAAACATCGCCAGCTTTTGTCCCTGGCCCGAAGTTGGGTAAGAAGATTTTTTGAGAGCCACTTAGTTTGTGTACCTCATATATGGCGAGTGACACAGGGAGCATGGAGATCCTGGAGACAACCAAACTGTGTAAGGAAGTAGTCTAGAGCTGACTGGGCATTAGAGGAGGCAAAGATGGGTGACCAGTCAATCCTAGCAAGATCCTGATTAAAGTTAGCCAGATTTTGGAAGATGAGTTTCAGAGGTGAAGAAGGTTGTCTGGCAGCCGCCAGATGCAGAAGATTGGGAGTGGTCAGTAATAGCATCTGCAAGGTACCAGCTGAGACTGTACTGTCAAGATGATTCGTGAGGACCCAGTCAATTAGAGAGCTAGATGGGGGGCATGCCCTAGTTGGGTCAACAATTAGTTGATGGAAGTCATGGCCTTGAACCATAGTATGGAGGGACTGACTGGATTTACCAGTCCAGTTTAGGTTTAGGTTGCCTGAGGACCTCTTTACGTCCAACAGCTGAGTCCACCTATGAAAGGAGTTCTTCAAGACCCATAATACCACCAATGGGAGGGTTATAGGCACATACTGTGTGTAACCTCTTAGAACCCAGTGGAGGGTAGCATGAACTGATTCACAATGTGAGAGGGTGAAAAAGACATTGAGGTGTAATAAGAGGTGAGACTTACAGAAGATTGCAACACCACACACACACACACACACACTTTGAAGAGGACCTGTCTTGCCTAATTATTTTTGTAGTTTGGTAACTAGACAGGGTGATTGGGGTAGAGGGTTTAGTCAGGTTTCCAACAAGCATAAAATGTCAGGGTTATATTGAGCAGCTCACACTTCAAGTTCCATAAAATTATGGAGTAGGCTTGGATAATCAGGTGAACAATCGCAGACTCTTAACATCACTCAAGTAGCGTCAGTGTGGGACATACTACCTCCAAGTCCTGGACTGAGTTCAGTATGCCCACTAATATTAGTGCTAGGAGGAGCAAGTACCACAGTTTCGATGGATAAAACTGGTATTTAGGGTGGGGATGCGAAGAGAAGATTTGAGTACTATAAAGGCCGCATGGTAAATTATCCTGTTTGGGATAAAAAGTGTTGAGGTGGCTAGGGACAGATCAGGTAGTATAAGCATGTTGGAAAATGTGAAGTCAATAGGGTGTATATGTTGGCCATTCATGGATAGTGGACAACTGACCACTGGGATCCATAAGATAGGAACTAGGATAGAAACTACTAGGAGTATTACACCAGGATTTGGGGCCATGTGATTAGACAGAGAGAGAGCCATAGTTGTAAAGGGTATGTAGCATGATGGTAGTAGTTAAAATAGTAGATTATGGCAAAAAAATTGAGGTTTTTATGCACAGATGCCTAAGCGACGAAACTGGTATGCAGACTGGAAAGTGGAGGACAAGCAGATTAAGATAAAATAGAGGTGCCCTCTAGTGGCAGTGAGATATAAGCTGGAAGTGGGAAAGTGAATAGATTGGGATAAACATCTCTCCCTCTGGGTGTGGCTAAATATCACTACCACAATAAAACCACTGCCAGCCAAGGGTGGGTGGGGAGCAACCCACAAAGTGGCTGCGGGAAGGAAGCGACAGTCGGCCACTGCAGGACATCTGTCCCCAGCTATGCAGCCTAGAGGAAGGTGAGTCCTGAAACTACTGTAGCAACAAAGATTTCAAGCAGCATTTGCTTAAATTTAAATTTGGAAAAGCCTAGCGTCGGGCAGTGGTGCCTTTAGTTAAAATGCCTGCGGAGAGATTGCAAAATGCTGAAAATAGCACAGCAAGCAGGAATCAAGTGGCTCAAGGCACGGAGCACCTAATCTCCGAGAGCTGCTGGGGGAACTCCTTTGAAAGTAGCCCCTGAACTTAAATTACTTGCAGCTGCACTACCTTAATCTTGGGCAAATCAGTAAATTAGGATTTAGCTAACAGCACTGCCTTGCTTAAAGCAATTGTTAAGGAAGTATTTACTCCTGAGTGCAGCTCGGGGAAACAAGGTTTCAAAAATGGCACCAGAAATAACAAGCAGCAGACAACATAAGCTTAAGGCAAGTCAGAAATGGAATTTAGCTAGCTGCACTACCAGTTGTTTAAACAATTTGTTTAAAATAGCAATACTGTCTGTCCACGCAGGGATTAAATTCTGATTTCATTAGCACAGATGGGGAACTCCGGTGGAGTGATAGTGGTAGCTGGAGCCCAAATGATTCAGTCCAGGCAAAATGGCACCAAGATTTAAACAGAGGAGAAGGCCGCAGCAAACGTTCATGAGCGAGGTTCCGGGAAACTGAGTGGCAAGTTACCTTTAGGTCCGTAGGAAGACGACGGCTCTGCTAAATGGCCAGTTATTATGGAATAGCTGTCAAACCCATTTAATTTAAAAAAACAAAAAAAACCTTTTCCTCACATGCTTTTAAACCATGTAAATAAACCGCCATATCTAATAGTTGTGCTCTACATATTTTCTGTGCAAGAAGCCTTTAAGCAAACAATTGTCACAAAGTGTGTATACTCCCACATTTTCAGTCATCTTTTATTTATTTATGTATGTATGTATGTCTGTCTGTATGTCTTTGATAACTGGGTGAGCAAACTGATCCAGAGACCGTTTTCAGTACGACCCAGGCCACCAGGTGGCAAACACAACAAATATCAATACAATACAGAGATACAATTAGAACAAAACAGGACTGCCAAACACTTGGTATGAGGTCACATTACATAGTACAAATATTTCTACGAAATCAGTACATACTGGTGTGGTGGCATACATTAAGTGGCTATACAATATAAAAGGCTTAACATGGTGATTATGGTAAAGTATTACATGCAATGTACATAGTCACCGGGGAGCCAAGGAACTAAATACAGTTAAACTGAAGGTTCAGTCTGTCATCAGGAGTGGTATAGGCACAAGTAATAGGCAGAAATGCAACTTAAAGGAAAACTCCTGACCTCGTGGGCTCCCGCACCCAAAAAGCTAACCCTCTGGTTTAGCTTTTAACAGCAAGAGCGGCATTTTCTCGCGCCGCAACTTGCTGTAATTTTAATTTTAAAAAGTACAAAATCCATAAGTACAGAGGATGCAGGCGATCCATTTGCGAAAAGTGTGTGCATGCACCACTCGCCCAGAACAAAAATATTGAAGCTAGTGGTGCGTCAGCTGCACCTTTTCAGCATCTTAACTTTAATACTCCTAGTTGGTTCAGGAGGTGGCAGCTAGAGTGAGGGAAAAGAAAGCAGCATATTACAAGCGTAAAGCGCCTGAAGGATGCTGACAGGAGGCATACTCATACCTCTCAACTGTACCACATTACAAGGGCGTTCCTCATTTTACTTCACTAAAGCTCCTGTTCCGCATTGTGAGGACTTGTTCCACATTCAAAGTCAACATTTCATAGCAAATGATGCAAAAATATATTATTCAATTAATAACAGACTTTCTGAACATAAATGCAACATGTTAATAGTGTTTTGAGCTTCTTAGGTAAATATTTGATTCAAGTGTTCCACATTTGCCCATTTGTTCCACATTTGACAAGCAATGTTCCACATTTGGGAAAAAAGGTTGAGAGGTATGGGCTTACTTGAAGTCAAGAGAAGCAGGCAGAGTTGTCAGGGTGGCAAAAGCGAGGAAAGTATTTCAACTGGCCGAGGGGATAAAGGTAAATGTAGAAACATAGAAATCTGTCGGCAGAAAAAGACCTCATAGTCCATCTAGTCTGCCAGAGATCCTTCCGTTAGGAAGACCTCCACCCTCCATTTTCTGTCTGCCCCCTGTTGGTTAGGCCCATGTATGTATCCCAGGCTTTTTTTAAATTTGCCCATTGAATCAGCCTCACCACCCACTCCAACAGTCTGTGCCATGACCCACCTCCTTTCAGTAAAGAACTTCCCTGATGTCACCTTTAAATCTGCTCCCCTTAGTTGAAATGCATGCCCCTAGTGGATTTGTTCTCACTTGATCTGAAGATATTGTCAACCCTCAATTATGCCGTCCCTTTCTGAATTTTAAAGCTTACTGTCCTGTGGTCACTGTCCCTCAAATTTTCCCCAACCTCTACCTCCTCAACCCCTTCCCCATTTGTCATTACCAGATCTAGTATGGTCCTCCCCCTAGTAGGTTCTGTGACCAGGTTGGTGCATGAACAATTCCTGCATGGCTACCGGCAGCTCCCTACTCTTTTCTGTGGATGCTGCGGGAATTTCCCAGTTCACATCCGGTAGATTCAGATCGTCCAACACCACTAATTCCTCTTTCCTGGCCATCTCCTGTATTTCACTAATGAACTCTTTAGCCACTTCCTCTGGATAGAGAGTTTGTTAGCGAAATACAGGACTTCTTTAGGTATTGTATGTAAGGGAAAAAAGGAATAGGAAGGATGGGTATAGTTAGGTTGAAGCGAGTGGGGGGAATGGACAAAGAGTAGTGTGGAGCAAGCAGAAGTGCTAAATGAATACTTCAGCTTGGTCTTCACAAGAGAAAAGGATGGACTAGTGCCGCAGGGGAAAATTGGTGTGTGGAAAGGGGGGGCAGGGAAACTGATGGGGCTATCCCAGAGGATAGGGTTCTAAAGGGCCTCTGAGCCCTTTGGGTGGATAAGGCAGCCAGGCCAGATGGCATGTACCGAGAATCTTGAGGAGCTAGCAGAATTACTGGCTGGCCTTGGCATACCTGTTTAATGCCTCACTTAAGACAGGGTGCATGCCAAGGGACTGGAGAAAGGCACACGTGGTGCCTCTCCACAAGAGTGGACCCAGAGATGAACCAGGTAACTACAGACCAGTTAGCCTCACCTACGTTATAGGTAAGCTGATGGAGACCATACTAAAGGAGAGGCTGGTGGACTTTTTGGAGGTAAATGGTCTTCAGGATGTTAGACAAAATGGGTTTGTCTCAGGAAGACCCCGTCAGACAAACCAGCTAGACTTACTTGACTGGATCACCAAAACTGTGGACAGAAGCTAGGTGGTTGATATCCTGTACCTGGATTCGGCAAGGCATTCCACAAATGTGCCACATAAAAGGCTGCTCAGGAAGCTGGAGGGTATAGGGCGTGAATGAAACTGGTAGGGTGGGTCAGGGGCTGGCTTCATGGTAGAAGTCAGAAAGTGGTAGTTGAGGGCAAACTCTCGAGCCTAGACCGGTAACTGGTGGGGTCCCGCAGGGTCAGTGCTGGCCCAGTGTTGTTTCATGTCTTTTTGGTGACATAGCAGATGGGATAAAGGTAAAATCTGCCTTTTCACGGTGACACAAGCTCTGTGGGAGAGTGGACACGGTGAAAGGAACTTCGGGAAAGGGACCTGGCTAGGCTCGAAAAGTGGTTGGGTATCTGGCGCTGCCTTTAACATCAAAGTATAAGATTATGCACCTGGGAGCAAAGAACCCAGGGACAGAATGCTGGCTGGGGGTGGGGGAGGGTTCAGGTGACTAGGACGGAGGTAGAGGGACCTAGGGGTGGTCATCACTAAGGACCTGAAGCACGCTGCCTAGTCCAGAAAAGCAGCAGCTAAAGCCTCCAAAGTGCTAGGGTGCATAGTCAGAGGAGTTGCCTCCATGAGAAGGGAGGTCCTACTGCCACTGTACAGATTGCTGGTGAGACTACAGCTGGAGTATGGTGTGCAGTTCTGGTGCCCTCGCCTGAAAAGGGACATCACGTTACTGGAAAGGGTGCAACGAAGAGCAACAAAAAATGATACAAGGCCTGCAGAACAAACCCTATCTGGAGAGGTTGAAAGAGCTCAACATGTATTCCCTGGATGAGAGGAGAAAGCGAGGGGACATGATTAAAACCTTTAAGTACCTCAAAGGTATAAATAAGAATAACATAGAAAGCATCTTCAACATCAGGGGAAGTGGGAAAATGAGGGGACACTTTCTTTCAGATTGGAGAAAGGAAAATTTAGAAGGGAGATGACGAACCTTTTCACTGAAAGAGTGGTATCTGGCTAGAATGAGCTCCTGGAGGAGGTAGTATCATCCAGGACAGTGGGCAGCTTTGAGGGGTGGGGGTGGGATAGGGTGTAAGGGAAGATCGTAATGGGGGAAGGGCTAGTGAAGGGGATGGGGGGTAGAATCTAGGTAAAATCAGTTCAGGCGTGATAAAAATGCAGCCTTATGGACCCTGAGAGCCATCTCCAAAAAACTGTCCCAATACATTACAGACTGTCTTCCTATAAAACCAGTAACCAATTACGCCCTGAGAAGTTGCAAATCTCTCCAACTGATGGTTCCCAAAGTTAACTCTCGCTTTGGCAGGGCTGCTATAAGCTTTACACTGTCCTCCTTGTGGAATAAATTGCAAAAAACTGAAACTGAGGTCACCTATCTGCATCTCATCTTTCAAGCTCTTATATTCACGTCTCAGAAATTATCAGTGCAATTGTTTCCCATGACCATGAATTGTCATCATGCTAACCTGTACCATTTAACCATGAATAAATTACTTCTAGTGCTTGTCTACTCCTTGGCCTGGTCTGTCATCATGCTTTCATGTAACACCTTGATGCCTCTGTCCTCCCTTTGATACTGGTCTATCTTCTGCTTTCTCCAGCCTTCTTTTCACAACTCTGTACTGCACTCATCCACAATCTACGCAAATCATACTATAAAAGTCCTAACTCCCCTTTCCCTCTCCCCGTAGGCCCCCACCGCCGCATCAGTTCTACCGACCTATCCTTGGAACTTCACTTCTCACAATGTTTATCCTTCGCTTACATATTACATACCCCTCCTGGTACCCCATCTGCCATTAGTTGCTGGTTCTCCAAGCCATTTCATGGCTAGTACTAGTGACTGCCCCTGGTAAATTAATTAACTGGTACTTCTATACAGAGAACATGGTTTATATATAGTTGCATGGTTCAGTGGTGGACCTGCCCCCTTGTATTTGAATCCTCCTCTGTTATAACTTGCCTTGTCTTCCTTTTATCATTTGACTCCCCTATTACTGCACCATTGTGTTTGTGTTTATATACTTATTTACGTGTTTTTATAATAGATGTTACCCAACCCTGTTCTAACCAGGTCCATCTTGTAAAAGAGCTCTGCTCAATGATGTTCACCTGGATAAATAAAGATTTTGATTGATTGATTGGGGGGGGGCAACTTTAGTATACACAATGCAGAGCTGCGTACTCGATCAGACTTGATAGACCGAAGTGGCCTTTATCTGCTGGCATTGTAATATGTTCGTATTAAAGACGTGAAATGGTAAAGCGGATTAATTCTTCAAACCTTTACAGTGCTTTTCCAACTACTTTTTAACCCCCCCCCCCCAGCAGTTACATGAAATAAACTGTGGTGTGTTGATATTATTTATTTTACACACCCTTGGTGTGTGATACCATCACAAACCACTCGTGCTTCACATTCATGGTTTGTGTATTACATACCTTGGATGTGTTAACAAAAAAAAAAAATGTACAACACCCCATACATTATTCTGTATGTAATGTTAGATACGGGAAGTCCTGTTGAGATGTGGCAGACGTCTTTTGTATGTGCCCCTGGGGTGGGTTACATGAATCCATCCATCCTTCCTTCCTTCCTTCCTTCCTGTTTTGCACTTATTTGTAATTTTTGACTAGGAAAGGCACACTGAGCTGTGACAGCTGGTTTTAAGGGAATATCCTTGGGGTGGGTTACATGGGCCTGCTTTTTATTGACAGGGAGAATGCTTTTCCAGAACCCAGAGGCATGGGATCTTTAACTTATGCCTGGACAGACATCAGAGATGGAAGAAGGGATCTCAGTTTAATGTCTTACCCAAAGCATGGCACCTCAATGCTGCACTTTCCAAATACCAACACTGGATATGGGGGGGGGGGTGCAGCGTGGCAACAAATAGGGCTATGTATGTACACATTTGGGATGGGGAGGGGGCAAAGAGGAGCCAAAGAGGGTTCTGGTGTACCTTATTAATTTTTCTTGCCACACCATGGGTCAGTAATAATATTTACAAAAAAGGCTTTGTTATTAGCAGTCACGGTCGTAGGGACATGTGTATTTTTGAGTAGTTTGTACCAAGGATTGCAAGGGTTGCCCCCCTTCCCCACCCTCGTGGTCTAGCTGTTCAATGTGCCTTGTGTTCACTTGGCTTTTTTTGTACATCACTATCCAACAATCATGAAAAATTAAATGAATCTGCCTGCCTGAAAATGCAGTGTTTTGAGGAGTTGCTTGGTGCATTGACAACCCGACTTCATGTTCTAAGCCCCAGTCATCGCTGCTGTGGTCCAGCTGGAGGCTAGTGTCTCTTTGGATGCTGCCAGCCTCCAGGCATAGGTGATGAGCTATCTTACTACTTGCCTGCCCCTAGTGATCCAGGGAGCGGACTAAATGATGTTCCCTGATTTTTGGGGTACCAACATATTCTGCCCTGGCCTGCCATTGCATGTGTATGCTTGGATTCCTCTGTCAGTTTCAGAGAATGGGTGCGGGGAAGGCAACTAACAGTGCCCCAGAAGGCCTACTGGGGGGGTAAGCTGTGGAGCTTGCCATTGAGTGAAAGTTCTTGTCAGCTGCATTTCAACATCATCATAGTTTCTGTTGACGCACAGGGGCCTCCTGCTGTGTAAATAATTAGGTTTATGGGCTGCGACTTTTATTTGTGACACTGCCCACACACACACACACACACACACACACACACACACACACACACTGCTGCTTTAGTATTCTCACCTACTGTCTTGGTTCTTGAATCATCAGGGTAGAGCAGCTTCAGTGGGACTAAGGCGGGGGATCCTCCAGACCAGTCAAGATATACAGTACAGATCCACAACAGTAAGGATCTGCACAGAGTAACATAAGAACAGTAGGAGAATTTCCCCTGATGCCCTAACTAATATTCCCCCATCAATAAAAAAAAAAAAAGGCCAATGTATTTAAAAAAAAAAAAAAAAAAAAAAGTACCCTCCCTCCTTAGACATACCTGGAAATGAGCTGTCAGAGCCCAGTGTGCCTTGCCTGTCCAAAAACTACAAATCAAAATAAAATACATGGATGGTTAGGGCAAAAAATGTATAGGGGGTCAGGCAGTGTGAACAACTAAAATTGATGGCCAGGGCACAGGCATGAACACCACCCACCCCCATCAGCATGGCGCCAGTGACATGAAACTTCTACCCCATGTTGTCAACTTGAACAACTGTGGGCTGGCCCGCCAGTGCAGCGATAATGCTACCTTGTGGTGCCAGCGACCCATGTTCAGGAATGGGCTGGGTGGCTGGAGGGTTGGCAGAGTTGGCTGTATCGGCGGCGGTCACCGTTCCCCATCTCCGGGGAGGAGGAGATTTTGCCTCTTTGCGCCTGCTGGTACAGCACCCTGTATAACCATGGGGAGCGCTTACTGGGACTGGCGGCTGAAGCTGGGAGGCACATGGACGCTAGGTGTGTATCGCTGTGGCATCATTGCATATCGCGCCCCAATCCTGGAATCAGTACAAGGAAAATCTTGGCCCCAGCACTGATCCTGAGCCACCACTGTGCAGCTGCCCGACAACTGGCGATAGAGGGCATAGCTGTCCCCCTTTCCACTGCTCAGAGGGTAAACCGAGGCTTCATGGGGGCAGGCTGTGTTGGGAATGGCTGGTGGATTTGGGCCAGTGACACGAGGACATAAAGCATCAATAAAAATTAAAAAAAAAAAACTTTGAACTGTGATGGCGAAGATTGCATACTCACATCTTGTGTTCTTCTTTCCAGCGGTTTACTGATTGCCATGGTGCTGAGTTTGATTTTCGTCGTCTTGCTCCGGTTTCTGGCTGGCATTATGGTCTGGGTGATGATAATCCTGCTGATTGGAGTGCTGGGATATGGTATGTCAAATGAAAACAAAACCTTTAGAGTGACATGCAGCATGCTTTAGACTGATACAAGATACAGTAGTGCCTGACCTGCCAAAACCACCAGTCTCCCAAAAAAGGCTACAGGTAGAAAAAAAAACAATACAGTACAGTAGAATGGTTCACGCCGGTGCACCAACAACCTGTGTTCCGTTTAAAAAAAAAAAAAAAAAAAAAAGGCACAGGCAAAAGGGTGACAGGAAGGTGGCGGCATATGGTGGTCGCCCCAGCCAGACCGCACACGGTGCCTGCATGATTTTTCTGTGGGGGCTCGTTCGCACCCCTTTACTATACGCATGTCTTGGTGTGTGTTGTACGGCCTCGCGGCCAACCACCAAGGCGACATGTGTATACTGAGTGCGACAGCAATCAGAGTGGGTCATCTATTTTATAAAATGGCAAAATTGTTTTGGATGGGGATAAAAGTGCAGGTGTGCGGTCAAGCTCTGATATACGCATGGTCATGTGATGTGTGTTATACAATCAGAACAGCTGATTTGGAGATAGATTTGTCCCCCATTTTATAAATATATGTGTATGTATACTCTTTCCTCCCCCCGTATCGGGAGGCGATGTGCACAGTATACCGCACCCGAGTCCCAAATGGTCACATTGGTCGTGTATTGTTGCGGGTGCCACATTACGGCGCCCTCTTTACTGCACCCCGGTAACAGTATATGCAATAGAATGTGACACAGTAGGCATTTTAATAAGGATAATTACAATTTTGTATGTTCTAATGCTTTCATGCAGTGTTTCACAAAATACTTTACAAGTCAGTAACTGAAATAAACAGAATTAATAAAAAAAAAAAAAAAATTGTACAAGTGCAGCAGTTTTAAAAACCATAAACGAGAGGTAGGACTTGCAGTTAACAAGCTTGTGCTCTGACCTGGCTGTAACTGAAAGGGCAGGGGTTGAAGTCTGTGTAACAGAGGTGAGTTTTGAGATGGGATTTGAAGATGATGGTGGGGGGTGGTCCATGGGATGCAGTGAGGCAGGTTCCGGACTGAAGGAGCAGCTGAGCTAAAAGTATCTCCCCCACCCAGTGTGGGGAGCAGATTTGGAGTTGGAGGAGGAAGGGCAGGAGTATAATGTTCAGATGAGATACTTTGGGGTGGGGGCTGTTTAAGGGAAGTGTCTCCATAGCTGAAAGGAAGAGTTCTCCAGTATATGTACAAACATACAAAGCTGCCAGCAGATATAGGCCACACGGACACAGTCCATCAAGTCTGCTCGAGTGTGCAGCTGGCCATCCACTTACACTCTGGCTGCCTACTCCTGCATAACAGTGACCCTCCCCTCACTTTGTCCCACCCTCTTAAAACTGCCCACTGACTTACAGGAAACATAGACGATGATGGCAGGTAAGGACCGCAAGGCCCATCCAGTCTGCCCATTTCTTTTTCTACCTTATGAATGTGCCATAGGCCTTTGCTCTGTCAGTGGCTTATCTATTCATACTCCTCTGTATTGCTCCCTTATGCCTATCCCATGCCGGTTTGAAGCCCTGCGCTATATTCGTATCCACCGCTTTCTAAGGTAGGCCGTTCCATCCACCCACCACCCTTTCTGTGAGAGAACTTCCTCACATTACCCCTAATCGGCCTCCCTTCAATCTCATGCTGTGTCCTCTTGTCCTGCTATTTTCTTATATTGAAACGTTAAGACTCTTTCACATTGTTAATGCCCTTAAGATGTTTGAATGTTTTGATCATATCATATTGCTTCGTATGTTCTTTTGTTGTATTTCACCTGTAATGTTCTCCATTGTTGTACTCCACCACCAATTGTTGTCTACCCTCCCTGCGACGAGGTGCCTTTGTAAATGAGTCTTTGACTCAAAGGTTGTAAATCCAAATTATGAAATAAAATAAATAAAATAAAATGTAACCGCTCTCCCTCATTTGCTCTAGGGTATACATATTGAGCTCCGTTAATATGTTAAACCACCTCAATGGCAGTGTGTTCCACATGGACACCACCCTTTCTGTGAAAACGTGCTTCCTCATTTCTCTCCTGAATCTACCACCCTCCGGCCTTGGCCCATGACCGTGTGTCTCTCCTTCCTTTAACTTCAAAACCCCTCTGTACCAGTCTTGTTTATACCTTTCATATATTTAAAGCTCTCTATCTTATCCTCCCATCCCTCCTCTCTTCAAGGAATCGTGTTCAGTTCCTTCAGCCTCTCCTATGTTTTTATTCATGGACTCCAGGGCCAGTTTGCAAGGCCCATCCACAGGAAGGGATTTGTACAGTGGACTAATATAAAACAGGAACAGATGGTTGTCCATGGTCAGGTTGCAACAGCCACTGCTTGAACTTGATTTGGACTCTGGTGGTGGTTCTGTCACCACCAATGCTTTAACGATAAAAAGATGGACTATGCATGAGATGCTGTGTACTCATCTTGTACCTTGAATCAAGCTCCTTTATCTGACCATTCATGTTTCTAAATCAGGGGGAAGGGGAAAAAAACGGTCAGAGAAATGGGTACATGGGGGAGACTCTGGAGTTTTGTTTTATTTTTTTTCCCCTCAAAGGAGCTTTGTACTGCTATACTGCCACCTTTACTTTTTTTTGTGGCTGTTGTGCTGCCGCTCCCCAGAGGTGGACTGGGGGGCATGTTTTTTTTCCTTTGGTGTTCTCCCATTTCTTAGACCCTCCAACCTCCCTGACATTGGGCAGTGCCCCATCAGGCCTCTCATGCAGTCATGCAACCATGCCTCTGCGCAGGAAGCCGGCCCACTGCTTGGGGTTGCTGTGGTGGCAGAACCACAGTGCTATCACTCCCTGACTGTGAATGTCTCCTCGGCCACTTGGCTGCCCAGCACAGCTCCCAAACCTGGGTTGCCAGTGTGTGAGCGTGATGCAGTACCCACAGGGCCATTGTGCATGGACTATGGAGAATTTTTAAAGCCCATGTAAGCCAAATTATTTACATGAAAACCAAAACTATGGACTGGCCCAGTGGTGCAGCTGCAGTGCAGTGCATTGCTGTCCAGCAGGTGGGGTCTCGCAGGTGAGCCTCTCAAAAACACTCTGGTATTGGGCATGTTTTAGGGGTGAGACACTTAGCAGTGGGGTGGTAGGGTGCCAGTGCATCAGTGTCATGCACCCCTCACTGCTACCACGGCCGATGAAGGAGCAGCAGTGGCTATGGGAGGCAGTGCTCGTTGGCCTCCCTCCTCCTCCCTAGCCAGAGGAGGGTGCAGCCAAGGGACCCCAACATAGTGGTGGGGATGTGAGGACCTGGAAAAAACGTAGGAAAGAATAACAAAAGCTGAATCTCTGTCTCTTAGAATTTGACTCCTGCAGCATTCACACACCCGTGCCTCACTTAAGTAACACAGATGCATGTCCAGGTGTCCAGCTTTGACTAACGTCCTTGGCAATGTCAGTGGCTCAGTGGGTAGCACACTTCGCCTCTGAGGCCGGGAGATCAGAGGACTGTGGGTTCAGTTCCCACATCTGGCACTTGGGTTAATATCCCAGTACTGACACTGTAGTGCAGCATGAGAGGGGTGCTTCACTTCTGAGGTGCCGTCTTTCGGATGAGATGTTAAACCGAGGTCCCATCTGCCTGGATTGGTGGTAGTTCAGGTGGATGTTAAAGATCCCATGGCACTTGTCGAAAAAAGTAGGGGAATTTCCCCAGTGTCCTGGCCAAATTTCCCTCATTCACTAAAAATTCCACCAACAGCTTAATCTGGTTCAAGGTCAGTTGGCATTCATCTGTATCCCCCTACCCTAGGTCATGCCTGAAAATAGGCAGGATTTGTCTAGTGCACTTACCCGGTCAACAAAAAATAAATAAAAAATAAAATTGTCAGGTTTTAACATTGCAGTACTGAAGCCAGGCCCTTAGCGCCTTACCTGTGCTATGCTGGCAGCCTGAGTTTGAAAATTAGTTGAGGCTGCAGGGGTTCGATTAAGGGGAGAAGGATCGAGTGTCCCAATAGATGCTCTCCTTTTCTTTGGGGGGGGGGGCACCAGCTCCACTGTTCTGCTGCCGTGTAGGTGACCACAGGTGGCAGTTCCACTAGAGTGGCTAGTGGGAGAGGACATTGGCAGGTGACCCATGCCATACACTTGCATGGGGATGTGCTTGGCGCGCTCTTGATGCCAACATCCCAGGGAGTCCAGGGATGCAACAAGGGAAAAACGCCCCCTGATGGCAGGATGAAGTGACTCAGTCTGCATACCCCACACCTGGTGACTTAGGCACAGTCTCTCCCTAACCAAATCTGGTCCACGACGACAAGTAAGGGGGCCCTCCGTTGCCCCCGCCAGAAGTGGAAAGCTCTGGGGGAACAAGAGAGGGACCCACGAAAGCCCTAAGAATGCCACGGTGATGGGGCTGGGACCGGGGACAGGCAGAAGGGGGCCATCATGGAAAACAGGAGAAAAATAAATTGCTTCACTGGTCCAAGACCTACTGCAGATTGACCTGGACTAGTGCAGCTAACCCTTGTCTTGACTAGTACAGGTCCTCTGTGGCTGTCACTGAAGTTGCTGCTGTGATATGCAAGGCTGATTGCTGCTCGCTCACATAAGTTATTTTCGGGAGGTCATAGGGATATTGCTCGCCTCTCTCCAGTGAATGACGCCTGGAAACCAGCACTCTCCCCACCCTCCCAAACTAGGAAAGAAATCAGTTGCAGCGGGTGATGAACTGCAGTAAAAATGAATTCCTTACTTTGGCAGGCTGTTGTCCTTATGCTAATCCCCTAAGTGTTCCAGATGGCCTGGTGTGATTAACAGATCTTTAAGAGCTGCAGTTATCCGGCACTGCAAGATGGGGGACCCCAGAAAAGACTAAATCTGAGTCATTATCACTCCATTGTTGGGGCTTTCAGCTAGGGTCTAGGCTGTGATCATGGGTGGAGTGCGAATCGCTGGATTCCAGGCTTTTGAAATTTATTTATTTATTGGAAAGTTCCACCAGGAGGGCACACCTAACAATAAAGTTGCTCGTCTCCCAGTGCGTCCTGGGGTACAGGGGTGGGAATAACAACATACAGTGCAGTACAGTCACCAGTGACGGTCCTACATCAGTACATCAAAATACTACATACATACAGTTTGATTTGTGTTACATTTGTGTCTGTAGGTTTGATTTGTCCCACATTATGAGGGCCAGTGTCCCTGATTTTCTACATTTTGAGTGTCCATGTCCAACATTTTGGTGACAAAGTGAAAAGTGGTATACAGAGCTACAGAGCCTGCTTTGCTGGTGGTGGCAGTCTCCCCATAGCTGTGCCTTCCTGCTTCCCAGTCTCCCAGCTCTATACATACCACCACGACTGCACTGCAGGCTGTGATGAGAGAGGCCCCTGGAATGATTATCCATTGGCCTGTAGCTGCCCTTATTGGCAGGTATAGGGGTCCGAACTCCTCCCAGTGGACCGCGCTGGTCAGTGTCACCTATGCACCACCACCATTTTTCCACCCTGCACGTCCTCTTATTCTAAAAACGTCGCTTTGATGCATGGATAGTATGAAAATAAACCCTAATAAAATACATTTGAAAGGCTTACACATGAGTTCCTGGGGTGCATGGATCTTTCTACATAGAAACAGAGGAGTCAGAGTCAAAGCTTCATACCTTGGCAGGCCCCATGAGAGGAATTCCAGGCCCTGGCAAAAGTTTAGACTCCGGGGCCCCTGTGCCGCCGTGTACAGTAGTATGCCGAGTGGCCTGGGCCCCTCTTTGGTGCTAGGCCCTGGGAATTAGTCTCAGCTTCCCTCACCTTCTTATGGGCCCTGTGCCTTGGGACTGGTTACTCGGGGCTGATGAAAGGGGGGAAGAGTTTAAAAAATGCTGTTTACTCTATGAACCCTGGCCAGTACTTCTGTGCCTGGTATATATTAATAAAAATGTTCTAAATGTTTCTTTGTCCCAAGCCACCTAGGATTGCCTAACTCTCCCCTACCCCCACCCCAAGAAATCCTAGCTCTGTTTTCACCTCACTTGATGCAGCTTGATCACTTCTGGAAGTTTAGGATTCTGGGTGGTCACGGTGTGGGGGCTGTGTGTGTCATTCTTTGCCAGACTCTATTCTTTGCCCTGTGGGCAAGGGTGAGTATGTGGTTAGAGGCATGATAATGCTAGCTGTTGTGTGTGTGCCAGGGATGATTGATGGAATATTCACTTCCATGGGATAAGCCTTTTTTTGTTTTTTTGAGGGGGTCATAGAAGAAGGAAGGAAGAGAGGGTGCTGCAACCCAAAACTGTGTGTGTGTGTGTGTGTGTGTGTGTGTGTGTGTGGTGCAGACAGTGTGTACCTGCATGGCATTTTTTTTTTTTTTTTTTTTGGGGGGTGGAAGCAATGTAAGGCGAGGGACAGATGTGCAATATGCTTGCATTTTTTTTTTATTCAGGTGTTTATGCTCCTTTCATCTGCCTCCCCAATCTAGTCAGCCCCCTCCATGTCCATTACCCACCCACCTTCTCCAGGTACTTATCCCACCCTCCATCCCCATTAGCAAGGCCTTAAGGGCTCCCCCTCAGAACCCCTCCACGAGTCCTTGCAGGGACCAGGATAATCCAGAGGCAGGTGGTTGGTGCGAGTCCCTCCAGGGACCAAGATTGGGTGGAGGCAGGTGCCGAAGTTGGTGCAAATCCCGGTGCCGTGATCAATTGGAGTCCCTCCGGGCACTAGTTTAGGGTGGAGGCACATGCTGTGGTCAGCATGGGTCCCTCTGGGGATCAGCATCAGGTGGAGGCAGGTGCTGTGGCCAGCTCAAGTCCCACCAGGGACCAGGATCGGATGCAGGCAGGTGCCGTGGTCAGTGGTGTGTGGGACCTGCAGTGGGCAGACCTTCATACAGTGGAGCCCACTAGGATGAAGCGCATCATTGTAGAATTCTGTAGTAGAGTTACTGCAGCAAACAATGCAGTTTCAATGGGAGGTAATCCCTTTTGTCATGCAGTACACCTGTGACACTGCGCTTCATCCTGGTGGGCTTCACTGTTATGACCGTGGTTGAGTTTTCCACAATATTTATCCCTGTCCCCAGCCGGCAGAATCAGCGCTTCTAAGGGATGTGTGTCTCACATGCACATGCCGGGAGAACCATCTCCTCTGCCCCCACAAAGGTGCCACTGCGGCACCAAGATGCACTGCCTCTCATCCCTTGACTGGGATACATTGCCATTTGCAGCATGTTCTCCCAGCCTGGCTGCCCAAGTGCCAGCTTCTGAGCTTCCTCCCAAACTCCAGTCACTGGCACGGAAGGGGACATGCTTATGCTAGCCATTGGGTGGCCCCCTGGTTTGTATTGCTTTGTTTTCCCCTGTAAGTTTTTATGTCACCAGAGACATCCACACCCCTGAGAGAAGAGGATTGGGGACAGATTTGGCATGGTGTTCCTAGGATAACTGCACCAGAGAGCTGGAGAGAGTTCAGATGGAAGTTGAATGGTGCACTTTTTTATAACACCAGATAAATCGAAACACATGGGGACGTCCATTATGGATGATTGTTGGAGGGGCTGCAGAGACAGGGGGAACCCTTTACGTATCTTTTGGACGTACAAGGACATTCAGGGGTTTTGGTCAGAGATCAAAATGAAGATACAAGAGTCTTTTAGAACTATCCCAAGACATCACAGACATCAATATTCTTGTGGGTTGTAACCAAATATAATAAAACAGGGGCAAGAGGTGCATCTTCATAGCTGCCACATTCAAGGCAATTACACAAGGTGGATGGCCCCCGACATAGGCCACTGGATACAGCTTTGTAAACAAATCAAAACTATGGAAGAGATGTCAGCCAGACTAAACCGGAGTACTGATTGTTTCAGCATGAGATGGCTACCATTTGCACACCTGGTAGAGGACATAGAGGGGACACCGTTACTACAACAGTTAATATACGAGTAGTTGGTGAAGAAAAGCGAGAACGTAGGATCAGAAGAATATATGGCAAGGGGATCTGTCACAAAAAAGTTTACTTGTAGTGAATCTGTAAGTTACAGATGGTAGTAAAAGAAATAAGTATGATAACTCAAAAGAACAAACAAGGGGAAAAAGAAGATCGAAAGTTATGACGGACAAAGAATCAAGAAAATGTAAGTAATCTCCACATCTGGAGAGAGTTCGTGTGGAAATGCTTAATTTGATACTTCAGAACCCCAGCAATCACGAGTCATTACGGGCTAGAACTACGGGCCACGTGCTGGCACCTTTGTGGTAACGTGAGGGCAGACCACACCCACATAATGTGGGACTGTCCATCCCTGAAACCTTATTTTATGCTCCTGCAATCCCACCTCCAGGAGATATTTGACCCTCATCTCCAGCTGACAGTGGAGATGATTCTGTTTTCAATTTTTCCCCAAAACCTGCGCAGGCCAATAACTAGATATCTGCTACTCATTCTCCTCACGGCAGCAAAAAAGTCCATCACGAAGCAGTGGTTGACGCCTAAAATGCCCACGATACAAGACTGGTGGAACATTACCAGACAGATCTACACTATGGAGAAAGTAACACACAGCTTAAATAATCAAGAAGGGAAATTTGCAACCGGATGGGCTAGGTGGCAAATATACTACATGTTAAAAGACCCTACATTTGTGCCCTGAGGGGTGGGAAGATGTTGGCGGGGGGGGGGGGACTGCTTCGTTCACAGGGGGGCCTGTGGTCTGCTGCTGGGGAGAGCACCCCCCAGTGGATCCCCGTCACACAGATAATGAACATTGCTGTTTTGGATATGTACCCGAGTCAGACAGAACTGGGCGCCTAGAGCCTTCTCCAGGAGATGGATCTGGCCTCTTTGTAGCTGGAGAAGCCTGAAGACATTCAAGATCCTGGTGACCTAAAATCTCACCTTTAAATGAATAGGCCAAGACTATCTGGCTGGGAATTACCCTCACCTAGGATCTGTGCTCAATCTGGACTTTTAATCTTTCTGTTGTATTTTGCCTAGGATTATTATACCCACACTGAAATTGCAAATGTACATATGCATGAAATTACTCTCGTTGATCTGAATGACTTGTCTGTAAATATGTTACAAAACTTAAATAAAGATGAAATTAAAAAAAAAATGTAAGTAATTTCAGACATAAGGCAGACTTTTATTGACAGCAAAGTAAAGCAGAATGCGGTGGTTGTTACTGTAGATTTAAGATGAATCTGATTGGATAGCTGCATATAAGACATGTATCGCCTTGTACACTTTTTTCTGTGTTCAATAAGGAAGTTAAAAAAAAAAAAAAAAAATTCAAAAGAATTCTAACCTGCTGGCTGGGGAAGTTCCCTTTACCTGATTGGTCACAGCTGCTGTCTTTGGTATACAGGGTACCAAGTTTGATTACTAATGGTGGGGGAGAGGGTCTCTCCAAGTAGAGAAGTCAGACTAGGGCAGTGGGGAGAGCTAATAGGACAATGGAATGCATGGGAGGGGGATAGCAATCTGAAGGAGGAAGGCTATACCCCAAAGTACAGGTCATTGATTCACCCCACCTTGTATACTGTGTGCAGTTCTGGAGCCATCACCTTGGAAAGGACATTGACAGGGTGGAGGCTGGGGGTGGGGGTGGGGGGCGGAAACCAAGATGATACAAGGCAGCAGGGGAAGCCTACAAGAAAAGGCTGAAGGGCCTCAGTATATACTCCTTAGAGGACAGAAGAGCCAAGGGGAGGGACATGATTCAGAGTGTTAAATACCTCCAAGGGATAAACAAGATGGAGTGTGGGGACCTTGCTTTTAGGTTTGTCACAAATATGGTTACAAGAGGGAATACTATTAAGTTGGTGGGTGGGGGGGGGATGCAACAGGGATGTCGGGGAAACATTTCTTCACAGAGAGGGTGGTGAACAGATGTAACCGGTTGCCTAGGGAGGTGATGGGATTCAGTATGCTTGGGACATGCACATGAGTATCATTAAAAGAGAGAATCACCTGGACAGGGTGGGAAAGCCGGACCCCTTCCCACCGTGTGGGAAAACACAGGACCCCTTCCCACCGTGTAGTGAGGTAGGTATGAGGCAGACAGGATGGGCCGTGCCATGCTTTTCTGTTGACAAAATCTATGTTACTAGACATAACACTCAGTAATACTTCTTCTGTTCCCAAAACAGGAATCTTTCACTGCTACATGGAGTACGCTGCCTTGAAATCTGAGCCGGGGTCGGACGTGTCCATTAGAGACCTGGGGCTCCAGACAGACCTTCGAGTTTACCTACATCTAAGACAGACCTGGCTGGCTTTCAGTAAGGAGAACATTCTGTAACTCTTGGGGTGTGGAGCCAGAAGACCTGGGGGTGTGGGGGGCAGTGGAACCAGAAGATCATGGGGGAGGGGAATGATTGATGGCCGATTTTTGTTTGTTTAGTTAGTTTTTGGTGACCAGGCAACCGCACAAGATGCAACATTGTCTATTTTCAGCCACAACCTGGGAGGTTGCAGTTTGGTAAAAGGAGTGGCTTATTCACTGGTACTGATGTTGAAAGTTTTTTTTTTTTTTTGAGATCCACTATGCTAAGCCCCTACCATACCTATTGGTGCCTTGTGCAGAAAGATCCGTATAAAGTTAAGATGTCTGTGAATTTTTCAAGTAATTAAAAAGCTGCATCACTTGTAAAATTGCATAAACCAGGTCCCAAGGACTTCTGCTTTTTGCTGCCACCCACGCTCCACCCCTGTGCTCACTATCAGATGACTAAATGCCAGTGAGCGATCATTATATGCAGCAGGCAGCAGCTTTCTATCTGCTTTAAATGCTGTAATGGCCACTTGCAATGAAACATGGGGATCGGTCGACTAGCAAGGGCCTAGTTAGTTGACTGGTGCCTCATTTCATGCCAAGTGGCCATTATATAATTTAAACAGATGGAAACGCTTGATGCCCACTGTATATAATGGAGCACGCCCCGTGCTCCCACTGGCATCTTATCGTCACGCAAGTGAGAGTGGGGGCAGAAAAAAATGGAAGTCCTTGGGACCCAGTTTATGCAATTTTACGAGGAATGTAGCTTTTCAATTACTTAAAACTTCATGGACATCTTAACTTTATATGATCCTTTAAGGCAAGGCAATCGATCGGGTATGGTAGGGGCTAATTGTATTATCTTGATGAATCTCTTTAATGAAATGGCTAAGACAGACTGGAGAATTTGATTGGCCAGTGAATACTCCCCATATAGTTATCTCACCATAATTACATGGGTTGAGATTTCCTACCAATCAAAATATTCTTATTTTACTCCAACCTCCCTTTATTTTATTTTTACTACACTTGTGATTAAAAGCTATTTTTAATTGCAGTGAGGCACTTTAGGCACTTGCAGTTATGGCACAATTGGTGTGTGTGTGTGTGTGTGTGTGTGTGTGTGTGTTGTGTGTGTGTGTGTGTCTGTCTGTGGTTTGTTTACAACACAATGCGATACTAGTACCTAACATACTTGAGCGTGTGATTATTTTATCATAATTGCATTCCTTGTGTTTGTAACAGTCATGTTAGGCTTAGGTGTCCTGCGCAGTGTTTATTGCTTACTTTAATAATATATAGTACTGTACATCAGCTTAACAATGTACATTCCTTGGGAAGGTTGCAAACTGCTGCCCAAAAATAATTTATCTTGGTTAATTCTCCTGATGATAGTGTGAGGGTGTGGGAGGGTTACTTTATTTAGTTCTATTGTAGTCCCTGGGCCCTGCTTGGTAAGCAAATGATTACAGGTGGTAGTCGGCTGTTATGGAAAGTAGTCCATCTGCCATAAGAACAGCAGGCAGATTTTCTGCAAAGATCTGAGCCTCAGAGAGAGGCCCGATTTGGCCTGGGGTAACTGCTCACTGAATCACTGTTCATTGGGTATACACCATATCCTGCAACTCGGCAGGGGACTCCAGATACAGAGGTGTAACTCGGCTAGGAGTCACTGCACACAAACAAGATTGAGGACAGTTTAGTTTTGGATTTTCTACTCTTCTTGGGCAACCAATATTTGTATCTGGCTAATAAATATGCAGCCTTGGTTAAGAGAAGAGGGTGACTCCCTCCCTTCCACTTGTATTACTGATCCAAAATCTAAAACTAACAAAGGTCTGAAAACTGGAGAAGCAGTCATTCAGAAGATTTGTCTCTGCACAGCCTGCTGGACTTTCTTAACGCCTTTTGTTCTTGTGAAGCCGACTGA